>JABAKD010000027.1:7433363-7831048 GCA_012845835.1 Undaria pinnatifida
ATTGATATTGTGTGTACTTGTCCATGATTATTAATAGTGCGTGTTTGTCCATGATTATTAATAGTGTGTGTTTGTGCATGACCTGTGTGTATGAGTGCGTGCCATGGTTATGGTTTATTGTTATTTCCGTTTTTTTTTTTTTTTCGGTGACCTACGCAACGTGTATTTTTTGTTGTAATTTTTAGTGTTTTCGTGTCAATCCTTTACCCGATGGCGCCGTTGTCACATCAGTCCTTCGTGTCTCGTGCTGGAATCACCTGCAACCGACCCGCTTATTTCGCCCGTTCCCCTGCCCCCCCTCCCTCACCCCCTCCCTCTTCCTTTTCCCTCTAAAAATATACTTCGTATCGTTTTCGTAGGTGGGCTCCCTCGGCATGCTCCCCTCAGCATCTATGGGAAACCCTGACGGGCCAGGTGTGTTCGAGCCGTGCCACGGTTCCGCCCCGGACATCGCCGGCCAAGACAAGGCTAACCCACTGGTGAGGCACAAGAGCTACCACAGATGGAGCAGATCACGATCTAGATCACGATCTAGATCATCATCATGTTGACCTTTTATTTCCCGTTGTAACATGTTATGCAAGAGCTAGAGACGTGAGTTGACACGACTTAAGTCACCGACTAGTTAATAGTTGGGCTAGTGGTTAGTCGTTCCACGGAGGTGCCGACTCTCCGACTTATTGGGTTTCCATACTTATAGGAAGGGGAGGATTATTTTATGCGGCAGTACTTTTTACTTTGTGGGGGGGGGGGGGGGGGGGGGGGGGGTTGTTGCTCCGGTCGCTTGACTTAAGTCGGCACGTCAGCTGGCCATCAGCCGGCTCCGCCGACCGACTTGACGACTAGAGTTAGTTAGTTGGCTAACAGCACATACCAATTAGTTATTAGTCGTGAAATCTTGCCGACGCACAGCCCTGGTCGTATCGTATAGATCCCATCCGCTAAACATGTGCACAGCCCACTGGTGGGGCACTTTACAGATCAGACAGATCACTGATCTAGATCATCTACAGGAGACCCTACCTTTTCGGTTGTTGAGATTTTGTGCCAGAGTTGTATCGCATACAGATTCCACCAGGTACACACGTGCGCAGGAGCTGTGCCAGACAAGTATCTCTCTGGATGTCTTTCTCCCTTCGTCAACCTCTCTTGTCTTTTTGTATATCTCTCGAATGATCGTTCTCTTTTGTGTCATGCATCTGTGTCCTTTTGTATCTATCTTGAACGGCTTTTCTCTTTCATTTATCTCCGCCTTTTTATCTGTCTTTGTATCTCCCAATCTATACTATCTATACGAAGTATACCTCTCATTAATATACTTTCCCCCTTTCTTATCGCTTTTTCCGCCGGTTGGTCGGTCGGTCTACCCGTCGGTATACCTGCCTATCCGTCGATCAGGCGATGATCCTCTCTGCCGCCATGATGCTCCGCTACGACCTCAGCCGCCCTGCCGAGGCCGATCTCGTCGAAGCCGCGGTAGACATTGTCATGGACAAGGGCTACGCCACCGCCGACATTGAGCGCGAGGGCACCACCCCGGTAGGGTGCAAGGAGATGGGCGAGAAGGTTAAAGAGGAGCTCGCTAAGCTTGTGGCGGGTGGCGGTGCGGGGGTGGGGGCGGGGGGAGCTGCGGTCGGCGCCGCCGCCCGATGAACGGAGAGCGAGGAGAGGGAGGGAGCGGGGGAGGGGGGGGGGGGAAGAGAGGAGAGAGAAGGGGTGGGGAGGGGCATGCGTTGCTCGCGTGACGACTGCACGAAGTAGCCAAACTTTAAAGGCGAGAGCAAGAAGACCGCCTACTGTACGCAGAATGCTGTGGACGGCAGGGAGCAAGAGAGACACAGAGAGAGGGGGGGGAGAGAGAAGGAGTGACAAGAGAGAGAGATAGGGAGCGACAGAGCAAGAGAAGGGGGAAGGCAGAGTTTCTCTGTTTTTCGTGCTGGCTGTTCTCTCTTGGGACTTTTTTTTCGTTCTAGTTTGTTTGATTTCGTTACTATTAGTAGTACCTGGCAGTGGCTTCTTCTCTCTCTTTTTTTTTTTCTGCTTTCCGCGACAGGGGGGTCTGTTTGTGTTTCTCTTTTCGCTGAGCGATGAGGGGAGAAAAATACTCTCTTGTCTTGTTGCTGCTGCTGCCTCGAGCCTCTCATTGATTGATTGGTTGGTTTGGTTGGCCGGTTGGTTTCTTTGTTGATTTCGTTGATTGCCCTGATCGATTGAGTGGCTATCGTTCCCATCTATTTTTTTAGCCCATCTATCCAGGTCATGATGCCGTCTTTGCCCTGTTATCGGCGCGCGGGGGGGGGGGGGGTCCCATCGTGCCGTCTTTGCCCTGTAATCGGCGCGCGCGGGGGGGGGGTCCCATCGGTGGAAGGAAGGGGGGGCGGGGAGGATTGACAGCATTCGTGCGTTCGTTTTCTTGGTGGACTCATAGCGTTGTGAGTGACGGAGAACCGAGCGAGGCAAGGGTGGAGCTCTTGAGTGGTGGCGTCGTCTGCTTTTTTTTAGTAACAAAAGGCTGGGCGGAAAATCATGAGGGCTAAAAGAAACTTTCTTGTGCCGAGCTCACAGCTGAACGACTGCCTGGAACCTGGGTACTAGGAGTACGAGTGCAACACGAAGGAACAGTTACTTTTGCTCGTATTAACGCCTTTACTACTAGTGGAAACCCGTTTGGGGGGACAAAACTACTTGGAAATAGTATAGGGAACGGTTTTGGGACCCTAAGGGGGTTATAACTACCTGGTAGGGTTTTGCACGGGTCACGACTCGACCCGCGGATCGGGTCAGAAGGTGTCAAAATTCCCGGGTCAAGTCGGGTGGGGTCAGGAGGTGTTCGACATCTCACGGGTCGGGTCGGATCGGTCGGGTCAGGCGGTTTTTATATCTCATGGGTCTGACCCGGGAAAGGCCCTGGTATTAAAGCCCCTTTTGGAACGCAGGCATCGCGACGTAAAGAACGATACGCGGCGTCTTGAACAAACTCCGTGGGAGGAGCGTGCAGCAGTTAGTTCGAGTATCACTAACTCACTCACTGTGCTTGCACGCGTGTTTGATACGGCTCGCTTTGGCATTGCAGTTCGAAAACACCGCTTGCTACCCCGGTAACTCCGGCCGCCTCGTGTCACCGACGCTGCAAATCAAGTATTTTTTTCCCTCCTGGGGCTCCCAAAATATGTTGACACGAATGGTGTACACGCACGTGGGCGAAGAATTCGCCCATGCCGCCACGTGCATTTTTTGGCACGCCCTTTCTTTGTTGCGTCCCAGTTATTTTAGCTCTTACAGGCTTCCCCTTCGGCCCCATTCGGGGGGTGGTTGGCTTGAATTGAAGTCCCGTGGGGTCTCGCAAGTTGAAAGGGAGGGGGGGGGGGTGGGAGACTCTTTGAAAGCTAAAAAAATTAAAAACATAAAAAGCAACCGCGCTGCAGGTAACAATTAACCCCGGCAAGTAGCGCTTACCATCTCCCAGACGAGCTTCTTTAGCTTAGCCTATCTTCGCGTCTCCCAACCGCCATGATATGTTTGCTCTGTTCTCCACGTTTTCCCGATTGCCGTGATCGCAGCCCATGAAGTGGGGACAAAGTACTTGGGAAATGAGTACAGCGCCGACGACATGCGTTGGAGAGCTGTTCCCTATCTATGGCACTGCTGCCTAAGCTTACTTGAGAACCCCCGTATCATACTCGTAGAATGGTCCTGTTTTATCGATTAGAGCGTGAGTTTTGTTTATCGATTCAGCATATCAAGGCTGGCCTGATCGCTGTGAGGACTGCCTCGGGATTGTCGGGAATGCTCAGCGCGCAACGCGGCCGTGGCTCGGCGCGGCGCGAGACCTGGTGCTGTGCTAGTTGTGTCGCCCACCCTTCCCTACATCATGCACATGGCAAGACGGGGCTGAAACACTCTTGAGGGGCGAGACCGTAATGACCGACAGGCAGACAGACGGACAGACAGACAGGCAGACAGAGAGGCACACAAGACAGGCAGATAGACGGACAGACAGACGTTTTCTGTTTTACACAAAATAAATAGTATCAATGGTAGCACAAACAAGGGTTATAGCATTTACAGTCGTGGTCCCGCTTTCGTGCGGTACCAGTTAGTGCGATGCCCCACTTTAGTGCGGTACCCGTTAGTGCGATGCCCCACTTTAGTGCGGTGATGATCGCTGGTCACGACCGTGCTCGTCCTAGACAGTGCTGCTGCTTGCACTACACCATCCCGGGATGATGGTGCGGAGGTCCCACTTTGTCAGGGCCGTTCCTAACGCGAACACAAAGAAAAGTCAGGAACCGTGTGACAAAAAAAAACGTGAGTTTTTTCGCGTTTTTCGCGAAACATTGTGATATTTTTTTAGGAATCCAGAATCCAGACTGACTTTGAACCGCTTTAATAACACTTTCCATCAAAATTGAGGATTCAGGATTCTTGACAAAAAAACGTGAAATTGTTTTTTTGCAAACGTGACATTTCAGAAATTCAAAATGACAGGAATCGTGACATTATGTCAGGATTCGTGTTTTTTTCTCCGTCAGGAAAGGCCTTTAGTGCGGGTATAATCGTCTGGCTGACTAGACACCACACTAGTAATCTAATGATACGACAGACCTGTCAAAACCCTGTTGGGACCGGTGTATGTATAGCGACAAAAAAACGACGATTTTTGCGCTTTCGGGACCGGCGCATAGTGACCAAAAAACGACGAAATTGCGAGATTTTCAATCGTCTACGAGTAGCAGCGTGAGCGCGCAGCAGCACACGCGCAGGATCATGCGTTACACCCCGTCCCGTACGAGTCGTTTTGCATTGCTGTGGTGGTTCGGACACTTATTATCACGTTTTCATCGCCAATTCAACCAGCAGCAGCGGCCGACGCCATAATCCTCAATTTTCGTGTTCAATTTTTCCCCTCTGCAGTCCCAAAATGGTTCAACAAGCGTCTAGCGAGAGCGCGCACAAGTATAAGAATGCGACTATTACAGCATTCTGCCCGCATGTCGCAAAGCTCCTTCCTTACTCTGGAGGTACATGGCTGTTCGGACACATCCCCTATCCCCAGCTCCCCCTATTATCTCTTCTCCCCTCACCCTCTACCGCTTCCCCTGCTGCCCCCGCTCCCCTCGCTTCTCCTGCCCCCCCCAACCCCCCCGCCCCCCCCTCCCCCCCCCGGCCTGCTAACAAGGGTGCCGCACCATCCTTTCGCCCCGCTCCCCCCGCTCTCTCCAGCTACTCGGGCTGCTTCGTGTTGTCGTTGCCGATGGTGTACTCTTTAGTTCTTTTCGACATGTTTGCCCCTCTCAAGTCCCAAAGGGTTTGCTATTAAGCATCGCTACACACGTGCGGTGGTTTTCGCAAGACTCCGATGGTGCCACGGTACTGCTGCTGCTGCTGCTGCTGCTGCTGTTGTGCGTACGTGCGAAGAAACGTACTCTTCCTCCTCGCCACGCGTTACAGCTCTCACATGTATGTTATACCACCGCCACAACTGCCACCACCGCCACTACCGCCAATACCAACATCACTACCGCCTCCACCGCCACCACCACCCCTATGCCCCCTACCAGCAAGAGCCGGGGCAAGCTACCCTAACGCTATCACCGCCCAGCATTGATGCGGTGGCCTTCGAAAAGCTCTGCTGCTGCTGCTTCTGCTGCTGCTGCTGCTGCTCTGCGTACGTGCGTGAAATGTTAGTCTTCCTTGCCAGGCGCTACAGCTCCTCACGTATCCACCGCCACCATCACCATCCATCACCGACGCCACCACCGCCGCGGCCACCACCACCATTGCCACCACATCTCTACCAACACCGCCACAATCACCACCACCACCACCACCACCACCACTGCCATCGCCACAACGATCCCTAATTGCAAACCGGGAAAGGCGAGCATTAATTTGCACACCTCCACCCTGTGCTCCCGCTTGACCCCCTGATCCCAGCCCAGCCAAAGCCCCCCAAGCCAAGCCTGGGTTTGCAAATAGCCACCGGCAGGGCTCACTTTTTGTCTGTTTTGCTCATCCCTTCTATTATCTTCACACCTTTTCTTTCTCCTTTTCCCTCCCAAGACGTAACTCAGATCATCCCCCCTCCCCACTACGGTACACGCCTTCCTTTTTATCGCGACAATACTTGTCAAATTGAGCATTTTTTTTCACCCTCGTCGACTCGCATGTAGAATTGTGCTTTCACTATATATAGAGCAATCTGATCCCACCCTCTGGCCTAGCCCACGAAAATCGAGGGGTTTCCATCAAAACGGCCACAAAGCAGCAATAAAAATGCACATATATGCACTATTAATATTACACAACCAGAATAAACTAAACGGTGTGCAGAGTTATAATTGCACATTGCACACCCCGTTTGCAAACTACCCCGTGTGCAAAATTAGCGTTCTTTCACCGCCACCCCCACCCCCACTCCCTACGTCAGCAGCAGAACCGGGAGCTTCTACCCTATCATCACTCTCGTCAGCCCAGTGTCGACGGAGCGTTACAATGGGATTCGCACGGGCTTTTTTGCGAGCGCCGCGACTCGGCGGGGTATCTTCCCAAAGCGCCACTACAAAAATAGAAAACAGTACATGCTCGTACAGCAGTGGCATTATTGTAGTGGGGGAAAGGGGGACTGATTCTTACCACGACAGCCCCCCCCCCCCAAAACCAGCGATTTTCTTTAACGAACGTTTCATGGCTGCTCGGTACGAGGAAGGATGATATGAAAAATAAGAGATTTCGTCTTCATATATTTTCTTGTTTGCAAAGGACCATCGAACGATGCCGTCGGGGTGGCGAGGGGCGCCGTGTTTCGGAAGTCACGCCCGGGAGCTGGTTTCACAGCCGGCGATTTCGTTTAAGAAACGTTGGGGGGGCTATCGTAGAACGACTCGGGGGGCGGGGGGGCGGGGACTTATGAAAATCATCGATCCTCCGAATTTGCCGCCAAAAGGCAGAGCGGGTTATGGAGTCTTCTTGTGGTATATCGCCGAACGCCACTACAAAAAAAGGAAATCATGTACTCGTCCATACGACAGTGGTGGTGGTGGCGGATGGGGTGTGGGCGGGAGAGAGGGGGGAAAAGCTACGAACTTCGTATCCTCGGCATCTCCCAAACGCCAACACAAAAAGGAAACAGCAGTAGTACTTGTAACTACAATAGTGACGGTGGCGGTGGGGGAGGGGGGGGGAGGGGACTATGAGTTTTCAAATACTTTAACCTTCTCGCAAAAAGACAAAAAGCAAGGAATCATCGAGTCGTCCGGTATATCATCGCCAACAAAAAAAAATGAGACTCTGGCATTTTTTATCCTCCGCTGTATATCTCCAATCGACACACAGGATCGAACAGGTTCCTCCGGCGCGTCGCCCATACACGGTCCTCTTGCACATCGTCAAAACACGAAAACTGGTCGGGTTGGGTTGCCCACTATATCATGAAGCGACAAACCGGGTTGAACCAGGTCTCCTGACGTGTCGCCGATAGCTACTGGGCTGGGTCTTCTGGCGACACCCTCCATACTGGCCCCTCTGTTACATCGTCAAAATGCCGGCTGGCTCGGATTGTTTTTGCCCGCTGTGTCACCCAACGGTGAGAGCTGGATCAAGCTATTAGAGCCATCCAACACTTAGGGTGGGTGCAGCAAAAAATTCTGAGCTCGCAGCATGAGGAGAGAGCTCAAATATCTCACCCAAAACGCGATTTCGAAGACATACATCCCTTTTGCGCAGAGCCCGACCAGCATTTCCGTGTGCTATTAATAGTCCCAAAAAACAACCACGCTTGAGAGCAAAAAAAATACCATATATCGTACCAACCGACAGGTCCTACGCTTGAGGATCTCAACCGGTCAGGTACATTATTAGATAATCCAACAACTGCCAACCCTACCGTGAGATGACTCATCAACAGATCCTCCAACGTATCATCCATGCTGATTGGCTCCTTTGGCACATCGGCGTCGTTCTAAAGGTGGTAGCCCCCCCAACATTTCTCTAACGAAATCGCCGGTTTCGAAACCAGCTCCCGGCCGTATCTCCTGAAATACGGTGCCCCTTGCCCTCCAGACGTCATCGTTCGACAGTCCTTTGCAAACAAGAAAATAAAGATTTTGTTTTTCATACCATCGTTCCTCGTGTCGAGCAGCCATGAAACGTTCGTTAATAAAGAAAAACGCTGGTTTTTTGGGGGGGGGCTATCGTGGTAAGAATCAGTCATCGCCAAAAAACAAAAACGGGGGGCCAAAACTGTGTCTTGCCCTACTAATAAAGACCACCGCCGCCAAAAAAGCGAACAACGCCCAGAGTCAATTTTGGGCCCTCCGGTGTATTCGCTCATATTACGTAGACGTACACCAAGATCGAGGTAGCTCTTTTCCGGCCAAACTATTTCTCTGAAGGACGAGACTCCTCAACCTATTTCCACCCCTCCTATTTTTCTTCCCTGAACTAACTATAACTATAGTCTAACTCCAAGTGTTTTGTTCCCACGTCGGGACTGCGGCGCTAAAAAGGGTCGTAATACGAGTAACCCAAAAATCGTGTGGGAATGCCATTCTTGTTTCGAAAAATAAGAATGGCTGGCTTTCCTATGCCTGGGCCACGGGTTTGTCCATCGATTTGCACTTTCAGTCTCCTCGAAATCATGTTTCGGGGGGGGATTTTGGAGCTCCTCAAGCAACCACCCTCAGAAGGCAAAAAAGAGCCAGTGCACCATTACCGTACCTTGCAGCATGCCGGGAAACGACTTGGGCAGCACGGGAAATTTCCGGGAAGGATTGATCTTTCCAAGAAATTTATCACTCACTATTAGCGTGAGGAGGCAAAATCGTGGTCCGCAGCAGCTAGGGCATCGCGTGGTCTACAGGCGTCCTACTACGCTAGCCCCCCCAACTTTTCTTTAACAAAATCGCCTGTTTTAAACCCAGTCCACGGTCGTATCTCCTGAAATACGGTACCCTTTGCCACCCCGACCCGAGTCATCGGTCGATAGTCCTTCGCGAACAACAAAATATGTGAAGAAATGCTTTTCATGGCATCCTTCCTCGTATCGAGCAGCCACGAAACGTTCGTTAAAGAAAATCGCTGTTTTTTTTGGGGGGGGGGCTATTGTGGTAAGAATCAGTTACAGATCGGAACATTTTTTTTTTTTTAATGAAAGCATCTCCCCCGTTTCTGGTCGGTTTGGGGGTCTAGGTTAGGGGTTGGGTTGGGTCTACACCCGCGCCCTGATCCCACCATCGGAGGCGATTCCTAGCACGAGCAATCGCGGCAACCAACAACCCGGGGCGCGATCCCTAATACGAACAATCTTGTCGTGGCAATCAATAACCCGGCCCACGGAAGATATATTCCGAGTAGGTTCTAGTGTATCTTAAGTACTAATAAATTACGCACCTTTTAGCATAGCGTGTGTCAATACTAACGGGTCCCCCCGAACTAAAAAATACTATAGAGTCTCGCTCCGTAGTCACGAGGCCGCCAACTCCACATACCGGTACCACGTCGGCGTGAATACGCAAACAGAACACACATCAAACAGATCACGTGATACATATCCTATAGATCGTATAGATCATATAGATCCTACATCTGTCGCCATGATATTTTGTTGCAGGATCTGTGCAGTCGAGATCCAACCCACTAAAACACCTGCCAAGTCATGCAGATCATATGGCCGAACATCCGCCAACATGATCTATGGCACGCAGATCATGTAGACCAGGGCCATATCTGCCCTGGAAGACACAGATCATTACAGATCAACAATACGGCTCTGAGGATCTGATGTGTACTAAGACGGCGATTGCACGCCACAGAACCGATTATTTTTTCCTACGGTCAAGGGGCGGGGGAGGGTGGAGGGCGTACTCATTTTTTGCTCACCTTAGTCAAGTGACCATTGACCGCGCATCCCTTTCGAGACTGAGCACCGCTCCTACTCCTAATAGAGATACCTGCAACATTTAGGCGCTCATTACATTTTTTCCATACACGGTGGTCTCCTTACGTATAGGGCCGGTATGTGCCAGCCGGACATACCGGCAATATCGCCGCAACCGGCACTACTCCTCACACTGCCACTCTTGGTTGTTCCCATTTGCGCCAAGCGATGTACCAGGCACTATAGCGGGAACCGGCATTGCTCAACGGGCACTACAGAGGGACCACTATTGAAATACCACGTACACAAAGCATAATGAAACGGAGGGGGGGGGGGGGGGCGAGGCGAGAAAGGAGGTGTCTATTTAATAAAGGCGGGAGGGGTCGGCAGGTTCTCAATCCCATCCTCAGCCATAGGCAGAAAAAGGGCCACGTGCGTCCTGCGGCAACAAGAAGTAGAGAGTACACAAACACGTCCACCAACGAACGCGAATTGGGGGGGGGGGGGGGGGGGAGGGGAGGGGGGGGGTTGGAGGAAGATGGAGGGGAGGAGGTAGGGGCCCGAGGGGGGGCGGGGGCGAGGGAGCAGGGGGGGAGGGAGGAGGCGGAAGGGGGGGGGGGGGGGGGGGACGGGGGGGGGCGAGGGAGAATGCCGAGGAAGCGGGGGGGCGAGGGGAGAGGTGAGGGAGAATGCCAAGGCAGCGGGGGGGGGGAGGGGGGGGGCGAGGGAGGAGGTCAAATAGGGAGGGAGGGGGGCGAGAGGAGAGGGCGAAGGGAAGGGGAGGGAGGATGATAAGTAAGTCGAAAGGGGGGGGAGGGGGGGTGAAGGAAGAGGCCGAAGGGAGGGGGGGGGGAGGGTGAGAAGGGGGCAGGGGGGATCACATAGTAATCCTCGTGTTAGACAGTGTGAGAGGAAGGGAGAGACAGAGGTGGTGATCGTACCAAAGACGCATGGTAACACGAGGCGCCGACGTACAGCTAACCAAGGCAACTAACTAATTGTGCAGTTTTGTACCACCGTTTTTCGGCGGAAATAACGAGCACCACCCACAGGATGCCGATACAAAATCAACAAAATAGAAAGCCTGTTTTGCTACTGCTTGGTTTTTGCGCTTCTGCTATTGCCGCTGCTACTGTTGCTGCTATTGCCGCTGATGCTGCTACTGCTTTTGCCGCTATTGCTGATGGTACTGATGCCGCCGTTATTGCTGATATTGCTCTTACTGCTTCTGCTGCTGTTTCTACGAAAAATTCTGGGGCGGCTGCTACTTCTACTGATGCCACTGGTGCTGCTGGTGCTGCTGGTGTTGCTACTACTGGTGCTGCTGCTACTGGTGCTGCTGGTGCTGGTACTACTGGTGGTGGTGGTGCTGCTGTTACGTGCTGCTGCTGCTATTGCCGCTGCCGCTGCTACTGATTGTTGCTGCCGTTATTTGTCACGCTGCTATTGCTGATGCTTCCGTTGCTATTTATTCTTGTTGCTGTTATCAATGCTGCTGCCCCGCCCCGCTGCTAGTGCTCTTACTGCTTCTGACGCTACACCTACGATAATTGTTGTAGCTGCTGCTACTGCCGCTGCCGCCGCTGCTGCTGATGTTACTGCTGCTGCTGCTGCCACTGCTGCTGCTGCCAGCGTTTGCTGCCATTCCTGCTGCCGCCGCCGCTGCTACTGCTGTTGCTACTACTTCCGGCCGCTGGTACCGCTTCTATTACCGCCTTCAAGCCAAGCACAAAAAAGGGAGGGGGGCGTGGGGGGGGATTCACTCATTTCATGCATGGCGGGGGTGCGAGGGTGGGTTTACTCACCCATATCCTTCTATTGACAGCATTCGAAGGTCACCACCGAAGTGCCTAGCGTAGAGTCGGCTCACGGGTAAGCCGATGCCCATGCCGCTGAGGGGGTCGTTCAGCGGCTGAAAGGACGCCTTTGCGCTGTGCTTCGCCTGGGTTTCGCTGAACGTTTCTGTAGATACAATGGGGGGGGGAAGAGAGGGGAAGAAGATGAAGGGGGGGGGGGGGAAGGAACGGGGGGGCGGGGGGTTGTGGCGACGATGGCTCCCCTTGAAACGTGCAAGTCACACGTGCAAGTATCAGATTGAGTACTTGAGGGTGGGTATGCAGGCAGCAGTGAGTACCAGCGTCCAAAAGGAAGCGCGACCACGACTGCGCGAACGCGGGCGACTTGCCGCTGTCTCCGGCGTTTGAGTCAGATTTTGCAAAAAAAAAATCAAGTAGTACACCTAACAGGACACTAATGATAAGTTTGGGTGAGACCACAATGAACTCGGTAAGTGGCGCACAAGGAACTAATAAACACCAGGAAGTTTGGGTAGGGCCACCGACCAGGGCAGGAGGCCTCATCTAATCCAACACTTACATCAAATGACCGATACCAGCGGAAAGTAATACTGCAGTAAAATCGGTACCCAATCGGGAAAATCCCGATTTCAAAGAAAAGGTGGTTCCAAGAGTTGGTCCCGATTACAGAGAGAATGTACGATGTTAGCGATCATTCCTTCTCGAGACGAGCAACCCAGCGAGAACAGGATAATAGACGCAGGGCAAAATACAGACCTTCCCTCCCACCCTACAAGCATGTAGTAGTATTTTTCGGCACGGTCATTTCAATCCCTTGGCGAGACCCCCCGCCTCAGGACCGATACCAGCGGAAAATAATACGGCAGCAGTCATGGATCACGGGGCCATTTTGGGCAGCGGTTCCTTGTTGTCAAGTGGCTGGTGGAAAGCCGGCGTGTTTGTGTTTTGCGTGTGAACGTACGGCAACCAGGCACCGTAACACGGCGGGTAAGGCGGGGGGCGCGCAGCTACAGGTGTGTGGCAAGCGATGCACAAACGTCACACTCATAGCGCTGTTTCATTGTCTTGCACGGCGGCGGGGATGAAACACGCTATCTACATGACCCCATGATACGCTACCCTACACTGCCCTACGCTACGCCACCCTGCCCTACCCCACTCCTCCCCTCCCCTCCTCCCACCCCCTCCTCCACTCCCACTCCCTCCCCTCTACGACTCCATCCTACGGTATGCACGTGCATACGTTGAATCCCCGCGGCATTTACCCCACCCCATACTCCCTATTGTACCCTACCCTTCCCTACCCTACCTTACCCTACCCTACCGTACCCTAGCCTACCCTGCCGCCACCTACCAGAAGACGTCCAAAGGTACTTGAAGGCGTCCTGAGCGGTAGCCATGCTCATCCCACCCCCTGAATCGGATACGCACACGCCAACCTGACGACTACCCTGCTCCGCCCACCATCGAGGCGGGGGAAGGGGTAAGGAGAGGACGGGAGCGGAGGGGACAGGAGGTGACGGGGCGGGAGCAGAGGGGAGGGGAGGGGAGGGAGGGGGGTACACATATACCGGTATGCTATTTGTGAAAAGGGTGACCGTTTTCACAGGCTAGCGGCGGTGAGGTCCTGTGCCACAGTTGCGGGGGTATTGAACGGGCGTGCACCCAGGGGGGGGGGGGGGGGCGGCTTGTCACGAGTGTGGTGGTACGGGGTGAAGCCGTATTAACTTATCTAGTACCGCACCCACGATCGGGGGGGAAAAATACTTAGAAATAGTGTGGTTTGGTTTCCCAGGAGCAAAGGCGTTAAAGAATGAGGCGTTTGCCGTAGTGGGATGACGGCAGAATGATCCCTCCCTGCGCTGTTGGTTCGTGCGTGTAAGGAACGGCGGCCGGGGGGGGCGATGGGGGGGGGCACATAGGAAGAAGGCCATGGGACAAAAGCGAAAGGAAAAGGGCGGAGAAGTAAGAAATATACTCATGAAAAGAACGAACAAATCGCAAACAACGACACAGGCACACGCACACATCTATATATACAGACGCACGCAGACGCGCACATAAAACACACAACACACTTATCAAGTACCGGTGTGAAGCACCAACCATTGAGTTGGTGTGGACTATCAGCCATGGAGCTAGTGCTAGTGCAGATGGTCAATATTTAGGCTACAGTAGTGTGGACTGGCAACCATTGAGATTGTGTGGATTGTTGCTGTTGTTGTTGCTGTTTTCACATTAACGCATATAGCCAAGTCCGTGGTCACCGGACGTCTAGTCATCCTGGAGTGGAAGAATACCCCAGGCAAAATAAATAAAACTAACCTAAAAGTGGCACACGTATACATCATACCTGAAGCAACTCGTACGTCCGCCAAAAAAAGATAAAGTGAGATGGGAGTTCAGTGTACGTACGTATCAGGCCCATACTGGTACATACGTAACAACCATTGAGCTTGTGTCTCATATGCTATCAACCATGGAGTTCTTGTAGACTACCAACCATCAAATTTTACGTGTTGAGCTGGTGAAGCATTTTTATCAATCGATTGACTCAATGTGGGCTAATCAACCATTGAGTTAGTGTGGACCATGAACCGTTGGTCTATTAATAGTAGTGCGGACTATCAATCATTGAACTACAATATCAAGCAGTGAGGACCGCCCGTCAACCATTGAGTTCGCGTGGATTTACCAACCAGTTATCTCTCAATAGTGCATCATAGACGATCAACCATTTGAGCTAGTAGTGTATCATAGAATATCAACAATTGAGTTAGAGCGGACAATCAACCACAAAAGTGAGTGAGGACTAAAATACCATTAAACTACTAACACTGCGGGCTACCAACCATTTTGTCCAAGCTGGACCAAGCCACACAACACCACTTTCTGCCGGCGACGGCGACGGCGGCCGCGGCGGCGGCGGCGGCGGCGGTGGCGGTGAAATTCACCTGTGAGATCCTCACGCGAACCGGTGGAAGCGCGTCCGCGACGCCCGCGCGGCTTAACGCCGTGGCCCTCAAAGCGTTCTTCAGCACTTCGAATAGAATGTGGTGGACGTGGCTAGGGATACAGCTGGCCCGGGCATCCAGTTTCCCCTCTGATAAACAAACGGGGCGATTGGGGGAGGCGAGTTGGGGATTAGGAGGGGTAGGGGTTGCGGGGTTCGGCGTAGGGGCGGAAGGTGTGCTATTAGCATGCACAGCCGTAATCTTGAGACCATTTTTGACCGTCGCATCCCTACATTGCCGGGACGGAGCACGTCGGGCTTTTACCGACCAGGCAGACATTGCGTGCACCAAGCGCGTGTAGCGCCGTGAGGTGTTCGGCGAGTTGCGTTGAAGGGGTGAGCTGCGTCCTACCACAGTAAGAACCACTTGTGAGGCGGACTTACGCGCACCTTGTGCACAACTTCTTGCATATTGGATGACAGTTTCGCATTGAATAGCACCAACTAGGGGGTAGAACGTAGGGGTAGGGGCTGGGGCCGATGTTGACAAAAATATATCGTTTTCTGCAAAGGAGATATCTGGCGGAGGATTTTGTCCTTTGCTTTATTTGAGCCGTCCTTAGGATTACTTTTTCGTTTCCACTCGTTTTTCGGACAGTCCTCTGGATAAGAAAAAAATACTCTTCGGCTTTCCGGGGCAGTCCTCGGAATTCATACCGCGAGATGGTGGTGGTGGTGGTGGTGGTGGTTGAGGTGGTGTTGTTGTTGTGGTGTTGTATTTTTCGGGGGGTCACTCACCGATGACGACGTCGGGAGCTTCGACGAGGTGGTGCTCCGTTATGAGCTGCGTCTCTCCTTGGGGCGGCCGAGGTGCAGCAACAACCAGGACATCGCGGCAGGCAGGAGGGCAGGCGTAGTCACGTATTTATAAACACACACGCATACACATGTACACACGCACTCACGTGTACACACGCACACACATGTACACACGCACACACGTACACGCACACACATGCACAAAAGCGCACAAACGTACGCACACGCAAACAAACAAACACACACGCACACACACCTCCCCTTCCTCCCGCCCTCGTACCTCATATATATATATATGTCTTACCGATGGCATCGGCGATGACGTCGTGAAGCAGGCACCTCTCCGCCACGATCCCCGTTCTCCCGTCCGAGTTCTCCAGATCAGTCGCCTTCAAGGACTGAAGAAACTGTCTGCAAATCAGCTGGAAGCTGATATGCATCTGAAGCAAAGGTGTTTTTCGTTTTTGGAGCAAGGGCATGGGACAAAAAGTAAGCCTTCCAGGCACACGTAGGTGAATTTGCATCGGTGGCTGTCTTCATGCTTCGTTCATAAAAAAAAAGAGAACGACATTTCTTAATGCTTCATTCACAAAAATAAGGGCCCGAATTAACGCTTGCCAAATCAAATTTCGATTTTTTTATCCAGAAATGGATTTAACTTGCATCTGATTGGTCGAAAAATGAATCACCAAGCAGGCATTGTCAGAATTATTACGAAAAATCAAATTCAACAAAGTAAAAAAAGACTTTCTCGGCCGAATTTAATCGAAAATCGAAATTCGATTTGGGGAGTTCGTCCACCTAAACATGGCATGTATTATGTAACCTAAGCCGGCCACGCGAATTGGTGCCATGTCGTCAGCTGATTGAGAGGCGAGAAGCCACCATTGCGAGAGGTAGGACCACCGGAGCAGCCGCAGCGCGGCCTCCGAAGGTCCTAAGCACATCGAATTACGATTTTCCGTGCTCTTCGTTAATCTGGGCCCTAAGGAAACGACACTACGCCCCCAAAAACGTCAGAACGGGAAACAAATTAGAGGGGAGACACGTACTTCTGCACGAACCAAGAGGAATGCATGTAGTTTTGCATGGCTTTTTCACTTGCGCTTTGGCTTTTAAGTACCCCCCCACCCCCTTGAGAAAACTCATTAAAGCTGTCATCCGCATGCAAGCCCGCCCCACAAGCGGTTCTTAGTAGGATGCAGCTCACCCTTCATCCGACTCGCCGAACACTTCACGGCTATTCGCGCTTGGTGCAAGCAATGTCTGCCTGGTCGGTGAAAACCCGACATGCTCCGTTCCGGCATAGTAGGGATGCGAGGGTCTATACCCTATGGTCATACGACTACGGCCATGAACGAATATCGAGTACCCCCCCCCCTCCCTTGAGATTAGTCGCCTTCAAATGGTTGGAGAAAAAACTGCCTACACAACACAGCTGGAAGCTGACGCACATTTTTTTAGGCGAACGTGTTGGTTTCAACGTTGTGCCGTCAATTTTCGTTTGTCAACAGAAAAAAACACGAGGCGCAAAACCTGATGAGCGCCATCGTATCACGCGAGCACTGCCAGGATGCGTGCGACACTTCAAGTATCACCGTGCTGCGCCCGCGCGTGGTACAGCTCATTGCAATGCCGTTCAGACACCCTCTTCCACCCTAGCAGCCCGAGGCGCTACGTGAGGCCGATGGCAAAAACAAAAATCGTCCTTGGTCTTTTCCGTCTGAATTTTCAAAAGGGACCATGGTTGGTGTTTGTTTACCCGTCCGCCTGAGAAAAAAAATAAAAAATAAATAAATAGTCGTGCTGCTGTCGCCGCCGTTTTGTACCATACAGGAGTGATCCCCTCTATAGTGCCACTGCCTGCTCCCATACGTGCCAAACGATTTCACAGGCACTGTGGTGGACAACCGGCACTATAGAAGGACCTCTACCGTACCGACTCCCTGACTCCCACCCGCCCGGTTACCTGGAGGAACTCGTTCAAGTAGACCTGAGACAATTCGTTTTCCTGCCCTGTCTCCGCCGGGCTGTGGCGTTTCACTTCCAGAAACGCCTCCATCAAAGTCTCCTGAAACGCCGCACAAGACAATGCGATATAACAACAAAAAATGAGAAGCGGGCTACTGAAGAGGTATAAGGTCTGACTGGCGGGGCTCCTCAGCCGGCGAACTAGTCGGCGTCGTCACGTGACGTGACATGACGCGACGTCAAGACAAGACAAGACAAGACAAAAAAAAGACTCTTGCCATACGCCACGAAATACAGCACACATGACGTGCCCAACAATGCCACAGAGTATCGCACATCATCTACGAACCCATGACACTACTATAATAACCTAGTGTCACATCTAACAAATAGCCTACTCATCTACGTATCGCACCCTACTGCTGCTGAGGGTAACGACGATTACGTCTTCACATCATCACTACTGCTGTAGCTCTTTTCCCTGAGAAGTATAGTCCGTGGTCGCAAACAAACGCTACAAAAATCCCGACGGAAGCCAAAAACATGGACAAAAACATAACTACGTGCACCACACTACCGCAGCAGTACCAATAAGCAAACGGAACGGGGTTGCGGGCCACGGTGTACCATCCCGTTTCACTTGCAAACCAAATAGCACACCGAAAAATCTGTTCATGGTACGGTAGGAGTCCCCTCAATAAAGCGATGGTGGTGTGACAGAGCAAGACAACCGCCTTAACGGGGGAAGCCGCCTCAAGCCATTCCAGGTTCTGAGTCTAATTCCCTAGTAATATTCGTACTAATCGATTTTGACCGCCATATATCGACCGCCATATATCGAGATACCGCCTTACCAAGGCCGCCTTGTGGGGGGGGGGGGCTACTATACGATATCATGCGTATAGATAGCTTCCCTCGTCTATGTGTCGTACGCTGTAACAGAATGAGTTTACCACGTTGGAGGCGTGTCTGTTGTTGACGGCGTCCACACACCGCCGGAAATCGTCTAAAGGGTCGCGACGCTGATGCTGAAGCGAGTCCTCCCTTGTGTCGTGCATCATGCGGTCAACGACATGTCGCGCATCGTAAAGCTCCTGCTCGGTTCCCGGTCGGCCCGAAAGCGCCAGAGCAGGCAATAGCAGCAGGAACGGGCAGCAGAGCAGACAAGCCCATCAGACAACGGGTCGGTCCAAAGCAGCAGAGGAGGCAATTCCAGCAGACAAGGACAGCACAGCAGACAAAAGCATCAGGCAAGGGTGCCATAGCAGCGGGCAAGGGCAGCGGAGCAGACTAGAGCATCAGGCAAGGGTTGGCTCCAAGCAGCAGAGCAGGCAATCAAAAGCAGCAGGCAAGGGCAGCAGAGCAGACAAGAGCAGCCGGCAAGGAAAGCTCAACCCCTTTGAGACCTCAGAGGGAAAATTCAACGACGAAAATTGACGATTACGGCATCGGCAACTGCTGCTGGCTATCGATTCAATAAAAATTGGTGTCCGAACGACAACAAATATCAAAAGACAAAGTACGGGACAGGCGCAGGCAGCACGATCCCTACTCGTACTGCTGTGCGCTCACGCTACTTGTAGACGCTTGAAAATATCACAAACCGCCGTCTGTTTGGTCGCTACACTATAATCAATATAAATTAACTCCCAACAGGGTTAAGAACGGCAGCGGAATAAAAAAAACAGACTACTGAGGCGAGAAAAAAAAAAAATGACCGAATTCAGCATGAGGTACAGTAGTTCCCGTACACTGAAATATAAGTGAGTCCGCCCCAGGCAGCAGAGCGCGCGATACGACCGGTCCCAGGCAGCAAGCGGAGCAGGCACTAGCAACAGGCAAACGGAAGCTTACACGCCTCGGACTGATCACGATCTAGATAATCTAGATAATCTAGATAATCTAGATATTCTAGATAATCTAGATCACATAGATCATATAGACATATAGACCATCTAGATCATTGAGATCCTATAGATAATGAAAATCAGATAGATCATCTAGATCATCTACAGTAACAGATCGTATGTCTGTTATTATGAGATGCTGTGCAGGATCTGCACATGTGGAGTACAGACCCAACCCAAGAAATATATTGCTAGATCGTGCAGATCGTATGGCTCCCACCCGGAAACACAAGAGCCATACCGTACAGATCTTCCCCGAAGGATCTAGATCATCAGGTGAGAACCGATCATCTATCCGACGGGCGAAAGCTTGGGTAAGAGCGGCAGGGGAGCAACAACATACTCAAAAAGAAAAAGACACAAGGGTGAATTCAGCGTGAGGTAACCCCCTTACACAGCAATAGGAGTGACAGGTGCAAACGTCCCGCAAGCCACCAGGCATGCGTGTGTGTGCCTTTTCTCCACAGGAAAAGAAACAGACGTGATTTCCGCCCAACGACAACCAACACACAAACAGCAGTGTTCATGCCGATGCTTCATCCTATAGAGATAAAGGCTCCGCGGCCACAACGTACGAGACAAGAGAAAATACGTCCCAACGGCAAGGGGACTTGTACCAGCATCCAACGAATTGGCAAAACATACCACTAGTAGATGCGAAAATAACGAAAACACACAACAAAAACAGAAGGGAGAAAAAAAAAGGAAGCAACTCAAAACAACCAAAGACGGCAAAAAAAAAAAAAACGCAAACAAAAAAAGGTGAAACAGCAGAACGCCTTCCAAGGCTGTTGTTGGTGCGACAGAAAGTCCCTCAAGGGAAGAGCCCTCATTACCTTATGGACGCAGCCCCTATATACCGTGCTACGCGTCTAGCTAGACACCCGCTACCGCATGCCGTGCTATGCGTCTAGCTAGACATCCGCTACCGCATGCCGTGCTATGCATCGAACTAGACACACGCTACCGCATTACAGGGGTGTGCGCACCATTTTTTTTTTTTTCTGAGGCTCCTCGCTCGAGAGGCGCCATTTTTTTTTTTTCTGTGAGAAACAAGAAAGTGCAGCCCGAAGAACAATCCCATGTCTTAGGCAAAAAACGAAAAACAAAAACGAAAAAAAACACACACACACGTTCCAGCGATATCGGGTTAAGAAATCCTATAAAATCCAAGAAAAAAGGAAAAAGGAAAGGGCAGCCCGATGAACAATCCCATGTCGTAGGTATAAAACGAAAAACAAAAAAACACACACATACGTTCCAGCGATATTGGGTCAAGGAATCCTAAAATCCAAGTTTTTTTTGTTTTTTTTGTTTTCTCAAATGTGCTACGTACGTACCTCACTGTAGCCGGCGTCCAATATATTGACAGACGCTTGGTTATATCGCGCCATCGTCAATTTATTGGGTCGGTACACTATAATCAAGTCCCAAAACGGGTAGCAGTAGAGCTGCTCCAAGTCAGAAGCAATCGTAGATTTTTAGGCCACCCCCCTTGCCATGACGACGCAGCATCATGCATCACCTACATCAACACCAACCCAATGCCAACCACTATGATACCTGAAACGTGTCTGTGTGCACCCTCAAGAGGCGGTCGATGTGCAGGCTGTTGGCGCCGGGGGGACGAGGGAACAACTCCAACCGTCGCATCTGATGGGACAGCCTCAAGCACAACTAACAAAAGTACACGGTACGGTACAGTGACGAAGGGGAGGGGGGGGAGGGCAGCGGGGAGGATGGGAGGGGGGGGGGTCTGTAATCATTGACATTCGTGGAAGTAGTCTGTCAGACCATAGACCTCCGCATGGGGGGTAAGGGGGAGGGGGAGGAGGGGGGGGGGGAGGGGGGGGGGGGGGGGGCAGGGGGCGACTCATTTTTTGCTTGCCGTAGTCATTGGACTATTGACCATGCATCCCTTACGAGACGGAGCACCGTTCCTACTCCTACTAGAGACATCTCCAACGTTTGGGCGCTCAGTTCGTTTCTTTCAAATATTACACAAAAAAAAAAAAAAAATGTTGTGTTTCTGTGTCTTGTTTCCTTCCTGCTTGGCCGTCCGTGGCCATCTATCTCCTAGGATGGCGATCGTTTTCCCGCTACTAATCCATGTACCAAACTTCTCCATGTCGCATCCCGCTACTTTCCTCATCTCCTCCTCTAACACATCCCGTTCCTCCCATAGTGCAGTTCATATTCTCCCTTTACGTGGGTTCTACGTTCATCTGCGTTGCCACAAAGGCAGTCTCTGTGCGCCTTCTTCCTCCTTCACCCGACTCCTGGTATACCTCATTCTTATTTCTGGCAGGTCCAGGTGGAAGGAGGCGAGGGCATCGTCAGGAAGAGCAGAAGCGGCAAGATAGGGGAAAGAATGGGGGGGGTGGGGGAGTGTACTCAGTTTGTGCATGGCCGTAGTCGTATGACCATAGACCCTCGCATCCCTACTATGCCGGGACGGAGCACGTCGGGTTTTCACCAACCAGGCAGACATTGCTTGCACCACGCGCGAAGCGCCGTGAGGTGCTCGGCGAGTCGCATGAAGGGTGAGCTGCATCCTATTAAGAACCGCTCGCGGGGTGGACTTGCATATGGATGACAGCGCCAATGAGTTCCCTTCATTTCCGGTATGGCCACTTCCAGAGACAGCGGTGGGAGCACTATGTAACTGCCTCGTCGGTGCCTTACCATATTCACACTACGTGATACGATCATTCCTCTTGTGCGGAGTATAAGTTCTCCACCCCGCACACACGATCTAACTCGACCGCCAGCTGTGACCGACCACCAAGAAAAAAAAACCTGGGGGTCTACAGTAGCTCATGTAGTGAGCGGCATGTTCCACAGTGTCGTTGCTAACTGACGCCAGCCCAACCTATATAGTATATAAGCCAGGGGGGGGGGATGGACGGAGGGCAAGGGGGGAACACGATGCTCGTGCTTTCATCTACACCATTGAGTGCCGTGTGGTGTTTGATCGTTCGTTCGTTGCAAAACCATTTACACACGTGGGAGTTGATAGCGGGGGAGCAAGGGGAAAGGTGGGAGCGGGAGAGGGGGGGCGGGAGGGGGAGAGGAGTGCAAGGGTGGGTGGATAAAAAGAAGCAAGAGCTGGTCGGCTATCGTTTATTACTACTGCTGCCTGTTACTGTCATATTGCCGCTGCTGTCCTGTCCCGCTGTTATACTGGTGTATTGTGCCGCGCTGCTATCCGCGGCTGCACGAAATGTCCTGCCGTGCTGTATGGTAGTAGTGATGGAACTGCAGTACTGCTTGCTATACATGCTGCTACTGCTATGGTGCATCTGAAACCATGCTGCACTGGCTCGAACTGTTTTGTGCTGCACTGGTCTGTCCACCCGTAGAAGGGCGTCCTGTGCTGTACTGCAGTAGCTGTGCTGCACCGGCCTATGCACTGGTGTGATAGACGAGTTGAGCCGGCTGCATTGCGCTGCCGTGCAACGGCTGCATGGTCCGTCGTGTGCTGAACTGCGCGGTTGTCTGTTCATACCGTTTCGCTCGTACTATAAGACGCACTGTACATCGGAGGTACAAAAAAAAATCATAATGCAAAACAAGAATGAACCTTCCAACGATTTTGGGCTATAGATAACCCCTTTAGGCCCCCGAAACCCCTCCCATATAAATTCCAAGTAAAATTTCCCCCCAAAACGGGTTTCCACTTGTAAAAGCGTTAAGGAGCTGGGTTATTCTGAACAATTTTTGCCGAAAAGTGCTACCGCACACCGCACCTCTATCGCATCACAAATCGTATCACACATCGGTACATGTTTCACAACTATAATACACCTCGGGAGCCGGTGTACTGAACCCAGCGTGGACCACAACAACACCACAGCAGGTACACAACAACGACCACCAAGCTATTAATAGCGGTCGGCGCTGACAATTGCAGCATCTACGGTAATGTAGAGAATACTTCACAGCCGCTGGGCTTTATTCGCAGTCAGTGAGCTATATCTAATAGCAGGCACCACTGACTGCCAGCTCAACGGGGATGGCGTATAAAAAAAACACCGTTTTACCCTAATAAGGAACCCAGCGTGGGGCAGTGTTCCTGTTTCTTAATCTAGCAGGTATAAAAAGCAATGTAGTAGTACAAGGGCTCCGCATAGGTGCCGGCATTTCGCCGGCACCCATGCTTCGGGTAGGGCAGGGCAGCACTTCGAATTGTTCGATTCAATACTTGGTAGACTAAAGAAAGTCACCAAACACAATTACTGTCTGCGCGTATAGTATGTAAGGTAATGCCAAGAGTTCGATATAGACTAACAATCATAACAACAATGTACTACTATTAATAGCTACCAGGTACCGTTTTTTTAAGTGAATCCGATTCTGAGCTTCATTCATCAGATTTCGATCGGATAAATCCGAGCACACGCCGACTGACCCTTTAGTCTGGCGACGAAACGTGTCGAGTGCGTTTCTTATGATATGTTTACTCAATCATGCAAGCATGCGGGGCCAGTATGGTGACTGACCATGTCCGCTGCGTGTTCTCTTCGTAGCCACTGAGAGGCGCGCGCTGAACCAGCTTCTGAAATATACAATGAATTACGGTATATTATAGTATCATCTAGATCCGAGCCTCCCAGATCGACTGTCTGTGTGTTGTCTGATCGTGGAGAGACGTGCTGACGCTCT
This sequence comes from Undaria pinnatifida, assembly GCA_012845835.1. Lineage (NCBI taxonomy): Eukaryota > Phaeophyceae > Laminariales > Alariaceae > Undaria > Undaria pinnatifida. Next base: position 7,457,373 of record JABAKD010000027.1, read on the forward strand.
CCCAGGCGCGAAACACGGTGGTATGGCCGCCTTCATCATTCAACCCCTTGAATGCTATAATATTGCAATGCTGCTATTTGTTGCTAGCTGTGTAGATCGCTCACTTCATGCACATACAGTACGCGACTACAGCGCTTACAATTTTGACAGTTAAGAACTTCAGACTCGAATTTTTGTAGACGAAAATAAAACATGTAATTTTGTCTGATCGCTCATTGGCCAGGATTCATACACAAAGTAGGCGTCACCCGGGCACGATAGGGTCACATGCCGGGATCGGAATCCATCCATACATCTACAACTCCGACCACCTGGGGACGAACACGGACATCATCCGGGTTGATACATCCCCGCACGGTGTGGAAATTCCAACCCCACCGGCCGATTTTCTGATTGGCCATGGTACGTATGTTGAGCCAGCTCCACCTCGGGAGAATATAGGGTCCCATCCCCGGTCCAGAGGTCGTTCCACAGCTCTAAAAATTCCATCAACCGGGGAAGCAAACCGAGCTTTCTCGGGTCGACATCACCCTGTACGGTGAAACAAACCCAATCCCGTTGGCTAATCGCTGATTGGTTCGAGCTCTACAGCGCCGTCCTAGGCGGATAGAGGCCCATCAATGGGGGGCATTTCCGTCGCACACGGGGAAGATAGGGTCCCATTCCCGATTCATGAATCCCCTGAATCTCTACAGCTCCAAAAACGCGGGAACAATAACGATGACCTAGCGTGTCGACACCACTCCGCACGACGTGGAACCCCAACCACATTCGCTTACCGCTGATTGGCTGGGGCTCGGACATAAGGGCACCGCCACCATGGGAGGATATAGAGTCCTGTGCCCGTTTTAGAAATCCTGACACATCCGGGGACGATAACCGGTTTCTCCCGCGGGTCGACACAGCCCCGCATGATGGTGCGACACCCCTCTTATCGTTGATTGGCTGTGCAGCTCGTAGAGCCAGAGACACCCGGGGAGGAGGTAGACCAGCAAACGGCGGGGGGCGTTCCGACGCACCCGATGAGGATAGGCCTCCACCGCCGTTCCAGAAATCCTTCCATACCCCATCAACTCCAACAAACCGGGGACGAAAACCGACTTCTCCCGGGTCGACACCACACCGCACGGTGTGGAAGCCTTAGCTAGCTGAGGTTCGCATACAACGCCAGCATCACAGAACAGGGTCCAACCCCGGTTCAGATATCCTTCAAGGTGTTTACAACTAGAAAAAAATGGGGCAGCTCTAAATTTGTATTCGTATACCCCAACCCCGCGGTACGCGGACATTTCATTTGACCCCCTGCCTCGATACCACCCCGCACCGTGTAACCCAACCTTCGATTGATTGGCTCGGCCGGGGTTCATGGATAGAGAAAACCACCACTCACTAAGAAGTTCAGCAAGTTCAATGACAATCATCTCATACTGGCCTGCGATTTAAGAAGTTACATGGACCAATTGCATAATACAGCGGTCAGTCCAGATCGAGTCGATCGGTGCAACTTACTTGGGTATCGTATTATTACAGGAGCAGCAGTAATGCACTTCACTTATCTTCTTTTTTCCATCCCATTTATCGTGATGCTCGCACTACTCTCGCCCTCCCAGTAGTATAACTCAGATCCGGGGTCGTATAGCCGGCTCCCCTCCCCCCTCCCCACTACGGTATCTGCGCTAATTTTTATCGCGAGAAGAATTTAGCATTTTCTTCCCTTGTCGATTCGCGTTAAATTGTACTTACCCACGCTGCTAGGCGATTTCAGTAGTTAGTTGATCCTTTTTTTTCCATTTATACTTATAGATATATGTCTGCTGAAAGTGCTCGGTTGGTGTACCCCTGGCATTTTCGGGGGTCCCACTACGACACCGCCTCCGCGCATTGCTTGCGGAACGGTCCAGCTTTTCTTTGACTTCTTGCTCTGCCTCATTACTTTTGTTTCTGCTCGTTTTGCCAGTTGTTTCTTGACTTTCTCAGCTGCTTCCTCTAAATTTGCTTTCAGCCAACTACGATCGATTTTGAACTTTTTCGTGATTTTTTCTTCCTTTTTGAGTAGTAAGTTGAACTTCCTACCATTACGAGGTAGTAAGTTGAACTTCCTACCATTTGCCGCTAATTTGCCGCCTGTGCATTACGTGTGCAACGGTCCAGCTTTAGCTTTTCTTTGATTCCCACCATTTGTTTTGTACTTGCACGAAGTTTCATCAGCTGAGATCTCGGCTTGGCTCATCAGCTCGGCGCCGCCCAGCACCCCACCGCAGCGCTATAGCCCAGCAGCGCAGCGCCGTGCACTGCCGTGCACTGCCGTGCCCTGCGATGCCCTGTCGCGCCCTGCAGCTCAGCTCAGCGGCACACCGCAGCGCTAGCTCAGCAGAGCGCGGCGCCGTGCTTTGCCATGCTGCGTGCTTTGCTGTACTTTTACTAGTTCGTACATGCCACGTACCGGTACTAATAATACTACACCAGGTTTGAACATATTACGTTGTTGGATCACAGACAATGCACCCCCAGCTCAGGTCAGCCCGGCTATATATAGCTCAGCAGCGCAGCGCAGTGCGGTGCCGTGCCTTGCCCTTCGTTTCGCGGTGCTGTGTCGTGCGGCGCTGTGCGTTCTTTTGAACATGCAGCAGTAGTAGTGCCAGGTATGATACAGGTACTTAAACCAGGTTTGTTTTACGTACGTGTTGTGCACTCGTCTTTTTGCTTTCTTCAGTTGATTGTCCTCTCTCGGTCCCCATGCCCCCCCCCCCCGCAAAAATCACACGTACTGCCGTTCAGAACGTGGCATCAACAAGCACACAGCAGGGCAATTAGCTTTGCGCAAGCACCTCTAGGCATCATCAATTCGCTGTTCGCACCAAATGATCACGGGCCTCTTCTTTCTGCCCACTTTACATGTTTCAGTTGCATTCTTCCTTGCGCGAGCGTAGCGGGCGGCGTCAGCCGCCCACGGAGAGGAGTCCTGTGCTTTCTTTGGAACCACACAGAGCACCACCAGGTATTACTGAAATGCCAGGTACCAGGTATGAACCACACAGAGTACCACCAGGTATTACTGAAATGTTGTTGTTGTTGTTGTTCTCACATTAACTCGCATACTGAAATGCCAGACACCAGATACATATCATCCGTGGACACCTGGTACCTCGTGATTTCATTTGGGTTTTCGGATCTTCCTAGGGCTCCAGCACCTTTGCGTGACGACGGACTTTAGACTTTTGATAAGAGTTGATGTGAGACAACAACAACAACCTCCTACGTTTGTTTGTTTCATTTTTTGTTTTATTTTTATCTTTGTTTTTACTCGGAGTATTTGTTTTCTTATTTTGTTTTTGTTTTTTGTTTTTGTTTTTGTTTTTGTTTATTTCGTATTTCTCTCTTCCAATGTATTTCTGTTGCTGACGTATGTATGTTGTGCCTGTCGTACCCAGTACTAGGGCATGACATTGCGTTGTCGAATGCATTACGATGCATTATCTCTGTGTCGTGGCTTGTGACCACAGAGCTGATCTTTCTAGGGTGAAGAATCAGTACGGACACTGGGTGTGCTGGATGTCGACGAGTAGAAGAACGGTTTAATGTGAAGAACACACACACACACACGAAAATATCTCTGTGTCGTAGCTTGTGACCACAGAGCTGATCTCTCTAGGGTGAAGAATCAGTACGGACACTGGGTGTGCTGGATGTCGACGAGTAGAAGAACGGTTTAATGTGAAGAACACACACACACACACACACACGAAAGTTGTCCTGTGCAATCATTTTATTAAAAACATTCTAAATATACTACGCCAGCTGTGAGCCCAAGACTTTGAGGGTCGATACTCATCTTTGCAAGCTGCGTGATGCACCGGCCGCTCATTTTTACAGATGTATTATTAATTGGATACCTGGAATATATATTCCTATGGATATTGCCAGGGTGAACATCACCAAAAAAATACTATCGAAAAAATAATGGTATACCATGGTACCTGGTATAGCAACTACTGCTGTACTGTATACGTACTTCATCCCAAGGTCGTAAGTCGTTATGAATTCGTCAGTTTTAAATTAATTCTGCATCATCAGTCCACGGAATCAGTTAATCAACTAGCGACGTGGGCGATGCAGCAACAAGTCAAACGTGTGTGCGGGCTCCCCCAAACTAAAACCGTTTGTTTCTAGCCACCAACATCCAGCACATCCAGTGTCCGCGCCATTTTTCCATCAAAAGGGATACAAGCTCGGGCCATAAACTACGATGCGGAGTTACACCAAGTACATAGCAAAACGCCGTATGGAGACTTGGCCGTGCAATGCCAAACGTACTACGAGTACTGAATATGAAAAGTGGACCCTGCCCCAACCAGCAAACCAGGAAAATTGAAGGATTGACGAAGGCGATATTGCAGTAAGCGATGATGATTATGACGATGATGATGGTGATCTCACATTAGCTTATTTCCCTGAAATTTAAAACCGCGGTACACAAACAGATACGATGACGCGGCGATACCATACCTGATCTCGGAGGTTGTTGGCGACGAACTTGCTTCTGGCGTGGCGGCCGTGGTGCACGAGCCCCTTGAGCGTCGCCCGCACTGGCTCTCTCGCGGCGTGGTCTTGAACGAGTTGCAGAAGCCGCCTCCCGCTCGAACCCAAATTTCGCTCCAGCAGCGCCATGCTGTGTGCGTCTCCCTCTGTCAGTCTGCCTGTCTCTCTTTCTGTCTAAGTGCGGGACGGGGTCATGCGGTGGGAGTGGTTATGTGAACTGCTGAACGATACTCGTACAAGCTCCGAGCAACAACAACAACAACAACAACAACAACAACAACAACAGCAACAACAGCAGCAACAACAACAACAACAACAACAACAACAACAACAACAACAACAACAACAACAACAACAACAACAACAACAACAACAACAACAACAACAACAACAATAACAACAACAACAACAACAACAACAACAACAACAACAACAACCACAACAACAACAACAACAGCAGCAGCAGCAGCAACAACAACAACCACCATAATAACAGGGTTGATTATATCTGATGAACGATGCAAGCGTCGGGCAATGACGACAAGAACAGCAGCAGCCGCAGCAGCAGTGTGTGTGTTCTCCGCACCAAATAGATATTTCCACCCATCTACATCCAGCGCAACCAGTGTCCGGGCCGATGCCTCCTAGAGAGACGAGCTCTGATACTACTTTGATCACAAACTACGAGACAGAGATGCAGTAGATAGCAGCAGCAACAACAGCAACAGCAGCAGCAACAGCAGCAGACAGCAGCAACAGCACCAGGCACCATTCGAATATCAGATAGCAGTCGAGCAGTTGCAGTGGAGTACATAAGTGCGGCTCGCAGGTGGCGGCTGCAATATATGTCGTCTATGTTTACAATTTTTTTTTTTTCACACGTCTACTTTCCAGCTTCTGAACAAGACGTGGTCACAGGTGTCGTCCCTTTTTTCCCCCCCGGTTCTTGCCTTCGATTTTTATCGCGCATAGGGTTCGGCAATCCCACTGCTCGTCGTTTTTTCATCGAGTGTCGCTAACTCACGCTCTCGCGCTTTTCGCAAGTCAATTTGTGCACAAGAAAGAGTCCCCACGAATTTATACGAGTATGCACTCGGGGGGATTCGAACTCACGAAACTGACATATACCAGGCTCGACGATAACCTGATCCGCCACCGGGGCGACCGGCAATATTTAAAGTAGTATGGTATTTTACTAACATTTTCGAGGCTTCGGAGGGAATAATTGAAGATGAAAATTTGATGGTTAGAGCAGCATCGGGAACTTACTGCTGGGGATGGCAATACTAGTATCAGAAGTGCAACAATGCATCGGGACTCAAAAGGACGGGCGCGGCATGATCCTACTCGTACTGCTCGCTCGCACTACTCGCAGAGGCTTGAAGATGTCGCCGTCGCCCTCTTTTGGTCGCTGAACATGGGCCCCAACCGGGTTAATATATAAATATTAGTGCTATAGCAAGAGTAGGAGGTTGGAAGTGATATTCCCTCCGTATGTAATAAAGACGTTACGACATGCACCCGTCTGCTCCGCTGCTGAGCTGCTTCTCCTGGGCAAGCCTCAAGCGTGCGTCGCCGAGCAGAATGGCCGGACGTGCACACAAACATCGTTCGAATAGATCTGCTGCCGGTGAGGGAGCATACGCTGTTCTCGTCTCGTCCCAAGCCCAAACAGCTACCAGGTGAAGCCAATGCTCGGGGCGGCACTGCTGCTAATATGGTAATAATCTATACGATGCGAAGGCGTCAGAGACATGTCAAGCAAAGGAAAACGTGCGCTGTTGAGAGCGTGGGGCCGCATGTTCCCCAAGAAAACCTATCAGGTAGGTTTGGTTTGGTTTGGTTTGGGCTGGTTTGGTTTGGGTTGGTTTGGGTTGGTTTGGTTTTGGTTTGGTTTGGTTTGGTTTGGTTTGGTTTGGTTTGGTTTGGTTTGGGTTGGGTTGGGTTGGGTTGGGTTGGGTTGGGTTGGGTTGGGTAGGGCTGGGTTGGGTAGGGTAGGGTTGGGTTGGGTAGGGTTGGGTTGGGTCGGGTTGGGTTGGGTTGGGTTGGGCTGGGTTGGGTTGGGTTGCGCTGGGTTGAGTTGGGTTGGTTGAGTTGGATTGGGTTAGGACTTTTCTGCTTCCCACCAAGGCTGAAGGCACACACAGCAGCTGGGTCACAGGTAACAAATACAGAGTTGGGCTGGGTTGGGTTAAGGGTTAGGGTTAGATACCTACCAGGTAGCGCAGTTTGGTGTCAAGTCGAGGTAAATCAAGGCAAACTAGCTGTCAGCCAAAGGGCGACGAGGTTTCCTTGACCGACTCCCCCCAAAAGGCATTGGAACGCTTGGAACCTGGAACGGAATATAATTGGGCTTGCTGTTGATCAGTTAAATCGAATAGCTTCCTAGCGGTCCCACCCTGACCGTGAAGATTTTGGAGGAGGAAGTCACTCCCAGAACAGTTGAATCTTGTGCAGCAAAACCGAACTGTCCATTTGGAACAAGACTTGCTGCAACTGATGGGTGCTGGGAGTGTTGCTTCATACGCTGGAGGCCCACGAAGGTATATGGGCGCACATGGTATGACACGGGACGCACGAGGTGGAGCATACGTGGACGTCGTAGGGCTCGTCCGCGGCAGGCGCCACGCGCCACCGCCATGGCCTGACGAGGAGGCGCACGAGGCAAATACCGGGTTGCGAACGAGGCGCTGGCGATATAATTTCTGGCAAAGAATGGCACCGCGATGTTCGTATATAGACTAGATGTTTCAGTGTCAGTCCTCGTCGAGCCACGACGTCAATATCACACGTGTAGACTGTGGCTTGCACCGTTTTCTGTGAGACTTGCCTAGTGATATAATTGCGTGCCAAGCTGTTCCCTTGTGTCAGGAACACTCGCTGCCCACGTGACGGTACCCCTGCTCTACAGTCGGTCCCGCCGCAAATGTCAGTTGAGCTATAGCCATTATCTGTTCGGGTCGATTGCACCAGTTTCACACGTCGGACACAAACACGATGGAAAGGAACCAACGGATCCAGCGAGGGGTGTAATGTGTTGTTTTCTCTTGAATCTTGACACCCACGGGCTGTTGGTTGGTGCGACGAGCTTCACCAATTGGTGCGACGAGCTTCACCAAGGGAAAGTACGTGTAAAGCATCAAGAAACGTACCAGGTATGCACCAAATTCTTCGCTGAACTTTCCTAGCTAGGGTACCTGGCCTGGTAAGCTTGTAGTGCGTACCTGGTTTTGGAATGGAACAGTTCTTCGGCAGGCAGGGCAGAACAGGGGGTCAAGTGCCTTTCGCAAGGAAAAACTTCAACCTGATCTTCCCGGCGGATACGGTAGCTACCACCTTAGCTGTCACGTTCTGGAGCTGGGTTACGCGAGAGAGCAAGGGCAGTGAACAGAAGGAGCACCGCCCTGAAAAGTGAAACTTTTTGGAGGAAAAGCGGTGTATTTAAAATACTTGTTGTAAATCTTGAAGTAGGGGTTTCTAATGGTTCAGGAGGCTTTCTGGTTTGAAATCGTCATTATTTTTCCAGTTTTTTCCGTCTCAAAGACTCAAGGTCTCAAGGTTCTCTCCTGACGAAGCGCCCAAGCAGAGGGGACAAAGGACAAGTGGCAGTGCTGTGTTTGGGGTCGGAGCCGCTGGGGAGTACTACTGTCGTGCGGTGCCCACCCTCCCTGGTGTTTCTTCTCAAGTTCTGGAGCTCAAGACATTTATTCGGCCCCCACAAACCCACTATTTGCCTTTGCGACGTCGTCGTAGAGCAGATAGCACCACATCCCACTGACACGCAAGGCATATCGGCCATCTGCTGCTGCTGCCGCCGAGAGCGGTGGCTGGTGTTGAACAGACGGGCGCTGCTGCTGGGCAGCGCTACGCAGGGAGCAGAGGTGCTCAGCTGCCACACCATCTATCGCCGAAACTGCTGTGCGCAGAAGAGACACGAGCATCGTCTGAAAAGGTGTGTCGAATTATGGTTGCGCCGCCACTCGTCTCTCGTGCGAACAAGTCGCAGTTGTCCCGCAGTCGTACGTAGGATATCAGTTGTCAATATCATACTGGTAGTCAAGAGCAGCATACTGCTGCTGTCTTGTCATGTGGTGGTGGTGCTGCTGCTGCTTCTGCTGCTGCTCTGCTGCTGCTGTACGGTTCGGCAGTAGTAAGGATACGGGGAGGTTGACGGCCAGCAGTATCGCCTAAAACGGCATCGTTGTGGATACTATAAGGCTCCTTCCGACGGCACACACGCACCGGTAAGGAGGGTGAAGGGGTTGAGAGGTAGAGAAGATTGGTGGGAAATATACATATACGACCTTCCATATTTTTTGTGCAACTACTCCTGTATATCAGTGAAACATAGATGTACCACGTAGCTTGCAAAGTTGAGTTTCAACCATTCAATCGGTTGTACTCACAGCTGACTTTTATTGTTTCCGCGCACATATTGAAATGTCCCGCCCCCGCCCCCCCTCCCCCTCCCCCGATCCCTCTTGTTAAAAAAACCCCAACCCCTTTCCCCCCCCCCCCCCCCCTCCCCCGATCCCTCCCCCCCCCCCCCCTTTCCGCCTAGTTTGTCCAAACGCCCCACTCACAATCGAAATCGGCCAGAGTAATAAACACCTATACGCAGTTGATATCACGTCATTATCTTTCTGACCATCCATGATGTAGTTTTCATTCTTTCCCCCCACCCCCCTCAACCCCCCCTCCAACGCCCCCTCTTTTCCAACCACCTGCACGATCGCCTAGACCTAGCACCACGCGTATAACAAGCCCCTACATATCTTTGACACAGCCGGAGTGTATTTGAATATTATTTGTGACCTAAACCTCCTGAAAAATCCCCCCCCCCCCCCCCCCGCCCCCCCCCTCCCCCCTCCCTTCTTGCTCTCCCTTGCTCAAACGCCCCACCTAATATGGAAATCCGCCAGATTAATAAACACTTCACGCACTGGATATCACCTCATTATCTTTCTAGAGCCATCCATGCCGCTGCTTCCCCCCCCCCCCCCGCCCCGAACGCCCCCTTCTTCCCCACCACCCGCACCATCGCCTAGACCTAGCACCACACGTACAACAAACCCCTCACCTAAAACCCTTCCTTTCGCCCCCCCCCCCGCCCCCTCCCCCCCCCCCCCGCCCCCACCCCCCACCTCCCCAACCCCCCCCCCCCATCCCACCCCCACCCCCTCGAACACTCCGCCCTCTCTCTACTCATTGATTGTACGACTTACCCCAGGATATACATGATAAACTGATGCATTCTTTCCAAAACCGTCACATTTATCCCCTCAAAATAATGTATAGTTTCCACGCACAGATTGAGCTGCCCCACACGCCCCATCCCCGCCCCAACCACCCCCCCTACGATAAACTGTTTTTTTTTTTTTTTTCTTTTTCTTTTTCTTTCCCAAAACCGTCAGATTTATCCCCTTACAAGGATTTATAGCTTACACGCACAAATTGCCCGCCCGTCCGCCGACCCCCCCCCCCCCCCTTCCCCCCCCCCTCCAACCCCGCTCGCTTTTGATCAAAACCAGGCCCCCACGTCCTTCAAAACTCCGCCCCCCCCTCACCGGTTATTCGACTTACAGGATTCACTTGATAAACGGATACATTTCCCTTCACAGCTGTCAGATTTGGTCCCCGTCAAAAACGGGTTTTATAGTTTCCGTGCACAGACTGACTAACATCACCGTGTTGACCCTGATAGCTACACTGTAGTTGTAAGGGGAGTCGCCGACCTATATCCTTAATGAGGACACACAACTCGTAATACGCGCGATCGGAGTATCACACACAGCTTGCAAATGATGAGTTTCGACGAAATCTTCGATCTCACAGCGGGAGTGTATCTTCATTTTTTATAATAACATACACAAGAAGAGCAACTGTTGTCGTGGGTGTTACGAGAAAATACAATGTCAAGTGTTGGGAATTCAACGGCGGACATGGCCCGGGAATGTGACGAGGACCGGGAAGGTAAATCGACAAACGTCATTATCACAATTGATGCCATCGGCAATGTACCGGTAGGTTGCCATGCTTTTTCGGGATCAAGGCCACTTCTTATACAGTCGGATTTGTCAGTCGAAAACGGCCTTTCTTTCTCGACTTATGAAGCCCAAATCGAGCTTTCTTACACAATCGAACAATAGCTTTTTCGACTCAACTTTTTCGCCTGAGCTTTCCGACAGGCGGATCCAGTCGAAACAGTCAGCAATCAAAACAAAATTACACGTGTTTTTTTAACTCATCGCATCGCTCATCCCACCACGAAACACACCCACACGCCCACACACTCATACCAGGTGCCACACGGCAGTATCATATAACAGCACTGACGCTGGCTTGGCTGCTATCACTGCTACTGCCTCTCGCCGCAAGTCAGCGTGGCGCATTCCTATCTCCGCTTGCCAGTCGAGTGTATCACACGATGACACCAACGCGCGGTATCGAAGTCATTTTGCCAGCAACGGCTACGCCTGCTGTAACTTTGGCGGCTCTCGGCTGAGTGCAATGCCATGAACGTAGCTTTGACGGCTTTCGGCGAAATCCAATGCCACCAACCCGCTTGTTCGAGGGTTCGTCGCGCGCGAAGCACGCGTTGCTCGCGAAGAACGCACGAAGTACAGAGCTTCCAACCGATTTTCGCCTGCCATACAGCAGTACTCCCTCACACCAACCGCTTCCAGCAAGCCTCCAGCAAGGGCACAAAAACTGTAAAATCGACTCGACTAACGATAAGAAGGAGGCCCAGAAGAATCCAGTCGAAAAAAAGGCAGTCGAAAAGGGCCGTTTTCGACTGACGGAATCCGACTGTATGAGAATTGGCCCAAGGAACCCTGGGGTAATTCCCAGTCATTTGTTTCCCCCCGTATAGTTGCCAGTTTTCATCCCGCTCTGTTGCAGGCTGAGTGACGTCTTGTTACGAGCGAAGCGAGTTTCTAATTGATGATTGCCGCAAAAAAGCTACGGGCTCCTTTCCACCCTCGCATGCCGGAATCTCCGTTTCTCGCCCCGACAAGCTGGTATCTCCGACAAAGAACTGTACCACACCTTGGGCGGATCATGATCTAGATAGTCTAGATCCATCTAGATCATAAGGACAGATCATGATCTAGATCATCTAGATCATTCACTACAAAATATTAACACGTTATTTACTACACTTAAACACTGGGTTGCATGCTGCATCTAACATCAAACCTTCTAGAATAGTAAACATTACAAGCCAGATGATATAAAGGGATGTCTTATTGCTTCAATCGTCAGGTTTGTCCCCTTTGAGAATTTATAGTTTCCGCGCACATATTGAAATGTCCCGCCCCCCGCCCCCCCCCCCCCCCCTCCCCTCCCCCTCCACTGACCTCTTTTTCATAACAAACCCCAACCCTTCCCCCCCCCCGCCCCTCCGTCCCCCGATCCCCCCCCCCCCCTTCCGCCTAGTCTGTCCAAACGCCCCACTCACAATCAAAATCGGCCTGAGTAATAAACACCTATACGCAGTTGATATCACGTCATTATCTTTCTGACCATCCATGACGTAGTTTTCAATTATTTTACCCCCAACCCCCCCCCCCCCCCCCCCCCCCCCCCCCCTCCAACGCCCCCTCTTTTCCGACCACCTACACGATCGCCTAGAACTAGCACCACGCGTATAACAAGCTGCTACATATCTTTGATCTCACAGCCAAAGTGTATTTGAATATTATTTGTGACCTAAACCTCCTAAAAATCCCCCCCCCCCTCTTGCTCTCCCTTACTCAAACGCCCCACCAAATATCAAAATCCGCCACATTAATAAACACTTCACGCACAGGATATCACCTCATTATCTTTCGAGAGCCATCCATGCCGCTGTGTTCCCCCCCCCCCCCCCCCTCCAACGCCCCCTCTTTCCCGACCACCTGCACGATCGCCTAGACCTAGCACCACGCGTATAACAAGCTGCTACATATCTTTGATCTCACAGCCAAAGTGTATTTGAATATTATTTGTGACCTAAACCTCCTAAAAATCCCCCCCCCCCCCTCTTGCTCTCCCTTACTCAAACGCCCCACCAAATATCAAAATCCGCCACATTAATAAACACTTCACGCACAGGATATCACCTCATCATCTTTCGAGAGCCATCCATGCCGCTGTGTTCCCCCCCCCCCCCCCCCGCCTCGAACGCCCCCTCTTTCCCGACCACCTGCACGATCGCCTAGACCTAGCACCACGCGTATAACAAGCCCCTACATATCTTTGATCTCACAGCCGAAGTGTATTTGAATATTATTTGTGACCTAAACCTCCTAAAAATCCCCCCCCCCCCTCTTGCTCTCCCTTACTCAAACGCCCCACCAAATATCAAAATCCGCCACATTAATAAACACTTCACGCACAGGATATCACCTCATTATCTTTCGAGAGCCATCCATGCCGTTGTGTTTCCCCCCCCCCCGCCTCGAACGCCCCCTTCTTCCCCATCACCCGCACCTTCGCCTAGACCTAGCACCACACGTATAACAAACCCCTCACCTAAAGCCCTTTCCCCCCCCCCCCCCCGCCCCCCCCCCCCGCCCCCACCCCCCACCCTCCCCCCCCAACCCATCCCAACCCCACCCCCTCGAACACTCCACCCTCTCTTTACTCACTGATTGTACGACTTACCCCAGGATTTACATGATAAACTGATGTATTATTTCCAAAAATGTCACATTTATCCCCTCGAAATAATGTATAGTTTCCAGGCACATATTGAGCTGCCCCCCCCCCCCCCCCCCCGCCCCAACCCCCCCCTCCCCCCCCCGCCCCCAATAATATACTGGTGCCAAAACCGTCAGATTTATCCCCTCGAAAGGATTTATAGCTTACATGCACAAACCTTTCCCCCCCCCCCCCCCCCCGCCCCCCTCCAAACCCGCTCGCTTTTGATCAAAACCAGGCCCCCGCTTTCCCTTCACAGCTGTCAGATTTTGTCCCCCTCAGAAACGGGTTTTATAGTTTCCGCGCACAGACTGACTAAAATCATCCTGTTGACCCTGATAGCTACACTGTAGCTGTAAGGGGAGTCGCCGACCTATATCCTTAATGAGGACACACAACTCGTAATGCGCGCGATCGGAGTATCACACACAGCTTGCAAAGATGAGTTTCGACGAAATCTTCGATCTCACAGCTGGAGTGTATTTTAATTTTTATAATAAAATATCCTACCGCTGCCGTTATGAGATGCTGTGCATGGTCTTTATTTGTGGAGTGCAGATTCCGATCTCGGAAGCATTTGCTAGATCATCGTACGGCTCCCACCAGGCAACGAGAATTGAGCTATAGACTATGCAGATCTTCCATGAACGATCTAGATCATCAAGCAGGGATCGATGATCTGCCCGACTTGTGAAGAATGCATAAGAACGACTTGCCATGTGTTCCATTAATATATTTATGCTTGTCTTATCCCCTTCTCGTTGCACCTTTTTTTTGTCGCCACCATATTTTCTCCTGGCATAGCGATCGTTTTTGGGGGCTACAAGGGCTATTCATAGACGCGCTCGCCGAGAAAAATGTCGGCGACGACGTACCGGCAGTTAGTGCTGCGTCTCCCGGATGGACTGAAGGAGACGATGAGAGATAGGGTGGCGGCAGACACGGCATTGGATGGCGTCGATTTCACTCCGACCAAAAAGGGAAGCCGAAGGTAACTTGGCTTTTTTCCGGGGGGGGGGGAAGGGGGGAGGGGGAGGGAGGGGGGGAGAAGGGGGCAAGGGGGTTGGGGGGGGGGGGGGAGAGGGAGGGGGGACGAGGGGCGGAGGCTGAGGCGGGCGAGGGAAAGGGGGGCGGGGGCGGGAGGGGGACGAGGGTATTGGGAGGAAGGCGATAGGAAAGCTGGGGGGCACTGGAGGAGGGCAGGTTTTTCTCCCAAATGGGTTTCGAAAAGAGCCTTCTCCGCCGTTTCTGCGTCCGGACGAAAACACTAATATAAAGTTCAAACGAATAAAAGTAACCAACAGCGTCTTAAAAAACAGCTATGAACACAAGAATATTTCGTAAACTATCAAACGTAAACGCTCTAAACAAAGCAGGTTCACGTTTACAATGGACGGGAAAACGTACCCCGCCCGCTTGGTGGACCTCCCATGCATCGTGGAAACCCAGAAAACGCTGGACAGGAGCACCTTCTTCAAGAGTGGCGACGTTGGGCAGATGCTCATTGTCTACAAGGTGAGGTCAAGAGGCGGGAAGAGGGGGGGAGGGGGTGGAGGGGGGAAAGGGATGGGGGGGGAGAGAGGGGGGGGCGGAGGAGGAGAGGAACGGGGCATTGGAGGGTGTTGGGGGAGGAGGGGGGGAGGAGGGAGGGGGGAGGGGGACAGGGAGGGAAGGGGTACGGGGAAGGTGAGGGGGAAGGGGGAAGGTGGAGTATGTGACCTAGGCGGGGTGGGGAATGCTCGTGGTTGTCGTCGAAGCGCCATCTGCCTGTTTGCGTGTCTCTCACTTTGTCTGCATGTTTGTGTTACTTTGTGTTTGTCTCTGTTGGCTTTTGTCTTTCTTTGCATATCTCGGTTTGTCTCTGCATCTCTCTGCCCACCTCCGCCTCATGCGATGTCTCTCTCTGTTTGTCTGTTTTCCCGTCTGGGCCTGTATATTCTGTTGTATTTTCCCTCTATACCCCGCCCCGCCACCCCCTCACCACCCCTGGCCTATTATATATAGGTTGGGTTGGCGTCGGTTGGCAACGACACTGTAAAACATACCGCTCACTACATGAGCTAGACCACCAGGGTACCGTTGTTTTTTTTCTCTTTTTCTTCTTTTTTGGGGGGCGTCGATTACAGCTGGCGGTCATGTTAGATCCTTTGTGCGTGGTGAAGAACTTTTACTCCGCACAAGGGGAAGTATCGTATCACGCAGTGTTTGTTGCGAGGCACCCACGAGGGAGTTACATAGTACTCCCATTGCTGTCTCTGGAAGTGGCCATACCGGAAATTAAATTAATTAATTGAAGCTGTCATCCATATGCAAGTCCGCCTCGCAAGCGGTGCTTAGTAGGATGCAGCTCACCCTTCATGCGACTCGCCGAACACCTCACGGCGCTTCGCGCTTGGTGCAGGCAATGTCTGCCTGGTCGGTGAAAACCCGATATGCTCCGTCCCGGCATAATAGGGAGCGAGGGTCTATGGTCTTTAGACTACGGCTATGCATGAAACGACCACCCCCCGCCCCCTTCCCCCCCCTCCCCCCCTCCCCGTCTCGAAAGGGATGCGTGGTCAATGGTCAAATAACTAAGGCAAGCAGAAAATGAGTACTCCCCCCCCCCTCCCCCCCTCTCCCCCTTCCCTTACCCTCCCGCCCTGTCCACTTTCTCATGGCACTTCCTAACAGGACGAGGCCGCTTACAAGAAGGACGACGGCAACGCTGCCTCTGCCAGTCCTCGAGGACTCTACCCCGATGGATTAACGCCTCCTACGAAGAATATCGTGCGGAGGCGTTTTATGAAGGCGCGGCCAGATCTGGGGAAGTTCGACCGCACTGAGGTAGGTAGATCGGGTGTGTTGTAGGGTGGTGGTTGTGGCGGCGGTGTGTGTTGGTAGTGGCAGTAGCGGTGGTAACATTGACAGGAGGAGGAGGAGGAGTCGTAGAGGTAGTAGTAGTAGTAATAGTAGTAGTAGCAGTAGTAGTAGCAGTAGTAGTAGTAGCAGTAGTCGTAGCAGCAGCAGCAGTGGTATATCAGTACTGTAATAGGAGACCGGTCGTTTGGGGAGCGCCAATGCCTCTTCAATGTACTGCTTTTAGTTCAGGGGGTGGGCAGTCAAGGGGTCAATCTACGGTCTCCAATATACGTGGTAGCAGATTTGGTCTTCCGAGGCTCCTCCGCCCCTCGCCCCAACCGCCCTCCCTCCTTTCCTCCCCCCCTCCCTCTCTCTCGCTCTCTCTCTCTCTTTCTCTCTCTCTCTTTCTCTCTCTTTCTCTCTCTCTTTCTCTCTCTCTCTTTCTCCTCCCCGTGCCTTCGACTTGCTCGGCAAACGCCGAAACAAACGAACGAAAAACACACACACCAAAAAACATTCACAAAAAACATGTTACACAAAACACAAACACCCAAAACACTAAACACTAAACGCGCACAAAACACCAAAAACACGAAACGAAAAAAAAACAGGTCATCTGCGTAGAAAGCCAGGTGCTGAAAATGCAACAAGATGTTCCCGACGGCCCCGATAAAGGAAAAAAGGCAACTGGAGGAGGAGGCGGTAGTGGGGGTGGGGGCAGCGGAGGCGGGACCGCGGGGGGAGGAAGTGGAAGCTCTTCTCGAGGAGGATCTGGAGGCGGAGGTGGGGGTGGGAGTTCCTCGAGAAGTCGCGGCGGTGGAAGTGATGGGGGGAAGTCCGGAGGCTCGAGAAACGGAGGCGGTGGCGGCGGTGGCGGCGGGGGCGGGGCGGGGGGGGGCGGCGGCGAGAGAGTTATGTTCGAGCACGAAGAGATTGTCACGTTCGAGCCGTGGATGGCGGACCCCGACATTGCGGCTGTTGGACGCTTGGAAGGCATTACGATCGAGGCAAGAATGGGGGGGGGAGGGGGAGGGGGGGGGGGGGGGGAGGGGGGCGTGTACCACAGCAACGACTACGGAAGCGACTATTACGAGGGGAGGAACGGGGGTAGAGATGTGACCGGAGGGGTGGGGGGGGGGTGTACTCATTTCATGCATAGCCGTGGTCATACGACCATACACGATGTGACCGGGGGCAGGGGATGCCTGTGCTTGTGCCTGTGCTTGTGCCTAAACTTACGCTTGCGCTCGCGCTTATGCTTACGGTTGCTCTTGCTATTGCTTGTCTTGCCTTGGTTTCGTTTCACGGCGGCAGGTTACGGGCGCAACGAAGAAAGAGGAAGCCATGGCCGATGCCGGACGCGGAGGCGCTAGGGGCGCAGCGGCAGCAGCGGCAGCAGGGGCGGCGGGGAGCGCGGGTGGGGTGGCACCGCGTCTGTTCGGCTCCGAGCTGCTCTACGAGCATCCCGAGATGCTTCTCGCAGTGGTATGTACCTATGCGTAGACCTTCCAAGAACTACGTAATATTTTCCCTTACTCATAACCCTTGGCGTTGGCAGGCAGCTTTTTTCGGGCGATATTGCGACTACCAAGCCACCCTGATGAACCATGGAAGCAAAAATATGGAAGAGTTGGGGAAACAGCGGTCCCCACCAACTACAGTTGAACATGAAAATATTATTCGGCTCCTCACTCAACACTTCTGCATTACATTTCTGATGCACTTGTTGCCTCATCTCTTTTGAACTGCCATGTTTTTTTTTTCTCTGTTACCCGGAAGGAAAACAACCCCCCTTGGGGGACAGGTTTTTCCTCCACCTGCCGCATAGATATCTGAACCTGTTGGTTATACAGCACTGCCTGTTGAGCTTCTGAGTCACGTGACTCAGTTATCTCAGTGGATAGTGCTATACAACCATCAAAAACATATGTTATCGAGTTCGAGTTCATTCCCCGGAGATCCTTGTTACTGAAAACATATGTGTTGTTGGTTATATAGCACCCGCTGAGCTACTGAGTCACCAACAGAACCTTCCCAGTGCCTCTCGTTCTCGAGTTTCCCTTTTTTGTTTCTGTGGTGGCTATTGCTTAGACCGCTATGTTTTCTTGTCCCCAGTGAATTGACCTGCGAACGGATGGCCGGAGCCCAACCATGCCCAGCCTCGGACGTGGCCGAGACTCCCAACAATGCCTACTATTGGCCTATTCCGCTTTCGAGATTGCTTCCAGACTGGTGTGATTGGGTCCATGCCGTACCTTGTCCAGGCTGTCTTTGGACCGCCTTGACTATCTGCTGCTGGCTGATTTGATACCCCTCAGGAGTCCACCTCACACAACATCCGTAAAAGCTTGTCGATGCCTCCATACTCTTATCAACGCTCCCACACTCGTGTACGATGATGCCGACGGTGAAATTTCAGACAAAGTGATGCTCAACGCCATCAATTACACAATCGTCGCGATGGCGCTGCCGTCCGCTCCTGTCGACGACCTACCTCTTCTTCCCGCGTTCGTTCGATAAGCTCCCCTCGAAAGGAAGGAACCTAGACGCGGGTAGCCCGGTGCAGCTGCAAAATGCCGACAGCTTGCTGCGACCGGGAGAAATACATCAATGCGTCACTGGCAGTTTCCCTCCCGGAAATATCGTAACTACTAAGCCCCTCCGATGACCCGTGTAAGCAGGACTATGGAAGATTCGGGAAAACACCGGCTTCCACGAACTACAGTAGAACATTAATCTAAGATTCGGTCGGTCAAAACCCGCTACTGCGTTGAATTGCTGCTGTACGTCTATGTCTTTCTGCTCGTCGAGCATCCCGAGGTGCTTCTCGCGATGTTGCGTACCGCATTGTAAATACAAGTGCAAGTACGCTTTCGTTCCTAGAATACTTGTCGATAGGTTTGAGTCTTGTCGGTGGGCTTGTTGCGCCAGCAGCTGACAGCAGGCGGTGTATCATGCGCAGGGCACGACTAGCCGGCACCTGTATACTGTCTCTTTGGCATTTTTTGCTATACGAGCATCCCGAGATGCCTCTCGCTGTGGTGTGGACCGCTACTGCAGTGTACCTCATATACTGCACTATCTATTGTTGTGGCTACCGTATAATTAAGGGAGGGGGGGGAGGGGGAGAGAGGAGGGAGGAGGTGTGGAAACAGCTGTGAACCATTGTAGCAGTGCGGTATATACCGCATTATCTGTTATGGATGCCGCAGAATGGAGGAAGGGGGAGGAGGCGAGGGGGGCGGGACCGTGTTGTTTTTCATCTTTCGCGTTGACCTTGTCACCGCCCTGCGCGCCCAGGAAGGCATGCTGGCCTTCTTCCGCGGCGGCAGTGCTTGACCTTATGCACCTCCCCTCCTCGCGCGCTCGGGCGATGTTGCTGCCGGCAGACTGATGTACCCGAGGATCCCACCCTGAAACCGCCACCCTCGCCAAAGCTTAGCAAGACGCCGGCATCGCCCGTGGTGCTGTCTGCTGCGCCTAAAAAGAGGCAGCAGCAGCTTAGCCGCCCTGGCCGGGGAGTTGGACAGGTAAGCGGGAGGGGTTGGTTTTGGTTCTGAAACCTAGGGGTGGGAGTGGGGGAGGGGGAGTTGGACAGGAAGGCCTCAGAATAGGCAACAATTGCTAAGACGCTCCGGCCGCGGAATTGGACAGGTAAGCGGTGCATTTGTTTTTTGGTGTAGGAAATGTTGACCGAGAAAGAGGCAGCAGCAGCTTAGCCGCCCCTGCTGGAGAGTGGGACATGCATCGTACGCGATAGTTTTTGGGGTTTTGTTCTGAAACCCGGGGTACTTAGGTTTGATACGTCGGGAATCATTTGTTCAGTCAGGTGTCATCATGGTGGTGGGTAGCTGGTTAAGCGGTTAGTCTAGGTGGTTAGAGGTACGTGATACGGTCACGGTTCGACGCGCTACGGTGCGTACCGTAGACACACATACGGTACACACAACCTGGTTTCGTGTGTATCCGTGCCATCCATCTACTCCATATACCCCACCCCACGCCACCCCGCCCCTCCATGGTACATTAGGCTACGATATGCTTACGGTACGGATCAGTGTACGGCACGATTACGGCACAACACGTTACGGTGCGTACTGTAGACACGCATGGGATATGGTGTAGTGTGTGTGCGTGTATTCATCCCCTCCACTATACAGTCTTAGATTCGAGTACTGTACGGACCAGTATATAGTACGGTCATGGTTGGGAACAGCATGGCATGGTACGTACTGCAGACACACATAAAGTACACATACCCTGGTGTGGTGTGTGTGCGTGTATTTACATACAACCGTCCACCTGCAGTGCCCTCCCTCCCTTCCCCCCCCGGCGACTCGACACATTCGCCGCACGGGTCTTCTCCTTAGAACTAAAAAATGCATAAATCAAAACATCAACCATCGCGTTGTTTGTAACAAATACATGAAAAGAAGTCGCGTTTTTTGCGGCTTTCATTCCCCACTAGGCGGCGGCTCAACGAGCATCCGGGAAGCCTTCTTCGACCACAGCGACACCCGCAGCAGCGACAGCGACTGCATCCGCGGCAACAGCAGCGGCAGCGGCGGCAGCGGCGGCAGCGGCGGCAGCGACGGCGGTAGTTACGACTACACCCGCCGCCGTGTCGCCAACAGCAGGGGCGGCTTCTGGTCTTGACGCGGACGTTGCTTCGGCCGTGATGGACGACATGAACGACGTGGAAGATGTGGTACGTGTACACCACGCGCTTGCGTTATTTTTTTTTTTGTGGTGGTGAGCATGGTAGTGGTGGTTGTGATGGTGTTGGTATTTGTTGTTGTTGTTGCTGTTGTTGGTGTTGCTGTTGCTGTTGCTGTTGCTGTTGGTGTTGGTGTTGGTGTTGGTGTTGGTATTGGTGTTGGTGTTGGTGTTGGTGCTGGTGTTGGTGTTGGTGTTGGTGTTGGTGTTGGTGTTGGTGTTGGTGTTGGTGTTGGTGTTGGTGTTGGTGTTGGTGTTGGTGTTGGTGTTGATGTTGGTGTTGTTGGTTGGTGTTGGTGTTGGTGTTGGTGTTGGTGTTGATGTTGGTGTTGTTGTTTTTCGTCGTTTCTGGTTAGCGTTTGATATGTTGTTAGTTTTTTGCTTGTATGTCGACCAACAAAAGTCTTGGAATTGTTTGCGACCAACCCGGAAGACCTCCCAGTAAGCAGCACCAAGACGTTTGCGCCACCCCCCTCCCCCAATTCAAGCCCACCACCTCCCTAACAATGCATTTGCTCCCAAGATCGATACACTACGCCTCACCGCTCCCCCCCCTCCCAACCTTCTCCTACTCTACCCTCGCCTCCACTTTTCTTGTTCCGGTGCGACTCTGTGTAACCATTTGTTTTTTCCGGGGGGGACACCGCCCGTCTTTTGGCATCTTCGTTATCGGCGTCATCATCACCGTCGTCATCACCATAACCGTCAACATCAACATCGTCATCACCGCCATCATCATCACCACAACCACCACCACCACCACCAACACCACCAACACCTCCACCACCACCGCCACCACCACCATCGTCATCAACATCACCACTACCACCACCACGTCACCCTCGTCATCACCATCATCAACATCACCACCACCTCATCACCATCGCCGCTGCTACCTGCAGCTGGGGATGGAAGACATTTTCTCGGGCGTGCCGGGAGATCTGGCGGATGGCAGCTCGGCGTGGCCGTCTGACGATGTTTAGCAACTTGGAGAATAGAGGGGAGAAGGCTACTGATAAAAAATAACATACGGGAGAGACGGGGAAAGGAGACGAGAGGAAAGGAAAAAGAGGAGAGATGAGGGGAGCGGAGCAAGCTATGTTTTTATTGCGTCTAGATACTTCGTAGATTTTATTTTAATCCGTTTTCTGTGCTTTCATCAGTAATACCCTGGGTAGGTATGATAGGGCCCATTAACGGATCTTTTGGAGGGGGGCTCCTTTCTTGTTTGGTGCGGTATTTTTTGTTTTGACCCGTTCCGGGACTTACCCGTTGTCAAGGATACGCGATCGAGGTGGGTTTTTTTTTCTGTTTGGCCCCTTTGCCTGTTTATCTACCTGTTCATATATTCCCCATTTTTCTGGGGTCTTGAAAAAACACTACTTTTGGTTTCCGGCTGCTTTAAGGTTTTCCTTGGTCTAATGTGACCTCAAAGCGTGACTTTGGAAAAAAAAACAGCGTCAATATTTTACATTCTCGGTGGTTGCGTTCGGCAACCCGCTGCTTGAACCTCCGTCGAGTTAACATTGCCCCTTTTAAAATATGAGACCGAAATTTGCCAGCAACGCCTGTGTGCAGGCAGTGCTGTGCACATGACGGTCCGTGCGGACCTGCAGTCCGAAAAGACGACGAATCCATCTTGTGCGACCCACTGCTAGCAGTGAACACGGACTTTGATAATGCCGACGGACCATAAGTCCTCTACCGTTAGAACCCGCACTGCTGGTTGAGATAGATGGTCAGTGCCAAAATTGTGTACCCATTACTCTGTTGATTTACGTGGACGAGCGTGAGTGAGTCGCAGCATCAGCGTGTTTGGGTGGGTCACCATGCGTTGCCTCAAACGCATCGGGCGCCTGAGAAGCCTGGAACTGGCGCGGACCGCTTTTGTGCGTGGCATGGACGCCAATTCGTCAGGCATCGTTTGAGGGGGGTGGGGTGTAAAACTGGAGAATCTGTGAACTATGCGGATACGAACGACCGACCGAACCAATCTTTTTCACACATGGAACAGATCAGATATGCCTTTTCATGATCTGTCTTTCAGGGCAGTAAATAGATCCCTGGTCTTTGTATGATCTGCAGCGTCTAGATCATGTTGCCAGGTGGGAAGTGTATGGTCTGCACAACCTAGCATATGTTTCCTGCGTTGGATTTGTACGGCACAGACCCTGTACAACGCATCGTCACGACAAATATAGGACCTAGATTATCTAGATCGTGATCTGTCCGATGTGTGCACATTTTTAGGAATACTGGTCTGGAGAGACCTTTTCTTGCGAAAGACCTCTTCTAAAGGGAAAATGTATGCCATGCGGATGTGTGCTCGTGTAGGTCTCGCGTGTTTTGACGTGGGAAACGTTTGAGACGGCATACGTACGCGCACAATCGTATATTGATCGAGTCGGCGCCTGAATAGGCCGATGGGCTTATTGTCCTACCTATTCATACATACACTATAATCGTGGCCGTGCTGGGGTCAATCGTCCGGGATCGCAAGAGGAATGTTAAAATGGATTTTTCGGCCAGAGTTATGTTTGGCAGCAATGATTCGTGACAGCCGGATACCATACATAACAGAGGACAGACGGACGAGGAAATGTATCTGGCTTCTAGAGACGCCAGTGCATCGAGTGACTGGAGAATAACATCCTTGTATCTCCTTGGATGGGTTGGGGAGGTGAGGTACATCGCATGGAAAAAGTTCTCGGTGAACGCGCATCGCTAGACGCATGCTCCGGTATAGAGGTGCACCAAGATTTTCCGAGGCTCCCCGTTTGAGCTCATACCAGGTATACCCCATCCAGAGTCGCTTTTGAGAAAAGGTAAAAAGTGCAACCTTGCGGACAATGCTATGGCCTACCAGTAGGCATGTCACGAATATTACGCTAACACCAGATTGTAAAAACACAAGTCAGGAGCCAACGATGTTGGGGGTTTCCTAAGTTGATGGAAGGCTGTCAGTCAAATCTGAAATATGTGTACCAAAGAGGGCTCGTATTATTAAATCCAGGTATGAAAAAAAGATAAAATCGATCCCAGATCTGTCATGAAATAAAGAACCCAAATTTTGGAGAGCCAGGACACACGCTCACTTTTCAATTTTGCACCCTGTTTCGAGAGAAAAACACAGATTGAAAATTGATCTGTTGAGACTTTCAATCGGCAGCCCGCGCGCCACCCCGGTCGCCTTGCTTCGGGGTTCTAGCGCGGCTACCGTAGGAGCCTCTCCTTTCATCGCGCCTTCGTCGTGGGGGTGTTTTCCCTTTCCCTTTTCCTTGTTCCCTTTGGTCCTTTCCCTTGCTTGTGGACTCCATGTCGGGTATAATAAATATCGACGCCTCGAAGGCGGTCGTCCCCGACGATTTTAGCATGTGGTAGTGGCGGCGGTCGTGGTCAACGACGGGCAGGGGGCCGGCCGCTGGGTGCTACAGAAAGTTGGGCCTTTCGCTGAACGGCTCCATTCGAGCGGCCTCGTCGCTCTCCGCATCGAACCTACAGACCACCCTCGGCATGTTGGTGACGGCGGGCGATGCGGACAATCCACCGTTTTTTTTCCAGATTATTGCCGCAGCGTTTGGCGCAGGGGGATTTCCGAGCGAAATAGAGGAGCGCGCTAAGCGGGGGACATGTGCGCACAAGTAGCAGAGTACCTCTGGCGCTGCTCCGGCCGGGGAAAAATGAAGGTCGCGGAGGGTTACCTGATTTTTCTGAGCATCTCTTTCTCCGCCTCCGGTGTGGCGGCGGCAGCGGAGGGCCACCGGGAGCGTGACGACGACGTCCAGAGCATCGTGAGCGCCTCGCCAGCGGGGTCTGCCGTCCCCAAGCGCACTCAGGAGGACATTCAGAGCCTCATCAGCGAGTTAGATGAAATGGCGGAGCGCACAGGGGTGTCGGAAGCAGTGGCACGATACTTGTGCGTTCCCGAGACATTCCTACTCTGACTTGGATCGACGATTTTTACGTGGTGAATTTCGGGTCCACGCGGCTGCTCGAGGCGGCAAAACAGTGCGAAGCAGCTCTGGTGGCAACGTACGTAGCTTTGGAAGTGTTTTTCAGCGCAGGCTACTTCATCTCCCTTCCGAAATGCGAGCTTGACCCCACTACGCGACTGGTGTTTCTCGGTATCATCTGCGATTCCGTGGCGTGCCGTTTCGAGGCGCTCGAGGACAAACTACCGTGGCCGTTCCTGTGGCAGCTCTTTACACGCACCACATACATACATGTATCGGCAGATCGCAATTTTTCAGCGAACGGGAGGACGCAAGAAGAGTATGGAAATTGATATCCCAAAAAATGGTGGCCTCATGTTCGAGTTGACGAAATGGTTGCAAGTGCGCCAGCGTTTCAATGGGTCGTCGTGAGTACAGAGCAGAGCACACAATGGTTACTCTGACGGGTGCAACGGATGCTTCCTCGAGCGGATGGGGGGGGTTAATCGGTAGCCCAGGACGTGAAGTGTTCCAAGCAGGAGGGGATTTTCCAGTGGACATGACGAGTACACACATTAACTTGCAGGAAGGATACGCATTGCAGCAGACTCTGGAGATGTACTCGTACTGCGCTGATCATTCTGTTCAGATCTCGGGGTCCACTCTCGTTTCGGATATTGACATCAAGGTTTTCCACGATTCGTTCAAGCGGGGTCGAGCGAAGAACACGCTTAGACTATGCATGGGATGATTGTCGATTTATTCTGGCTTCAGGTGGAGCATTATTTCATACTTAAGTTGCGTTGGGTCAATTCAAAAGCCAATGCGGAAGCTGACGCTTTGTCGACGCCTGGTTCAGATGACTATGTTCGATTAGTCGCGGCAGTGTTTGGATCACTATATTTACACATGGGCAGGAGGTTTTGATATGGATCT
Organism: Undaria pinnatifida; assembly: GCA_012845835.1. NCBI lineage: Eukaryota > Phaeophyceae > Laminariales > Alariaceae > Undaria > Undaria pinnatifida. Next base: position 7,483,022 of record JABAKD010000027.1, read on the forward strand.
GATGGCGACCCCAGCGTCTGTACATCAGAAGTGGGTCGAGGGCGGAAAGACGCAGGAGAATATTCCTTTTTACTCCCGCTACCATACACCAGGTTGCGCGGGGGTTTTGATGTTCTTACGAAAAACGTGAAGTTCATGCCAGAGTCGTCGGCGGGATGTTTTGGTTTCTGTTTCCCGCCGATGAACAAGGTCGGAGTAATAGTGTTGCAACATTAAGAAGAATGTCAGGCACAAGCCATGATCGTAGTTCCGGACCAGAAGCAATCTTGGTTTCCTCGGCTAGCAAGGGGTTGGGTAAAGTCTCGAACGCTTTACAACCCGGGAGCAAATAAATCATCGTTTTATCGGGTGCATTCTCACCAGCGAGGTAGATAACCGTTTATGTTTCAGAAGTGGAGCATGTTGGCAGTAGAAGTAATTTTTTGTAAAACATAACTTGACACAGTGACATCGAACTTTGCGCAATTCATTATCAGGCCCTGCGGACTATTTACACGGCTCTGACGATCGTTCTGAGCATTGTGGGGAGGCTGCTGGCCCCAAGGCGCGAAGCGGGAGAATCTATACCATTTCGTTCTCTCGTGAAAGTATCCGCGTCGCGAGCAAGGGTGCTGTGCCCGACATGCCATGCTGAGAACGATGAAGGCTTTCGCTTCTGCCAGATGTGTGGTGAAACGGTATCGGAAGCAGAAAATACTACGGGCACAGATACGCCGATGGACATTGACGAAGCAGCGATTCGAAAGCGATTTAACCAGTTTCGAATTGCTTGGGCCGAAAAAGCCATCTATGAAAAGTAGATCGGCCACATACATGTTGTTCACGAAGTTCCTTCAATCTCGGTCAAAGAGCACCACTTCACGTATTGAGGATACTCAACCGAAGGATGTGGAATTTCTATGTTGGTTGGATTCATGCGGTGCGAGGAGACGGACAGCAGTACACGCGCGCCACTGTGCAGCAGTCGGGATGAAGGATTTTACGGGATGTTCAATTACCCCACAGGAGAGTGCAGCCTGAGATATATATGCGTTCGATTCGCTCCGATCAAATCACATATCAAAGCTCGCAATGGTGTTTGAAAAAGAACTGGGGATAGTGACCCCATGGAGTAAGCTCGCAATGGCGTTTGGAAAAGAACTGGGGATAGTGACCCCATGGAGTAAGCTCGCAATGGTGTTTGAAAAAGAACTGGGGACAGTGACCGCATGGAGTAGCATCTTGCGGATTGTAAATCCAGTACGAAGCGAGTTGGTGACTCAGTACTTGACGTTCACAGCCGGAGAGCAGAAGAAGCAGGCAGGTGTACTAGTCGAACAAGCACCGGCTATCCTTCATGGTCACTTAGAAACAATCGTGAGGTCTATGCGGTCGAAACTTTAGAGCACTGGTGTCCATCCTAGAGAGGGTAACACTCGCTCGAGATATCGCGTTCTTGATATTTAGCGGCAGCCTTTTAAGCACAACCAAAAGGGGAGCAGTGTTGACGAATACATTGATACAACGAGTGCTCAAGACTTCCAAACGAGAGTGGGCTTCTGTTCAACTTCCAGTGGGGAAAAACTTTGAGAGATGGTGCCGATCATTTAATTTCCGCGTGTTGTACCCTACGATGATAAATATGTGGGGGTATGCCCAGTTCGGGCGGTTGAGAAATGGATAGCTGTGGGTCAAGCGGCAGGATGGGATATGACGTCCGGATACTTGTTTTTGGAGATTTCCACGGGACCGAACGGAAGGCCGGTCAAAGGTTCTTTACCCATTTCAGCGACAAAGACGTCCACCAAGTTGAAGGAGTTTGCACGGGCATATTGGAAAAGCCCGAAAACCGCACGGAGATACATGAGACTGATGGATGTGGTAGCTCCGGGATCGGAGGGAACGGGGATGGTAGAGGGCGTTACATCAGCCAGTTCGCAACGTTCAACGAGTTTCCTCTTAGCGAGCAAAGTCGTTCGTGGGCTGCATTTAGTGGAAGGCCTTTACCGTAATAAATAACATCGTTCATAATTGCAAAACATGGGTGTATAGTCTATAAAAGTATGGGACATAAAGAATTCCACTTAATAAGAAAGATGGAATATTAATGAAAGTACAGGAAGAAGTGGCTACACCAACCGTGGGAGGCGATGCCAGTGTACACATCCCATACTATTAATATCTGAGGAGAAGAACTGGCTCGAAAATAGTGGTGTATTATAAAATCCAGATATGAAAAAAGTTAAAATCGATCCCAGATCTGTCATGAAATACGTAAAGAACCCAAATTTTGGAGAGCCAGGACACACGCTCACTTTCCAATTTTGCACCCTGTTTCGAGAGGAAAACACAGATTGAAAATTGATCTGTTGAGACAACCACCCACCCACCCAACTTTGAGTTCAGTTATTCTCCGAAGATTATTCCGTACATACGCAAGGGAAATGAGTGTTACATTACTGTTCTACCAAAAACACTCATTTCCGCTGCGCGCAGTGGCTATACCCACCCTTGCGGGAGGTGATGCCAGTGTACATATCCCACACTATCTGAGAAGAACTGGCTCGAAACTACTGGTCTATTCCGATCGTAGCACGCGTCGTTAGTTACTACTATTACACAACCCGGACAGATCACAATCTAGATAATCTATCTGCAGTAGATCTGCATCTGCCGTGATGAGATGGTGTGCAGGATCTGTATACAGAGAGTGCAGATACAACCCTGGAAGCACGTGCTAGACCATGCAGGTCGTACGGCGTCCCCATTCGGCAACATGAGCTAGACCATACAGGTCTTCCCTGTAAAATCTGCAGCATCAAGTGGGGATCGATGATCTGTCCGACGCGTGCACTATTGGTTGTTAAGTGGTAAGTAAAACCCACATCCTGAGTACTAAACGTCGAATCGTAGTACTTGCCCTGGTGTCACATATTATACGGCACCTGGTGCATACGTTGTACGACTTCAAGGAGAAGTTGAAAAAATGAAAGTAAAAAAGAAAATAAAAAGGTTACAAGACTCCGAACGCGAAGAACTACACAGCAGTAGCTCGGAAGTAACACATGTAGAGCTCTTGAACGCGTTGTTTGTCCACCGCAAGTCGCCACGAACGACAGTAGCGGGTCTTTGTTGGGGCCCTACAAGCAGAGGGGGCTGGAAAAACTAAAACCAACGATATCTACTCGTACGCATCAAGGAAGTAACGCTAAAAGAGAGCGAAGCAACATAAACCAAAAGCGTAGACGCAAGGCGAAAGCAACACAAGGAACAAAAAAAGGAAGCATGACGACCGGCGTAAGCGTACAGCAGCAAAATAAGCGTTGGGCAAGTAGACAAGCGAGTGAATCTGAGCACCCCCACGTCCGTGAGTCATAGACTACAGCGAGACGAAGCACACCTGACGGCGATAACGGCCAGAGCCAGGTTATGACTCAAAATCCTATAGCCGCAACCTTAACGCCTTTGGGGCCCCATGTACACAGCGATAAAACAAAGCATAGATGCGTGCTTATCACGGCGGTGCGAGCTGCGCAGCACAGGGCGGTGCAACATGTGCGCGTGTCTTGCAAGTACCTGCATTGGAGTTATGTCAGTGAAATCGTCGTCACCGAATCTGGCAGTCCGGTTTTCGCTTTGCGTGAAGGGTGCTGCAATCGTCAGTTTTATTTATCATTTTTTTCCCTATTCTGAAATCAAGATAAATCAAGCCTCAAAAGGGTTATCAACCCCAACCGCGTGGAGGTTACGACTTATAACCCCAACTGCCTGGAGGTTACGACTTATAACCCCAACTGCCTGGAGGTTACGACTTATAACCCCAACTGCCTGGAGGTTACGACTTCAAGCTCTATAGCCGTAACCTTTAACCCTTACTGCACGGCACGCACGTGTTTGGGAACACTCACTGCGAGAAAAAAATGCAGTTCTAACAAGGCTAATTTAACCCTGACCGCCTGGGAAAAAAATCGGAAATCTCGGGAAAATTCTCGGATATTTCTTGGAAAATTATAAGAAAAGTTGTCGTGATAAGGAGCTCGTGTGCACCATAAGACGTTTTATCCCAGCTGGTCTAAGTCGTAAACACTTGTGACAACCATACCTTGTTATATTCCCCCGGGGTAGCTAGTCTATATCGCGCATCGCGAATCCCAGCACCCCCTCTCCTCCCTCCCCCAGAGTCCGCTATTCCAAACGTTAATCCACAGTAAGCCTTTCTGCGTACCATGGTATTAAACAATGCCTAGAGGAAACAAAATAAACAAAAAAAACAAACAAAACATAAAAATGACGCGTACTTCGAAGTATAGCATTGTACTCGTCACCAATGGCTTTTTGGAGTGCTCGTGTTGCGCTCATGCGTAACCCGTAGCACTGGCATAAAAGTATAAGCTACTTCTACAAAAACGCTTGCAGTAACACCTGTGTAAAAGTAGAAGCTGTCTCCTTCCATAAAAACGCTTACTGTAACACCGATGTAAAACTAGAAGCTAACGTTACAAAAACGCTATTTTTCTAAAAGGGAGAGGTACTCTCCGCTGGCTACCACCGTAGGCACCGTCGGATATGCGCTCCCCAGCTCTAATCTAGCCTGTGGAGGCCGTTGTGTGTGGGGGGGGGGGGGGGGGAAGCGGGAGGCGGGGGGGGGGGGGGGGGGGGGGGGGGGAGGGCGGGCGGGAGGGAGGGAGGGAGGGAGGGAGGGAGGGAGGGAGGGAGGGAGGGGAAGAGGAGGAGGAGAAAGAGGAGGCGAGGGGGGGTCATAGTTTGTCCCCGCCGATTCGAAAAATCAAGACAAAGGAAAGGGCTGGGCCAGGCTGAGCTCTTTCCCTGGGATGAAAGACGGGATAAGATGGGTGCTTTCGTATTTTATTCCTAGCTTCTCCCCTCTCTCTCTCCCTCCCTCCCTCCCTTCCTCCCTCCCTCCCCCCCTCGCTCCTTCCTTTCTCCCTCTGCCTTTCGTTATCTCTTTCCCCTGACCGCCCCCTCCCCCACCCCCCCCCGCACTCTGGAGTAGCCACACAAGGAAAAAAAGTCACTCGTTGGTCGCTGTCATCCACAAGCAAGAAAGTAGGCACAAGGTGCCGAAGTCCGTCTTACGAGCGGTTCTTCGAAGGATGCAGTTCACACCCTTCATGCGACTCGCCCAACACCTCACGGCGGTTCGCGCTTGCTGCAAGGAATGTCTGTCTGGTTGGTGAAAACCCGACGTGCTCCGTCCCGGCATAGCAGGGATGCAAGGGTCTATAGTCATACGACTACGGCCATGCACAAACTGAGACCCCCCCCCCCCCTCCCCGCACCCCCTGTACGCCCCCCACCCCCCCGCTCTCGTCTAATCCATCTAAAAATACGAAAAACATGGTTTCGGTGTCCAACTTACCTCTGCCTCTAGCTCGAGAAGGGCCGCCTCCACCCTTCTCGCTATCTCCGCGTATAGCCGCCTGTCCGCCAAGGAAGAGCACCCCCACTTTTTCTGAATGTCAGTGGTCACCATCCACGTCGATGAAGGGCGCGCCCGCCGATACAACACCATGGACATGGAGAAAGGGGAAGGGGTGGTGTAGAGGGATGGGAGGGAGGGAGGGAGGGAGGGAGGGAGGGAAGGAGGGAGAGAAGAAGGGAGGAAAAAGTGCTTGATCAGTGAGGGGCTCCACATCCCAACAGCCGCCGTGCATCAACTACTACACTACTTCGTATCTGCTATAATCCTTGGGGACTTTCCGAGGGAACCAATGACCACAAAAGTGACAGAAACGGCATCGGCCACGGCCTGGCTGGTGGACGGTAATTTGGCTGGTGGATGGTTATTGCAGAACCCGGGCAACAATATGTCAAGCTGTACCTCATCGGCACAACATGATAAAACGGATACTGGCGCTGTTGGGCACTTACACTAGGCGGGTGGTAAGATCAGACTTACAAAGGTAGTCAGAGTGCCAGTACCAACCAGTACCAGTCGTTTCGGGTCTTGATACTCCAGGTACTGGCAGGTACTCAGCCATGTTCAGATTCAAGTAATCCAGGCACTGGCAGGTACTCAGTCATTTCAGCTTGCAAGTAATCCAGGTACTGGCAGGTACTTGGGTCAGTTTCAGCTGCAAGTACTCCAGGTACTGGCAGGTACTCAAGTCAGTTGCAGCTTTCAAGTACTCCAGGTACTGGCAAGGATTCAGTCATTTTCAATTTGAAGTACTCCAAGTATTGGCAGGTACTCAAGTCATTTTCAGCTTCAAGTACTCCAGGTACTGGCAAGTACTCAAGTCATTTTCAGCTTCAAGTACTACAGGTATTGGCAAGTATTCAGTCATTTTCAAGTTAAAGTGCTCCAGGTACTGGCAGGTACTCAGTCACTTTCAGCTTCAAGTACTCCAGGTATTGGCAAGTACTCAGTCATTTTCAAGTCGAAGTACTCCAGGTATTGGCAGGTACTCAAGTCATTTTCAAGCTGAAGTACTCCAGGTACTGGCAGGTACTCGGTCATTTTCAGCTTCAAGTACTCCAGGTACTGGCAAGTACTCAGTCATTTTCAAGTGCAGGTATTGGCAGGTACTAGGTCATTTTCACCTTCAAGTACTCCAAATACTGGTGGGTACTCAGTCATTTTCCGAATCAGGTAATCCAGGTACTAGCAGGTACTCACGTCATTTTCAGCTTTGGGTACTCGAGGCACTGAGTCATTCAAAGTGACTGGTACTGGTACTCTGACGACTGCGCAGAATTTTCCTCTTGTTTGGTCGACATCTCCGAGTCCCAAACTAGTTATTGTGTAAGGCAGTATCCCCCCCCCCTCTCGCTACGAAAAGCAATCATCGCCTCACCACCACCACTTCAACAAAAAAACGGATTCCACAGAACACCTCATCCCATCCTACCCCACCCTATACCGTCCACAACCCATGCTATCCCCCCCACCTCACCCCTCCCCATTCCATTCTATCCCACTCCATCCCATCCTACCCCACCCTACCCCGCCCCGCTCCACCCCATCCCATCCCATCCCATCCCATCTAAACAACCGATCTGTGTACCTCGATTCCACATAGCACCTAATTCCATCCTACCCCACCCTATACCGTCCACAACCCATGCTATCCCACCCGACCTCACCCCTCCCCATTCCATTCTATCCCACTCCATCCCATCCTGCCCCACCCCAACCCGCCCCGCCTCACCCCATCATATCCCATCCCACCTAAACAACCGACCTATGTACCTCGTCGTCAGCGCCCCCCTTAGCTGCAGCCGCCGAGTATTTCCAAAGCGGCCCGTGCTCGTCTTCGTGCTTGGCGAGGAGGTCCGCAACTTCTATCGGATCGCCTACCCTAATGGTGATCTCCTTAAATGGTTGGGGCTGGCCCTGGAAAAACCGTGGGATAATGGGCATAAGGGGTGGAGGAGGGCTCGAGGTTTGGGGGAGGGGGGGGAGATGACTCGAAGATTGTGGGGGGGGGGGGGGGGGGCATCAGGCTCTCAATTGAAGAACGCCTCTCTGAAAAAAAAAAGGAAAAAACGCGTTACTGAACCTCCGTCGTGCGACGAGTACCACTGAGTGTGCGAGGGTACTCCTAGTTTTTGGTGTTGGGCGTGGAAACTTTAAGCTTAAAAGTGTAAAGCTACTCTTTGCGTAGTTAGGTCGCCACCCAACCCTAATCAATCGACCAAATCAACCACCAACCCACCTACCAACCAACCAACCAACCAACCGACCAATTAATCAACCAACAAGCCAACCAACCAACGCAATGCAACCATACCAGCCCAGCTAACCCTCCAATCAACCAACCAAACCAAGCCACCCCCCCCCCCCCCAACCAACCCAACCCAACCCAACCCTACCGCAACTCACCGGCAGCACGTCCTTAGTGGCGGGGTCTTCAGCCACAAGGTTCTGCATCCCCGTGTGAAAAAACGGGACCACGCGCGGCGTTCGCGGCGCGTGCGCAATCACCTTACCAACGCCCCATTTCAGCAGCCCCAGCTCGCTTGACGCAGGGGGCATCCTGCCCCCGATAGTCCCCGTCTATTACAAACGAAAACGGAGAGCGACACGCGGCGGGTTTTGGGTGCGGCGGGTTTTTGGGTGCGGCGGGTTTTTGGGTGCGGCGGGTTTTTGGGTGCGGTGGGTTTTGGGTGCGGCGGGTTTTACGTGCGGCGGGGTAGGTGACGGGTGACGGCGTAAAAAATGCGGCGGATTAAAAGCGGGGGGATAAGTGCTGCAGGGGAATACAGGATACAGGATACATGCCACATGTGGCGGTATAGAAGACAGGTAGAAGCCCCAACTCCCTTGACGTCGGAGGCGCCCTGCCCCCGATAGTACCCGTCCATAGTCATACTTACACATATCTCGGCAAGTAATTCGTCTTGGAATAACTCGATCATAAGGACCAGCTTTGCTCTCAGCGCTCCCAATCGGAACACGCATGCGTATTTTGCGCGTATCGTATCACATGGCACGTTGTTCGTAGACTACAGTAAGTACACATTTATTTTGCACTTGTTTCTCCTGCTTGAATGACAATAAAGACACGCCAACCCGTAGCTCTTGGAGCTCCAACAGCAGTAGTAGCATGCTGTCGTCGAGCATGTACCACAAGGACAGAACAGCACAGTACACGCGCACTCGGCCCCTAAAGCATGATATCATGGACCAGTAAGAACGTGTGCACTGCTGTGTACTCGTCTCTGAGGTTTCTTCATTGCTTGCCCTCTCTCGGTCCTCTGCATGTCCCCCCCCCCCTCCGGAAATTACACCTATACTGAAGATCATAACGTGACATCGCCAGCAAGCACACAGCACAGCACAGGACAATCTACTCTGCACAAGTAGCTCTTGGCATTATCAAATCGCTGGATGCACCAAGTCACGGGCCTATTATTTCTGCCCCTTTACAATTCGCAGAATTCTTCCTCGCGCGAGCGCAGCGGGCGGCGTCAGCCGCCCGCGGAGCGGAGCCCTTGTAGATATATACTTAACTGTATACATATGGAAAATGCATTCAAAAGGGGAGCCGGACGGGGTGGGTTTTAGATGCAGCGGGTTGGCGGGTTAAATGCGGCGGGTTCGGAGACGGGTAGGTGTGGCGTTTTGGGACGCGCCCTTCCCCCGATAGTCCTGTATATAAAATAATGCATTCTAGCGGAGAACGAGGCGCGGCGGGTTATAATTATAGGTGCGGCGGGTTGAGTGCGGTCGGATACATGCCGTGGATTGCGGCGGGTTTGGTTTGGCGGACGGAAAGGGTTTACTTGCGGCGGGTTCGCAGACGAGAAGGGTGAGGGTACCTTACCGCTTTTTCGACAACATGGTTGACATACTCTTTAAATTATACATACCCTAACCCTAACCCTGATCCTAACCCAATGAAACGCAATCAACCAATGTACGGTGAAACCCCCTTCGTCTCGTACACAGTGTGCGTCAACCATGTTGTCGAAAAAGTGGTAAGCTCTACTGTCAAGGGTTAGGTGCGGCGGTTTCGGAGTGGTTCGGAGGCGCGCCCTGCCCCCGATAGTCCCCGGTTATCATAAATGAAAAATTCATCCAAGCGGAGAGCGAGATGCGGCGGGTTCCAGGTGCGGCGGGTTCAGTGCGGCCGGACACGTGCGGCGGGTTCAGTACGGCCGAATACGTGCGACGGGAGGCGCGATAATCGAGGCGGATGAAATGCGGTTGGTCAACCCTTATACAACCGCAAAAACGATTTACCCCCTTACTTCGAAGCATATAGACATACGTAATACCAGCGCCGTAATTTGTGCGAATAAAACGGCAATATACACCAAGCATACCTGCACGGTCTTTCCCTCCGGAAAGATGTGACACCATCCCCCCGCAGCCAGCTTCCGCGAAAAGTCTAGCAAAAGCTTCTGGTCCACCCCGGCGCCTCTCTCGATCGGAAGCACCTGAGCAGGTCAAGCCAACGACAACCGACAACCCGCGGAAAGGGGAGGGAGAGAGGGGGGGTGGGATGGGGATGGGGACGTGGGGGGTGGGGGAGGGGGAAGGCGGGGGAGGGGGGGCGGGGGGGCGGTGGGTGGGGGGTGGGGGGGTGCGGTGGCGGTGGACCGAGGTCGGTGGAGGGTGCGGGCGGGAGAGGTGGGGGGGAGGGGGGGGCGAAGACGAGGACAAGGATGAGGACGAGGGAGGAGCTACCTCGTCGGTATCGACAGCGGCAGCGGCATTGACCGTTTTTTGCAGGCGTGACTTCTATGCTCACCCTCCCACATGCATCCAAAATTCCCACCCGTACACTCCAAGTAGTACTTTACTTTATCCTTGCCGCTACGGTGCAAATGATAACCACGGCAATACACAAAACCCTCCGCACTGAGTTTGGTGACGGCGGTAGGGGCGGGTGCAACGGAGGAACGGCGTCCTCAATGACGTTATCCTGCCTTACCCCACCTTACCTCACCCTACCTTCCCTTCTCTTACATTCCGTTACCCTACGGTAAACTACCCTACCTTACCGCACCCCACCCTACGCACCTCACCCTGCTCTCCCCTCCCCTCCCCTACCTTAACTTGCATTACTTTACCTTAACTTACCTTGCTTTAACTTATTCTGCCTTAACGTACCGTACCGTACCGTACCGTACTGTACCGTACCGTACCGTACCCAACCCCATCCCAACCCATTCCTACCCTACCCTACCTTACCTTACCAGCCCCAAAAAATGAGGCTATAAGCGGCGTCTCGAAGCATATTTCTTGTGCGCATATGGACCACCTCACGAGGCTCGGCCTCATAATGATATCCCACGGCAGCATTGTGGCGACGAGGGCGGGGTCGTCTAGGGTGGAGGCGTGATTGGCGACGGTTAACAGGGGCTCACCCTCAGGTCTGTAAGGAGGGGTGTGGGAGGGGGGGGGAGGGGGGGGTCGGCAGAAGGCTTCATGGGTTAGATAGGTAAGCAATGAGGTAGGTAGGTAGGTAAGTAGGTAGGTAGGTAGATAGGTAGATAGGTAAGTAGGTAGGTAGGTAGATAGGTAGGTAGATAGGCAGGCAGGTAGGGAAGTAGGGAGGGGGGTAGGGAGGGAGGTACGTAGGTAGGGAGGTAGGGAGGTAGAGAGGTAGGTAGGTAGGTGATTGGGTGGGTGGGTGGGTAGATAGGTAGGTAGGTATAGGCAGGCACAGTGGGTAGGTAGAGGTAGGTAGGTAGGTAGGTAGGTAGGTAGGTAGGTAGGTAGGTAGGTAGGTAGGTAGGTAGGTAGGTAGGAAGGTACTGTAGGTAGGTACAGCAGGTAGAAGGTAGGTAGAAAGGTAGGTAGGAAGGTAGGTAGGAAGGTAGGTAGGAAGGTAGGTAGGAAGGTCGCAAGGTAAATGGGTAGATAGGTAGGAAGGTAGGTAGGTAGATAGGTAGATATGTAGGTGTAGGTAGTTAGGAAGAGGTAGGTAGGTAGGTAGAGGTAGGTGGGAATAGGTAGGTAGGAAGGTGGATAATCTAGATAGATAAGACACATAGTAGATAGTAAGTATCTCTAGATAAGACACATAGTAGATAGTAAGTATCTCTCAAAAAAGCTTTCTTGCCTTCTCAAGGAACACCAAAGGCGTGAGTAAGGCTTGGAGGCTCGACGCGTGCTGCACTACGTACATCGCGCCGGGCCGAGGAGATTGCAACCTCGATATCGAATTCTCCACGACGTCTGCATGACAGGCCCCCTTCCGCCCCGCCCATCTCCAGCCGCCATACGAAATAGCTCCCTTTACGATAGCTAAGGGAAACACGCTCCCTCCCCCGCCAGCACCCCGGTTTGCACACACCCCTCCCCCACCTCCACCTCAACCACCACCCCATTGTCCGCCCTCTCCCTACTTGCCTCTCCCCGCCCCTCCCTCCTCCCCCGACTCCCTACTAACCACCACCGTACCCCCGCCCTAACTCCCTTTCCAATCTCCCATTCCCCCCGCCCCCCAAAAAAAACACGGGAACTCCCCGCGCCGATACCCCCCCCCCCTCCCCCTTGCTGGGGTTGGCGTCGGTTGGCCACGACGCTGTAAAACACGCCTCTCACTGTGTGAGCTAGACCACCAGGATACCACTTTTATTATAGTTTGGCGGTATCCGAAATGGTGGTCCAGGTGCTGTAGATCATAATATGCGGAGTCATGAACCTCAACTCTGCGCAAGGGGAATGATATCACGAAGTGTGCTTATGGCAAGGCACCCACGAGGCAGTTACGAAGTATCCCCATTGCCGTCCCTGGTGATCACAACGGAAGAAACAAATAAATTCATTGGAAGCTGTCATCCAAACGCACGAAAGTACGTACGAAAGTACGCACAAGGTGTGGAAATCCGCCTCACAAGTGGTTCTTGAGTAAGATGCAGCTCACCCTTGATGCGACTCGCCGAACACCTCAAGGTACTTCGCGCTTGGTGCAAGCAATGCTTGCCTGGTCGGTCATAACCCGACATGCTCCGTCCCGGCATTGCAGGGATGCAAGGGTCTATGGTTTTAATACTCCGGCTATGCATTACACGAGTACCCCCCACCCCCCCCCTCCCCCCCTCCCCTAAAAAAACGCCTTCTCACCGGTCGCAGACGGCGTCGACGAGTCGGGCGTGGCGCTCATCATCCACCAGGCCCTACCCCCCCCCCCCCCCCCCCCCCCCCACCCCGGTCCCTCCCAAAAAAGCACAGAAACTCTTCGTAGGTACCCCTCCCCGCACCCCCACCTACCCCCCACAAAACGCCCTCTCACCGGTCGCGAACGAGGTCGACCAATCGGGCGTGGCGCTCGTCGGCCACCAGGCGCGTGCTGTTGAAACCCAACATGAGCACCTTGCTCACAATTGAGATGGCCGTCAGGGTTGTTACCCTAGCCCCCTGGAGGAACAGAGGTTCGGCCTCCGTCGCGTCATCGCCTAACCTCTGCATTAGATCCCAAAGATAAGATAAGATGAGCCAAAGTTTGGGGGGAGGCGGGAGGAGGTAGGGGGAAGGGGAGGGGGCGGGGGCCGGGACCGGCGAGGTCTGACATGCGGCATGTTGATTGGCAGATTGGTTGGTTGGTTGGTTGGTTGGTTGGTTGGGGGGTTGACCTCCGTGGCGTCATCGGCCAGGGTACGCTCTTGAGCCATGCAAGCCATGCCAAGCTAAGCTAAGTCACGCCAAGTCAAGCCAAGCCGGTACGAACCAATATCATGCACTCGTACGGATCATGCTATACTGCTCGCGCCGTCATCGACACGGGAACCGAAGGATACCCCAGCTAGCGCTGGGTTGTCAATACAATTGAGTCAAATTGACACGCGATACGTGTGAAAAATACGTACAAGTGTGGTGAACTTGAGCTTTATTATTTCCCATCCGCCGGAGGATGATAAAAAAATAATAAAAAAATACATATCTGGTATATGTATAGTATCATGCCAGATATGACATGTTTCCCATCCGCCGGAGGATAAATATATATAGACTATATACACATACCCGGGAAATGTTAATAATATCATACCAGATATTATATGAGTGCCATGTGCCCTGTAAATGTACTGGTATCACGTTTCTTCAGGGCTGTGTATGGTTCCTAGCTGCGGCTCGGTTCGGTTCGGTCCGGTCCGGTCCGGTCCGGTCCGCGGTTCGGTTCGGTTCGGTTCGGTTCCCAGTTGGTTTCGGTCACTCGATTTCGCGGAATCGGACCGAACCGTAGGATTTTCGCTGTCGGATAAAATCTAACGAACCGAACCGTAGGAATCATGGTACGCGCGGTTCCGAACCGAAGTGATCCGTAGGAGTTCCGTTCCTGAAAAGAACCGCTGTTCCGGATCGCATCACGGCCCGGCCCGGCCAGGCCCACCAATTATTCAAAATTCTCCGCCTGGGGCAGCCTGGCCAATCACATTATCAAAAGACGGTCCGGTCCGACCCGGCCCGGACAGTCGACCCATGCCTGTTATTTTTTAATTCCTGAGCGAGCGTAGCGGGCGGCCGGCCGCGGCGCGAAGCGGCTTCTAAATACGCATATAAAACGCACGTCAGCATTCATGACTGCTGAGCATAAAACAGTACCAGTACGAACGACGAGTGCGAATGGGAGCACAGAGTACGAGCCGAGTGCGTAGTGCTCTGTCAAACCTGGTACCTGCTTGTACCTGTCATGATACAGCAGTAGTGTGTATCGGGTATGGGGTACCTGGTCGACCTGGTACTTCAAGGCTTTTCGAAGGGTGGAGTGTGCAGTTGTTGTTTTTTTGTTGTTGTTGTTGTTGTTGTTGTTGTTGTTGTTGTTGTTGTTGTTGTTGTTGTTGTTGTTCTCACATAAACTCGCATAATCAAGTGCGTGGTCACAGGACAGGCGTCAGTCACTCTGGAGCTGAGGAATACCCCAGGGAAAAAACGCAAACAAACCAAAGGTTGTTCACGCATATCATAAAAAATGAAAATACACTCCAGCTGTGAAATCGAAGATTTCGACGCATATATCACAGCTGACGCAATTCATGCCTCCACCAGAAACATATAAAAGTGAAATCTGGCGTCAGCCTACGATGTGCCAGGTCCATACTGATGCATACGTCTCACTACTCGCTCCTGGAAAAGCCGACTATACCGCTTGCCAACCAAGAAAGACTACCACGTATATATCGCCCCAACTCCCCCCCCCCATGATAAACTGATGCATTTTTTTGTTTTTTTCCCCAAAACCGTCAGATTTATCCCCTTGAAAGGATTTATAGCTTACACGCACAAATTGCCCGCCCGTCTGCCCCCCCCCCCCTCCCCCCCCCCCCCTCCAACCCCGCTCGCTTTTGACCAAAACCAGGCCCCCACGTCCTTCAAAACTACGCCCCCCCCCTCACCGGTTATTCGACTTACAGGATTCACTTGATAGAAGGATACATTTCCCTCCACAGCTGTCAGATTTTGTCCCCCCCAGGAACGGGTTTTATAGTTTCCGCGCACAGACTGACTAAAATCACCCTGTTGACCCTGAAAGCTACACTGTAGTTGTAAGGGGAGTCGCCGACCTATATCCTTAATGAGGACACACAACTCGTAATACGCGCGATCGGAGTATCACACACAGCTTGCAAAGATGAGTTTCGACGAAATCTTCGATCTCACAGCTGGAGTGTATTTTCATTTTTTATAATATTGCACGTAGTACCTATCACTACGCATACGCACGACAGACGCAGCGTCAATTGGAAAAAAAGAAACAAAGAAAAGAAAAGAAGCTAAAGGAAAGAAAAGACAAGAAGGCGAAAAACGAAAGAGGAAAGGAAAGCAAAGAAAAGACAAGAACAGCAAGAAAAGCCAATCGTATCGACAAACCGACACCCAATTATTTTTACATTTTTTCGCGGATGCGTGACTTGCTTCAGCTATGTATGATATACCTGGTGTATCGTTGAACACCTTTGGTTTGCTTCGTTTTTTCCCTGGGGGATTCTTCCACTCCAGAGTGACTGGAGCCTGTCCTGTGACGACAGACTCACGGACTAAATTAAAGAACAACGACAACAACAACGACAACAACAACAACAACAACACAAACAACAACAAAAACAACAACAACAACAACAACAACAACAACAACAACAACAACAACAACAACAACAACCAACAACAACCCACCGACAACGACAACGAGACTGGGAACACCAACATTGGCAGAAATGCATTGCCAAATGAAAGCCCCCGGCATGCGCATCGCGTCATCACTTTTTGAAAAAAAATACATTTGTGCCACACCAGACACAGCAAGACACAGACAAGAGGACACAAGGTAGCCTTCAGAAAGGGAAAGCTCTCACACATCGGACAGATCACGATTTACATGTAGCTCATCTATGTCCTACATCCGTCGCCGTATGATATGTTGCGAAGGATCTGTGTGCAGTACAGATCAAAACAGGAAAAAAGTGCTAGATCATGCAGATTGTATATATTATAAAAATTAAAATACAATCCAGCTGTGAGATCGAATATTTCGTCGAAACTCATCTTTGCAAGCTGTGTGTGATACTCCGATCGCGCGTATTACGGGTTGTGTGTCCTCATTTAAAGATATAGGTCGGCGACTCCCCTTGCAACTACAGTGTAGCTACCAGGGTCAACAGGGTGATATTAGGCAGTCTGTGCGCGGAAACTATAAAAACCGTTTATGAGGGGGACAAAATCTGACAGCTGTGGAAGGAAATGCATCAGTTTATCAAGTGAATCCTGTAAGTCGAATATCCGGTGAGGGGAGGGCGGAGTTTTTAAGGACGTGGGGGCCTGATTTTGATCAAAAGGGGGGCGGGAGGGGGGGAGGGGGGGGAGGGGGGGGAGGGGACGGGTGGGGTAGGTCAATTTGTGCGTGGAAAACTATAAATATTTCTGGTGGCGGAGGGGGGGGGGGATGTGGCGGGGGGGTCGGGGGGCGAGGGGGGAGGGCTTTAGGTCGCATAGATGTAGGGGTTTGCTATACGCGTGGTGCTAGGTCTAGGCGATGGTGCGGGTGGTGGGGAAGGAGGGGGCGTCGGGGGCGGGGGTGGGTGGAAATTGCAGCAGCGGCATGGATGGCTCTAAAACGATAACGAGGCGATATCCAGGGCGTGGAAGTGTTTATTACTCTGGCGGGTTTCGATATTAGGTGGGGCAGGAAGCGAGGGAAAAAAAAAAAAAAAACGAAAGGCCGCGGGGGGGGGGGGGGGGGGGGGAGGGGAGGGGTTTCCAATAGGTCACATATAATATTAAACACGCGCGACCGGAGTATCACACACAGCTTGCAAAGATGAGTTTCGACAAAATATTCGACCTCACAGCTGGAGTGTATTTTAATTTTTATAGTAATATTAAAATACACTCCAGCTATGAAATCAAGGATTTGGTCGACACTGATGTTCGCAACATTGTGTGTGATCCTCCGATCGCGCGTATTAATCATATATGTAGGGGCTTGCTGCACGCGCGGTGCTGGGTCTAGGCGATCGTGCGAATGGTGGGAAAGAAGGGGGCGTTGGAGGGGGGGAGGGGGGATGAATGAAAGCTACGTCATGCATGGCTAAAAAGATAATGACGTGATATACGGCTCTGCAGATAATATAGACCGGGATCTATCTGCCATGAAAGACAGATCATGGACTAGAATCTGAGGATCTGATGTGTACTTTTACTTTTGGCTCCTCTGTCCTCGGTCCTCGTTTGTCGTGTGCAAGTACGTACTTTACCTTGTACAGGCAGCCTTGACCTCATTACGGAGTTATTATCCAGATAAAAAATATAAACGGCGCAGTGTGTGGTACCAGACTGCAGAGATGTACGACTATGCGTATTATTATCGAGGCACGAGAAAATAAGGGTTTTGTAGGTACGGAAGAAGTTTGGGGTTACTGCACGTTGACCAATGAGATCAACGCGGGTGGTTACTTGTACTTGTCCTGGTATAGCAAAGGGAACCTTGGATCAGTTTGTCTTGTTGCTGACTAGCAAGCGAAGCACGCAGAGAAGAGAGGAGCATCGTCAGCAAGACAAGGTCAAGGTGTGATAGACTGGCTGATTTGCTGTTGGGTGTGATATACTGGCTAATTGCTTGCTGCGACTGCTGCTGCTGTGAGACTTCGCTGGGACTGCCGTGGTGACTGCCGTGGTAATAATTCGTTGTGACTACTGCTGTGGCGAGTGCTGCGGGCTGTCTCTGTGACGATGGGTGATTCGCCGGGTGCCGCGGCCCCTGCTGCCGCCAGCGCTAAGGCAGAGGATACTTTGGGTGCCCGGGCCGCCGCAGCTCTCGCGAGCTCGGGGTCTTCCTCCGGGGCGCAACCGGTCGGTGCGGCCTCGCCTTCGGGTGACTGGGCCACTTGGGCCCGACAGGTTGAAGCCGAATTCGCGCGGGTCCATAAGCGCCTCGACGACAATTATGCCGAGTTATCGGCAATCGCCTCTTCCACCCGCGAAGCAGCGGATGCATGTACTGATCAGGTCGCGAATCTAGACATCATGGTTCGACAGTTCATGGAGAACAACTCCGGTCGAGTAGCCTCCCGAGACGACGGCGACGCTCAGGAACGGCAGCGTCAAAAAGCCCAACTCGCCACCGAACTGACCACGTGGAACAAAGTGAACACAGCCAAGAAGCTGTGGATTATTCGCGGGCGTATCCCCACGAATCTCGGGGACTCTCCCGCTGATCTGCAGTCTTTTGTGGGGGAGGCCATCCACGTGACCGCCAACGTCGCGTCCCAGCTTCGTTCGTTCAGTTCCTTCGACGTCGGGGCTTATGGGCCCCGTGTGGACGGGCCCATCGGGCACTCCCTAATGGTCGCTGACCGTCTCGACCTCCTGAGATTGGCTGTCGTTGCGATTCTTTCTGTGGGTCTTTCGCCTGGGGTCGCCGACGATCTCCCCTGTCTGGCGCGGGTCAACGCCCTCGGCGACGCGTTTACGGTGGCGGTCATGGGCTTGCGTGCGCACACCTTCAGCAACTATAGCATGCTGTCCGTCCCAGAAGCGCATGCAGTGTTATGTGACATGGTTAATCGCGACATCGCTTTGTGGGCGAGTGAGCTCATGCGTGCTGCGCAGCGGTCTTCCCCTGCTATTGTCCCTCCCCCAGCTGGCACGGCGTTCGACCCCCCACCCGTGCCCGCCTTCGCACGCACTCTCGAATTTTGCCGCGGTGGGGGGGAGGTTCTCCGGCTCGTACTCAGCAGCATCGGTTCCGGCGCAGACAGGCCCACCAAGCGGAAGGCAACCGCTCCCCCTGCTGGGTCGCCCGGGTCTAAGGGAAAAGCCAACTCAAGTCTCCCCCAGGTGTGCCGAACGTTTGCGCGCACCGGTAAATGCAACTGGTCTCCGTGTAAGTTTCTGCACGAGGCCCCCGCGGCCGCAGCATCATCGCCATCTCCACCCGCTCGCAGAGAGGAAGGCGGTGGAAGCGTGGCGGCGGGCGGAGGGTCGCGGGCGTTGTCGTTGCGGCCGGTCCTCCCCGCGGGGGGCAACAGGGGGGGCGAGGGGGGTAGAGGCGCTGGTTCTGGTTCGGTATGAAGACACGGGCCCTGCCGCCAGGTGGGGCCAACCTTTGCGGGCGCAGTTGCGGCGCCGGCGATGGAGGTAGCGGCTGCGTCAACAATTGAGAGTGGCGGCCGCGTGTTGGGTCCAGCATCGGGGGGCGCGGCGGCGACGTTGGCGGTAGATGGGGGGGTTGCGTCGACGGTCGGCGTTGACGGAACGCCGACCGTACCCGTAGCCCGCGGAGTCCCGGGCGGGTTGCGGGGGCGGGCGTTGGAGGCGCTGGCGAGCGAAGGCGGCGTTGGGCGAGAGCGTGTACCTGTTGCTCCGGGATCCGTCATATTCGGGAATAGAGGTGACCACGGGGAGCGCGCGCGGGCGTGTACGGTAGTTTCGGCGCGCATTGTAGGAACGGGTTTATCGGGCGCGCGCGGAGACACAGTTAGCCATAGCGAACGTATGCGACGTTCGGGTTGTGACTGGGGGTGTGGACACGGCTCGACCGAAGGCGAACGCGCGCACGCACAGTTGGATTCGGCGGTTGAGGCGTGGCGCGTCGCGCAGGATAGCGTATTGCGGTCGGTATCGTCAACAGGTTCCGCGAATCTCGATGTGGTTGCCAGTGCGGGGTCGTCTCTTTTGCATGCTTGTGCCGGCAGTGTTAAATTGTTTACGTCCGCTGTCGGATCCGATCGCATTGCCCCCCATATTCATCCTCACATCGTTCGTCATTGGTTTGGTACCGTCAAGAATTTCCCTCGTGTTGACCAGTTGCTCCGCGTGTTGGCACCGGGCTCCCCGGTGTGTGTTGCGCGGGGGGGTAATCTGGCTGCTGAGCTTGCATACGGTAACCACCCGAGCGTCGCCCCCCATGCCGTTGCTGTTCACCAAAAGATATGTGCTGACGTTGGGCACGGTCGGGCTTTGGTGTTCAAGTTAAGTTCCGCCTCCGATATTCTAGGTTTACGTGTGTCGCCATTGGCCGTCGTGCTTAAGCCTAAGTTTCGCATCATCCACGATCTCACGTTTGCGCGCGCGGGCGGCCACTCCAGCGTTAACGACGATACCGATTTTTCCTCCGCCCCCTCCTGCGAGCTCGGTCACGTATTTCGGGATGTGTTGTTACGGGTGTTGTTTTTGCGGCAGTTGCACGGTCCCACAGCTAGAATCGTCCTCTGCCGCGTTGACGTGAAAGACGCCTATCGTCAAGTTTTAGTTGACCCGGTAGGGGCGCCGGTGTTTGGGGCGCCGGTGTTTGGGTACGCGATGGGCGAATACGTAGTTGTGGATCTTCGCTTGCAATTCGGGTGGCGTAATAGTCCCGGGTTCTGGGGGCTGATGGCGTCTGCGCTGGAACATTCCCACACCCACTCTACGTTTCAAAATGCGGCTGTTTCCCCACAAGGGGCGGCTGCCGTCGAACATGTGCGTCTTGCCCCGCCGCGGGGGGGTTCAGTGACGTCCCTCCCTCGCGATTGTCGACCCGTGTCCGGTAGCGGCGGCTACGCCGGGAGTCGTTTTTTCGTGCGGTACTACGTAGACGATGGCATTCTTGTCGAGGTTCAGTGGTGGCCGGACGGTCGTCGCTGTATGCGGGCTGTGCAGTCATTGGCGTCGGACCACTTCGCTTGTTGGGCGTGCGTGGCGCGTCCGACCCTCCTCTGTTGTCCGCCAGCAAAATCACTAACTGGGACACGCGTCTCGAGGTGCTGGGCTGGTTGGTGGGTACAGAGGCGCTTACGGTGACGGCACCGCCACATAAGCGCCTCAAGTTGCGCGTGCTTTTAGCAGAGTGGCCCTCGACTCGCACCCATGCTTCAGCGAAGCAGGTGTCGCAGTTGGCGGGCTTCCTCATGCACATCTCGTTTGCAGTTCGTCCCGGGTCTTTCTTCGTGCATCGTTTGTTGGCTTCGGTTGGGATGCCGCGCATCGCTGCCGGTGATCACTTCGCTGGCCGAATGGCCAATCCGGGGCGGCGTGTTGCCCTTGGGCCCGAGTTCCATGCGGATCTCGAGTTCTGGCGGTGGTTTGTGGACAAAGGTGTTGACGCGCGCGGCGGGGTGCTGTCGGCGCCGATGTATCATTTGTTGGAGCGCCCGGCACAACGTACGTTGTTCTCGGACGCGTCCAAAACCGCCGTCGGGGGATATTGTCTCGAAACCGGTGTTTACTGGCGCTATGATCTCACAGCCCAGGAACAGTCACGGTTTTGCGGCTCGAGTAAGTCCGTCCGCGGGGTGGACGACTTATCTATCAACGTGCTTGAGCTTTTGGGCATGGTTGTGTCGGCCTTTGTACTAGTGTCTTCGTGTGCCGATCGACCGTCAGCGACGGGAGATTGTGCTTTGTTGTGGGGAGACAACGAGGCCGCCGTGCATTGGGTGCGGCGGTGTCGGGGGGGGCTGGAACCGCGTTCCGGTGCCTCTTGCGTCTTCTCGGCGTTCTCGAAGTGTCATCCGGATGGCATTTCGAGGCCGCGCATGTGCGTGGTATCCACAACGATGCCGCCGACGGTATGTCTCGCTGGGATCGCGGCTCCGTTCTTGATAATTTGCGCGCCGTTCGTCCCAACATCCCGTGGCAGGTTCGGGAACTGGGGACCATCGGCATTTCTCTATGTACTTCGGTGTTGGCCTCGGACTCGTGCGGCACGCCGTTGCGGCCTCGACTGAACGAGCTTATTTGGGGCATTTTGGAGCATGGGTAGACTTTCGGGTACGTTCTGGTGTTCCCGTCTTTCTTGATCGCGGCATTGACGATATGACCGACGTGTGGCATTTGTTTGAATACGTAGCATACGCGTTCGCTACGAAGAAATTGCGGTCGGCGACTATCGAAAGCCATTTGTCGGCCATCAAGTTTTTTCATCGCATTTCACGCGGTTTCGAGCTCGACACAACTCACCCCGTCATCGCGAGCGCCCTCAAAGGTGCGGCGCGCTCGCATGCCGAAGTGGGTAATCAGGCGACCGTGCGTCGGCCAGTGTCATGGGCTATGTTGCTTGCTGGCGAAACTTTAATCCCTGCCTGGCGTAACGGGGGACGCGTGTTGTGGCTTGCGTTGTGTGCGTCGTTTTGTTTTTTTACCCGTGCGTCCGAAATGTTCGCGGAAACCCGGTCGCGCATCCACGAAACGTATTGTTTACGGCGGGCAGACGTGGCTTTCTTTCGCGGTCGGGTACAGTTGGGGGTGGCGCAATGGTCAACAGCCGACCGCGTCGAGGTTCGATTTCGTGGGTCTAAGGGCGACCAGTTGCGCAAAGGGGCGGTTATTTCGCGCGTTCGGGCGGGTTCACCAAGGCCCGTGGGGGCCGGTGGCGGTGCTGTCGATCTTATGCTCGAGTTGATGTCTTGTTATTTGTTTTTGCCCTCGTCGGCTCTCCTCGTGGCGTACGGCAGTGGTGGTGGTAGATGGTCTATGTGGACGAAACAACAAGCGACGGTAGCCCTGCGAGAAGTGGTTGCGTTGGCGGGCGTGCGGGCGGATGAGTACGCCTTGCACTCCCTTAGGATTGGGGGCGCAACGCACTTATCAGCAGGGGGTGCCTCCCCAGAGACGTTGCAACGGGAGGGCCGGTGGGCGTCTGATGCCTATAAGGCGTACGTTCGTAGCCACGGGAAGGATGCCAGCCGGGTAGCAAATTTAATGGCCCAGGAGGGGATGGGTAACGGGATTCAGCCGGGGCAGGGTACGGATTGGGGGCAAGTTAACCCCATTCCAAAGCTGGAGGGATAGAAGTCGACGTAACTATTTCAGCTGGTACGCAACCTCATCATTTGTGCCAAGCGGATAGAAATAAGTTGGATCTTGACGTGCGCACCCTAGGGGTACAGCAAAGGGGGTAGGGGAGGGACGCAATGCGTCCGTAAGCTGAGCCAAATACCATTATTGGAGGCTGGCGTCGAAAGCTCGACATTGCCAGTTGGGATGGAACTTGACTCAGGGTTACGGACGATAGCGTGGGGTTGCTGTTGGAGCAGCCCCGGGGGCCTGTCCCTCTCTCCGCCCCCCCGTGCTCCGAGCGGGGGGTGCGCAATAATATGATACAACTTCGAAAGCAAAATACAAAGCGTATTATTATCGAGGCATGAGAAAATAAGGGTTTTGTAGGTACGGAAGAAGTTTGGGGTTACTGCACGTTGACCAATGAGATCAACGCGGGTGGTTACTTGTACTTGTCCTGGTATAGCAAAGGGAACCTTGGATCAGTTTGTCTTGTTGCTGACTAGCAAGCGAAGCACGCAGAGAGGAGAGGAGCATCGTCAGCAAGACAAGGTCAAGGTGTGATAGACTGGCTGATTTCCCACCCACCCGCCCATGCTTTTGAGGGCGTCAGTGGAAGGGGACTGAGACGGTCGCAGCAACGCGGGAGAGTGTTCGTTGCTGTTAGCTACACGTACCTAGGGGGCGGTATCCAGCCGCCCGGGCGTCGTAGATTGCGCGTTTAATTTTAATTTACGTGTGGTGCTCAGGGTTCCTGTCTGTGTCATCAGAGTAGCGCGCGCACGTCTCCAAGCTGGAGGTGCGCCCTTCTTTTTTTCTCCTTCGGGGAGCTGCATGGTGCAATGCAGGCGTTGGTGCGATGTCGGTTTGCTACCGTGCTTCGCGAACATGCACGCATGTCTCCATGCTGGAGGTGCGTCCATTCTTCCTCGTATGGAATTTGCACTATGCTGTGCAGATGTGTGATGACGGATGCTAATGAGCAGGCGCCGTGGTTTGGTCCCACACGTAGCTCGGTATTGGCGCAATCTGAAACTGCAGGAGAGAGAGTTGTCCGTGATAGTCCGGCTTGGCCGTGAATGACATGTATACTGGCGTCATTTATATATTATGGTACTCTTTTAGTACATGATATTGGCGTTAGATGTGTCGTGTGTGCTTGTGCTAAGTACCATGTTTATTTTGGTGAGTCTCTCAGGTGGAGGCTGGCTGGCGTCGAAAGCTCGACATTGCCAGTTGGGATGGAACTTGACTCAGGGTTACGGACGATAGCGTGGGGTTGCTGTTGGAGCAGCCCCGGGGGCCTGTCCCTCTCTCCGCCCCCCCGTGCTCCGAGCGGGGGGTGCGCAATAATATGATACAACTTCGAAAGCAAAATACAAAGTGCACTTTTTGCTTTGTCGTGGATCTCTCAATACCAGCTACTCAGTACAGCGGGGCAAGGCGACCGCAATATCACACCCGTATTGATCTCTCCGACTATCTCGCGTTGGAGCAACGTCGTGGGAATAAAGTTGCATGATCCTAAGTGTTCACCACTGCTCCAATCCCCAAGAGCAACGCGTGCCTTGCCTAGATGCAACCCTGAGATCGAACCGCAAGGCACGCGGTGCTTGCTTGGTCCATCCACAGCTTACCTTCGAAGACTTGATGCGTCGACTCAACTCCGAATGACTTTCTAGGACCTCGCCGGTTGGCTCCGGCCGGTAGAAGTACGCAGCTCCGGCGAAGGAGCCAGATACAGCACCAACCCCTGCTATGCCCCGTCGCCAAGCCATGGCCACTTCTCCCGTATGAGCCCCTCTCCTCTCAAGCACAGGGAATTGCTTCGTCGAGTGTGTGCGTGGTACCCGGCTTGGTTTCGAAAATATTTACAAGTACGTCAAATGTGAGTTCGTATGTTTGAGTAGTCAATACTAAAATATTGATGTATCGATTTTGCGTATACAAACATCTCGAGATGATGATACCAACCGTGTACGTATTCGTACCAATAGCGTTGGAGATCTAACAGCCAATAGCCCGACATATGCGTCTGTGATTGGTCATACTCGTAGAAACGCATCCCCTGTCCCTTTTGAAAACAGGCATTATTTCGAATTGAACGTTCAATGTTCAATCAACTGTCAACCAAAGCTAGCTTGCCAACACAAACAACACTTTGGGCTGAGGAAGATAACAGACACCAGCGGAAGCCAGGCTTCACGATCGTCCAGCAGCCGACTTGAAGCGAGGGTAAAGGCCGTGCATGATCCAGGGGTGACGTTGCTTTCGGAACAGTGGTGGGGGTGCGGACCTCACTTGAGACAAAAAGTGGCGCAGATTGTGGGAGTTCCCACGAATAACCTCATAATTTATCCTTTCAGATACATAGGCAAGCGGAGGTTCACTTTTGTACGGGACAAATCACATCAGACAAAGCACCCTGCCAAAGGGATCGCGGGCGCGTGCCTTCTCCTCCTCCTCGCATAAGAGTATCGCAGGTCAAGGCGTGTGGTCCTTTGCCTCCCAGCAACAACAGCAAGCAGTAGCTGCAACAAAATCAGCAGCAGCATTGCACCCAGGCAGGCTCTGTTTTTCTTTTCGGTGTGGTCTTGCTAGTGAGCACGGCCCCCAGCTCGTCCAGCGATGAAGTTCGGCAAGAACATCGGGAGGGTCGTCGAGCTGTCTGATCCGGAGTGGTCTCCCTTCTGGGTCAACTACAAGTTCCTCAAGAAGAAGGCCAAGGTGTGTGTGTTTTTGCGCTTACGTGTCGGCTTTCTCTGTCCTCTCGTACGTGATTTTTAGGTGCGGAAATTTGATCCTGTATTTGTTTTGTCTATCTCGGTGTGGTGAAAAATATCTACCGGTATACTGTTTGTTCTAAAAAATAGAAAATAAATGCAGCCAGTCGATGCCTGTGCATCGCTCGTACATATTTCCCACACACATGCACCAGCACGGAGTCCTTTCCGCGGCAGTGGGCTGAACTTTGCAGCGGAGTTTTCTAGAATTTTTGCTCCTGTTTTGACATTTTTGCCCTTATTTTCGCTCGAAACGAAATACATCCCTTTCACCACCGCAAAATTGATCAGGAACACACTAACTTCAAGTATTTTGTCCCAAAAACGGCAATGCCGTTCTAAAGGGGTACATGAAACACGCAAGATACGAACACACTGAAGCGAATTCCAGAGCCGATTTTCTTTCTAAAATCAAACGAAGGGGGGCACAACAGAAAACGAAAATGGTGGCGTTGGAAAATACATCTCGCCAGGAGATGTTCGATCGGCGTTTGATTTCTCCCCGTTGTCAAGAAAAGCAGCCTCGATAATCGTACGAAGGGCGCATTACCCTTTCGTCCTATCAATGAATGGACCGCTGGCGTGAGCGAATCTTACCTTCGAACGCTGCTGCCACTATGCCTGGTGAGCGAATCTTACCTTCGAAAGCTGCTACCAGGTATGTCAGTACCAGCGCACCAGCACCAATGCAATTTACGAGTATCATAAGGCCCCCCGAGTAAGACGGTCTGAGTAAGGCGGTAGGTGCTCAAAATCGCTAGGCGCGACCGGAGAATTGTAATCATAACGTTGAATGAATAAAGCGGCTTTCCTCAATAAAGGCGGCCATATTGCTCTGGCAAACCACCGCATGAACTATGTACTGGGAAGGAACCCCTATGTACTGCTTGCTGTATACCAGGCAGGTACATGAATTTGCGTAGAATATTATAAAAAATGAAAATATACTCCAGCCGTGAGATCGAAGATTTTGTCGAAACTCATCATTTGCAAGCTGTGTGTGATACTCCGATCGCGCGTATTAAGGGTTGTGTGTCCTCATTAAGGATATAGGTCGGCGACTCCCCTTACAACTACGTACAGTGTAGCTATCAGGGTCAACAGGGTGATGTTAGTCAGTCTGTGCGCGGAAACTATAAAACCCGTTTCTGAGGGGGACAAATTCTGACAACTGTGGAGGGAAATATATCCGTTTATCAAGTGAATCCTGTAAGTCGAATAACCGGTGAGGGGAGGGCGGAGGTTTGAAGGACGTGGGGGCCTGGTTTTGATCAAAAGCGAGCGGGGTTGGAGGGGGGGGGGGGGGGGGGGCGGGCTGGGGGGGGGGGCGGACGGGCGGGCAATTTGTGCGTGGAAGCTAGAAATCCTTTAAGGGGATAAATATGACATTTTTGGGAAAAAAACAAAAACAAAAAAAAATGCACCAGTTTATCATTGGGGGGGGGGGTTGGGGCGGGGGGGGGGGCGGGTGGGGCAGCTCAATCTGTGCGTGTAAACTATACATTATTTTGAGGGGATAAATGTGACGGTTTTGCAAAGAGTGCATCAGTTTATCATGTATATCCTGGGGTAAGTCGTACAATCGGTGAGTAGAGAGAGGGCGGAGTGTTCGAGGGGGTGGGGGTGGGATGGGGTGGGGGGGTTGGGGAGGTGGGGGGTTGGGGCGGGGGGGGGGGGGGGGGGGAAGGACCAGCAGATGCTTTTGAAGTACAGGCCTGAAGTCTGAAATTGTGCGAGCCAGAAGCAGCCCAGCAACAGACAGATGACAGACCAATCATAGGGCAGAGAGTAAAGCGTGCAAGCACCCCCCTCCCGGCAGTGCTTACGAGTACGGCTTACCGGTATACGCGTACTTCGTATTCAAAGTAATGACAATGATGTGCTTCTCTTCGCGTTCGGGAACTCCACAGAGGGAAGAAAATGGAAAATGTGATATATACTGTACTGTGATACTGTGGATACCATATCCCCGGTACCAACACGCCTGCTGCATCTGTCGAAACCCCAAGCCCCATCATCATTCCGCATTTCGGGTAGGGCCTGACCCGTTATGTGGGCATAGTTATTGACATAATTGGCTCTGTTAATAGGGGCCATAGGCAAAGCCGTAAGTTAAAGTTTGGGCCAAGGGTGGCAAAACAGGCGATAGTTGGGGCAATAAGGTGGCAAAACAAGCGAAGTGTAGCATAGGGTGCCTATGCCACCCCTAGTTTAGGCGTTGGGTAGGTTCACAGCTGGGGTAAGATCCCCAGTCGGCGTTGGGAGTCGCGAGCCGCGCCTAATACGTAACACACCAGAATCGGTTGACTTGTAGCGGTGGAAATTTGGCGTAACCTGCTCCATATTTCGCTATTAAGTATTGTCCGCATTCATAAGGGACAAAAAAAAATCAAAAATGGCGCCTGGTTGCCAAGCCTGTGGCATAATTGGGAAAAAAGTGGCCATAGTTTGGTGCCAAAGTTTGCTTATTGGGGCACTGGCCATCCCGAAAAAAGGGCCACAGAAGGAAAAAAACGCGTAATGGGTCCGGCCCTTATTCCGGGTAGCTACATTACCTCGTAATAGTTCCGGGAGCTGTTCATGGGGAACATTCAGGAAATTGGCACATCCTTGTCCAACAACAACATTGCAACATGTTTGGTTATCCTTTTGGATTTTCCAACATGTTTGGTTATCCTTCTGGAAGCTATTCCTGAGGAGCATTCAGGAGATTGGCTCATCCTTGTCCCAAAGGATAACCAAACGTGTTGGAAAATATCCGGACAAGGATGAGCCAACCTCATGAATGTTCCCAGGAACAGCTCCCAGAATGATGATGGGGCTTGGAGTTGCTTCCACCTCCGCACCGCCATCACAATAAAAAAAAGGGAAGAGCTTACACCCTCAATGCGCATTGTGGCTTTCGTGTACACGGTGTGTATGACAGTGTCATTGAACGAAATACTAGGCATTTCGCAGGTGGGTATATTGGTTTCAGCTTTTGTACCTCTCCGTACGCGTTAGGCCATTTCTTACAAAGTCGAATTCCGCCAGTCGAAAACGGCCCTTTTCGACTGAATTTTTTCGACTGGGTTGTTCTGATCCTTCTTATCGTCAGTCGAGTCGATTTTATAGATTTTGTGCTCTTGGAGGCGGTTGGTATGAGGGAGTACAAACACACAACAGCAGATGTAGCAGCAGTAGCCGTAGGGCGAAACTTGTAGTACACATACTGCAGCAACCAACAGGGGCGGCGACAAGAACCACAGCCGATAGCTCAAAGTGCAGTACGAGTGCCGTTCGCTAGTTGAGTCGCACTCGCATCACTCTGGCCGAAAATTTAACGACCGGTTTATCTTCGTATTAATACAGAAGAAAATATTACATTTTCATGTATAATGATACGCCGTACGAGCGGACGTTCTGGTGTGTTGCCGCGACACCATCGACCACCCCGCAGGTGTTACACATTTCCTTTCCTTTATCTTTTCTTTTCTCTTCTTTTTTTTCCAATTGACTTGCGTCTTTCGTGGGTATGCGTAGTGATAGGTACTACGTGCAATATGTACGTGGTAGTCTTGGGTGGCAAGCGGTATGGTCGGTTTTTCCATGCGCGAGTAGTGAGACGTATGCACCACTATGGACCTGACACATCGTAGGCTGACTCCCGGTTTCACTTTTATATGTTTCTGGTGGAGGCATGAATTGCATCAGCTGTGATATATGCGTGTACCACCTTTGGTTTGTTTGTGTTTTTCCCTGAGGTATTCCTCAGCTGGGGTATTCCTCAGCTCCAGAGTGACTGGATCCTGTCCTGTGACCACTTGATTATGCGAGCTAATGTGAGAACAACAACAACATAAACAACATAAACAACATAAACAAGAGCGAACAAGAGTGCAGGGCACAGGGGCCCCCAACGCAGAGACACGTGACGACCACGGCCAGCTGTCGATCGTGCAATTGGCCGGTAGTCCGTGCTTCTGTGGGTGTATCGGAAGTCGTTCGTACTAGACCGTCGAACAATCACGTGGAAAGTTTGTTTGCTATGGCTCAAGAATTCTGGATTAATTTGTCACGTGTAGACCGTGCTTCGGTGGGTGTATCGGAAGTCGTTCGTACTAGACCGTCGAACAATTACGTGGAAATTTTGTTTGCTATGGCTCAAGAATTCTGGTGTAGTCCTCTTCCCTGTCGTGCAAAATAACAAAAAATACAAGTATGTCACGAGCAGCCCCCGGCTGCGTGACGGTGGCATCTCAAACTTCCCACCTACCTTTTATGAAACCCCTCCAAAGTTTTATGAATCAGGCCAACGTGGACTCTGATAGCCCCGCTCCCTTTTTCTGCGGGGCTATTTACCTCTCACAGCCCCCCCCAACAATTACACCGACTTGCTGCAACCTGATTGCCCCCCTCTTGAGCGACAGGGCGGGCGGGTGGGGAAGTCGATCAGTTCTAATGGGCTCTCTCCTTGATTCCTTTCAATCCCACGGTGTTAAGTGCTCTCGCTCCCCTGTGCCCCAGGCGACCGTCCCTGGCAAGCGCGACAGCTCTTCTGTCGCTGCTGTCTGGCTGTCCTATTATTTTTTGGTCTCTCGAGACAATCGACAATAACCGTCTGTTGAATCAGAATCCCTTCCACGCCTCCACAAACACCGCTTTCATCCGTAAAGTTACATTTCTGCCGGCAGACTCGCAAGTAGACCCCCAATCCCGTGTGGAAACCGCCGAACAAAGACTTGCGAATTTCTTTTTATTTCCTTTTTCTTGGTCCCGTGTACCCCTACTAAAAAAGTGCCCGAAAATCGGTTGGCAGCTCTGTGCTTTGCGCGTTCTTCGCGAGCAACGCGTGCTTCGCGCGCGACGAACCCTCGTCCAAGCGGGTTGGTAGCGTTGGGCTTAGCCGAAAGCCGCCAAAGCTACATTCGTGGTGTTGCACTCAGCCGAGATCCGCCAAAACTACAGCAAGCGTAGCCGTTGTTGGCAAAATGGCACCGATAACGCGCGCTGCTGCCGTCGTGCGATACACACTGCTGGCGAGCGGAACTAGGAGTGCGCCACGCTGACTTGTGGCAAGGAGCAACAACAGTGATAGCCAAGCCAGCGTCGGCCTTGTTGTATGATACTGCTGCGTGGTACCTAGTATGGGTGTGTGGGCGTGTGGGTGTGTTTTGTGGCGGAATGAGCGATGCGATGGGTTAAAAAAACAGGTGTACAACTTTTTCGACTGAGTTTTTCGACTGGCATATAAGGCCTAAGGCCATTTCTTACACAGTCGGATTTGTCGGTCGAAAATGGCTTTTTTCGACTGAAGCCCAAATCGGGCTTTGTTACGCAGTCGAAAAAGGTCTTTTTGACTCAATTTTTTCGACTGAGTTGTCCGACTGGGGGACCTAGTCGAAAAACTTGGCTTTTTTGATTGGATCTGCCAGTCGAAAAAATCAGTCGAAAAAGTTGTACACCTGTTTTTTGAACCCATCGTATCGCTCATCCCGCCACAAAACACACACACCCATACCAGGTACCACGCAGCAGTATCATTCAACAGCGCCGACGCTGGCTTGGCTATCACTGTTGTTGCTTCTCGCCGCAAGTCGGCGTGGCGCACCCCTAACTCCGTTCGCCAGCAGCGTGTATCACACAACGGCAGCAGCGCGCGATATCGATGCCATTTTGCCAACAACGGCTACGCCTGCTGTAGCTTTAGCGGCTCTCGGCTGAGTGCAATGCTACGAACGTAGCTTTGGCGGCTTTCGGCTAAGCCCAACGCCACCAACCCGCTTGGACGAGGGTTCGTCGCGCGCGAAGCACGCGTTGCTCGCGAAGAACGTGCGAAGCGCGGAGCTGCCAACCGATTTTCGACGGCCATACAGCAGTACTCCCTCACACCAACCGCCTCTAGGAAGAGCTCAAAAACTATAAAATCGACTCGACTGCTCGACTGACAATAAGAAGAACCAGAAGAATACAGTAGAAGAAAAGTGCACTCGAAAAGGGCCGTTTTCGACTGGCGGAATCCGACTGTGCAAAAATGGCCTCACATAGTCAGAATGATTATCGACCGAAATCGCCCCTTGACGAAATCCGGGGATTCATGTCTTCAAACAGTAAAAACGCGTAACCGCAGTATCACGCGGCTTGCAAAGATGAGTATCGACTTTTTAAAATAGATCCAATTCACAGCTGACGTATTAGAATCAGTTTTTGAAAATACCGATTTTGCAGCACCTGCCACACGACGCAACCCCGACTGCTGGGGTATGGGATGTGTCCGAGCTGCAACGCAAGGAACTGTATGATACGTGCGTATGTAGTAGGTGGGTATGCATGACTTATGTTGTTGTTATTGTTCTCACATTAACTCGCATAATCAAGTCCGTGGTCACACGACAGGCTCCATCCAGTCACTCTGGAGTGGAGGAATACCCCAGGAAGAAAACACAAACAAAACCAAAAGTGGTACACGCATCTATCATCATACCTGAAGCAATCCATCCATGCATATATGCGCACCTAGTTGTGCATATATATTTTTCGGTACAGTACTATAATGCTGATGCAATGGTACATATTATTGTGTTATTTTTTTTTAATTTTTATAATATTATTGTGTTAGTAGCCATGATGCTGATGCAGTGATACACATTACACGGTTCCCCTCCGGGAAGTGCCTAGGGGAGTGGCGCAAGGACACATTCTTGTCGCTACCGGACACGTCGACCATTTGTTGTTATTTTACATACAAAAAGTTGAAAAAGTTGCCCGGAAAAAATATTGAAATCGCATTTTACCCGCAGTACTTCGTGGGTATACTCAATAGCAGTAATACTTTTAGCACTTTTAGGGTACTCGATATAGACTTGCCCACGACCGATATGTTGTTGAGAAAATATACACAACACACAAAACATTTACACCGCATGATACGTATAATTTCGAGAAGAGCGCCACACTTCGAACTTCAGCTTGGGGACCGCCAGGAAGCGAGGGGGGGCACGTGTGGCGTGGGACGCGTCTTGCTGTAGAATATTATGTAAAGAGCACGCGTTGAGAACGAGGGAGCAAGAGGACAATACGTGCATAGCTAAGAGGACATTCCGGGTGGCTATCTCCACCGAATCTGACCCTCGGGGGACAGGCCGGGTCGACATACACACGCATCCGTATACAACGGCAGCTTACGCTGCCGGGGTTGTAACGAGGACCACTGATAGGGTCAGCTCACGCTATCACTACAGTGGAATCCGAAGGGTGCGCCAGCTAGCGTTGGGTTGCGAAAGCAACTGAGTTAAATCTACACACGACGCTTATGAAAATACGTGGAAGTATGGTGAGCTTGCGCTTGATTTTTCTCCATCCGCCGGAGGATAAAAAAAAAAAAAAAAAAAAAGTGACCGGCTATGACAAAAGCAACTATCTCGCCGCCGTACAGGGGGGATACGGCACGCACACATGGTCCTACCTGTGGCGTTTTGCTCTCCGCATGTTGTCTGCTGTCTGTCATCTGCGATCTTCGCAAAAAAGAACAGAAAAAATACTCGTTGAAAAACTGCCTCTGTGGACGTAAATGTGTAAGGATGGGTTGGTATCTAAATTGTTACGATATTGCAAAGGTCCCTATGTTTCCACATCGATGGACACGCGCACCCAGCGGCAGCACAGCAGAAACGTGTGGTATGGTGGGGTAACAAATGACAGGCTCCAACACAAGCAACTCGCCGCAGCATAGCGAGGACACGCCACGTTCACATAAATGGTGTTGCCTACAGCTGCTGCTGTGCGGCAGGGTTGTAGCGTTGTGCTCTCCGCATGTTGTCTGCTGTCTGTCATCTGCGATCTTCGCAAAAACAAATGAAAAAATTACTCGTTAAAAAACTGTCTTGTAGACGTAAATGTAAGGATGGATTGGTATCTAAATTGCTATTACAAAGGCCTTTATGTTTCTGCATCGATGGACACGCGCACCCAGCGGCAGCACAGCAGAAACGTGGCATGGTGGAGTGACAAATAACATGCTCTGACACAAGCAACTCGCCGCAGCATAGCGAGGACACGCCACGCATACATAGTTGGTGTTGCCTACAGCTGCTGCTGTGCGGCAGGGTTGTAGCGTTGTGCTTTCGTGGTATGGTACGATATCGTATACGAAGCACACAAACATGGTTATAAATATGAAGAACGTTTGAAGCACACAAACATGGTTATAAATATAAGGAACGTTTGAGTAATAATATATCATTTAAACGATCCTTACACTTTACGCCGGCATGTCACTTGACACTTGACAGAAGCAGCAGTAGCAGCAGCAGCGAGAGGTAGTGGCGTATAGGCGGGTAGAGCATCGCAGGCTCCGATCAAAGCAATCAGCTACTACAACAGCAGCCACACGCATAGAGTCGCAGGCTGCTGCTGCTAGGGGGCTGGGCTGCTGCTGGGCGGCAGGATGGTAGCGTGGTGCCCTGTGCAACAAGAGGGAAACGTACGTGTACCATCTACGAGCAGAAAAACTCGGTTTGTTTGCATCCAAATCTTACGTACGTACACGGTAATAAGGGATGCGGAAACCCGATCCCCGTGGGGGTGCGGAAACCCAATCCCCGGGGGATGCGGAAACACCATCCCCGGAGATGTTGCGGAAACCCGGGGATTGGCCTTATCCATGCCCAAGGCCTAAAAAGGTGAAAGGGCTTGCCACGCGCGACATACTGCACGGATCGCGCCCAAACCTCCGGCGAAGTGACCCCAACGGTCGAATTTTGCCCACCCCATCTGACATTTCGGATAACGGTGCAAGCACGAAGAGGTATGCCCGAAACAAAACAAAAATGACAATTACAAGGACAATTACAAGGACACGTGTACCTGGTACTCTCTTTTTTTCAACCATTTTATTCCAGTGACGTCATTACGGGGCACTCCGACCGGTATTTCGTATGGGTTAGCGTTAGGGTTAGGGTAAGTCCCGTCCATGGTGATCAACACAATAATGTAGGACACTCTGCTGATGTTTTTGATATTTCATCTTTTGGTCCCGTGGCCCACAATATTCAACCACATGTGTGCGTGTTGTTCACATTAAATATGCGATACAGATACTCGTGATACGCTGATGATATTAAGCAATCAAATAATTTGCTTCGTCACGGTCTGAACGCAACATCAAGCATAACATGGTTCATTCGTTCTTCATTCGTGAGATGCGCTGTCACTAAATTAAATTCGTCTCATATACCATATTACACGGGAAAAAAGCATTCCCCCCCCTTTGATAACACACCCCCACATGAGCACACCCGGTGCTAGATTTGTTGGTTTGTTTTTTTATTATCATTTATCACCGGGGGTATATTGGATACCACACATAATACCACACACCCTATGATGCGGAGGTGCGCCCGAAAACAGCATCAAACTTGAAAGTTTTCACCCCACCTGGTGGATACCCATCACCCACAACGCGTACCGTCATGGACACCAGCATGGAGTCAACTTCTGCGCCCCAGCAAAGTGGGCGGAGCGGCGTCTGCGGCCTGCTTCCGCGCCTCGCCGAAGATTACGTCGTTTTGTTTTCCCGGCATCAGCCCATGTACGTTACCGGTACGGGTTCTGCCCGTACCACGTCTGCCCATACTAGTCCTACACTTCCCGAAGCCCCGACTACCGGTATCGGTACCGTTGGTAATTTTGTGACCAATCACGGTTAGGCCTGGGGTGTTTTTCTTTAGACGTAAGATTTGGAAAAAAAATGTCCCATGGTCGTTCTCTACGAAAAAACTCTTTACGAAATCAACCAATCAGCGATGGGGAAAACAAAACCACGTCACGGCAAAAAGCTGTTCGGAGCGTAGCAATCACAGAACATTCGCTGCTGCCACAGGCCGCCATCACCTTTTTGCTGAAAAAAAGTCAGCCCATCGGGGTACCTGAAGCTAGCAGCGAGAACCATATTCCACTGCCGTGCTTCGTGGTCTTTTTGCAATTGTCTAATCAACGCCTTGATGCCTTTGTGGGTGTACAGAGCATAATCCTTGGCGTCCCCGTGACCCAGGCAGCATTGTTTGACGTTTTCACCATGGTTTGGTCCGGACGCAACCGCCGGTGAGAACTTGATGACAGGAGGCATCTTCTGACCGAGCGTTGCAGCGACGGTCACCTTCGCATGCGTCCTTGTAGAACCGGGAGCGAGGATTGCTGCTGTAGCATGAGATGGGAAGCCCCCACCAAAAGGTATCACTGGCGTTATCTTCGCTCTGTTCGGATGACAGATAAGATTGCAAGCAGATAGGGTATTACAGCAGTTGTGCAGCAGGTGGGTAGGTGCTTGGTGTTGCTGTTGTTGCTGATGCTTGCTGCTGCTGCTGCTGCTGCGAATTCTGCAGCAACAGCAAGAGGAGGGGGTGGTCCACCAGTCGGGACAGAAGCCATCGGACCGGGCACCATATTAATCTAAAATCACACGTCAGCATGCACGTTTTAGTACGGGCAGCATATGGGCCGGCCCGTCAACTCCGCGGGTCGGCCCACAAAAGTGGCGGCCCCGCCCATGTCGAGCCTGGGTCTCATGGACCTCGCTTCCAATGTTGTGGGCCGGGCCGGGCCGGGCCGGGCCGAAACATTTGAAAAATTGGTGCCCGGGCCGGGCTGGGCCGTGAAATGTAGAACCGTGATGGGCCGGGCGGCCCGCGGCCCGTCCTCTTGACATCAACGGGCCGGGCCGGGCGGCGGCCCATTACACGAAAAATTGGTGGGCTGGCCTACCAGCGCCGACCCATGACAAGATGACCCAACTTGATCCCCGGGGATCAGGTGCGGTGGAGAACAGCATATCCCGCGCGCTGGTACATTACGATTTACCATGTACCGCCTTCAAGTTACATCGCCAAGCATCTGGTTCCGTGATGCTATTCCAGGTTACTCGAGTAGGCCTATTGCGTATTGCCTCAGCAATACCTGCTTTATCGCGTGATGCGCGCGTCTCTTCGTTCGTGTGTGCACAGCAGTGTACATATGTTCCGGAATTTATCGGTGTGTAACACGAAAGGTCCAAACAGGGGATGTTTTATATTGTATGATATGGTACAATGTGGTGTGCACCTTGGTTCTGTTCGTTTTTTTTTCTTGCTGAGGATGAAATATGTTCTACTTTTCTTGACTCTTCTCACTTTCTCTCGCCTTTTTTATCGAAGATGTCGTCGGTTGACGGTCTAGTTTTGACCCGTCAAGGCGTCTTTGGGCTTATAATGTGATACTAGTTTTAGGGTTTGGAGTTCCTTGAGGGTTGTCCGTCAAGGTCCGTCAAGGGGCAAGAGTACCGTCAAGCCCGACGTCTTTAATTTTTTTCGTGTCACTTGCTGATGCTGCTGTGGCACACCATAACCTTTACGTCGTATACATAACACTGCTGTCCATGCGTTTATATTTCGTATGATGTTCACCTCTCGCCCTCCTCGTGTACCTGGTATTCTCGTGTATCAATAGTGATAATTTAGTGTAAATATCTACTGATATTTATATTAGTACTGCATATTATGTGTTTCCCCGAGACACAACAGTTCGTAGTCATCAGTATCACCACAAAGCGCGGTACGTCTTTAGACTAGAATAGGGTATGTTTGTTTTGGCGATGTTTCGGTGCCCATGAACCATGAACCGTGACAACGAAGACATTTTCGAGATTCGCACAGACCGCTCTTCCTACTCCCCCCCCCCCCCCCCCGGCCCTCCTCCCTTCCGCGTCGCTTCCGTGGTCGTGTTCTAATGCTATATATATACTATTAAAGGCTCTCGAAGTCCCTTCAGAGAAGCTTAAAGCGGCGTCGCCCGATCAACGAAGCAATCCGGAAGCTATCGCGCAATCTGCGGGGGAAGTGGAGTTTTACAGACGTGAGTTGCGTTATGCCACTTTTGATTGGTCTACAACAGTCGGCTGTGATTGGTTAGTTGTACACCCCGCCGCCATCCGTTCCCTGCATTATCATATCACCTACCCAGCTGGTCCAGTTGTAAAGCTGACATTCACTCAACAAGCCTTATCTCTTGAACGGTGATGGTACTGGTACCCTGTATACCTGGTATATGGTGTGGTGTTTTACATCTGTCTTGTTAAGTATGAGTAGCTATACTTTCTCCATCTCACCCTCTCCTTCCTTCCGCCCGCCCCTCCTGCCCTCCTGGCGTTTGAAACGTGCCTCCATAATATCGATATTATGTTGATACCTGATGTGATATTAATGAATGTGATATCAACAGTGCTGCGGCAGGAGCTGAGGAAATGCGCCGAGTTTTTCACTGGTGTGGAAGCGCAGGTAAGACGACTGAGTTGAAGTACGAGTACTGAACTGCGTTTCAGTTCTCAAAAACCGCAGAGGCATTACAAAAAAAAAGGAACGCTTCCTCCGCGGAATTTCTTTAGGCGGTCGTTCGCTCAAAACACCCATTTTTTGTGCGTTAAAAAAGCGCACTCTTTTCTATCCTACCGGTATTCAGTGGGGGTCCCACTCTAGTGCGGCGCCGTGCCACGTGAAACTACAGCAGCAGCCATCCCACGCTATGGGGGCGCCGCAGAAGCCTTCTGAGCTCGTAACACGAGGAGCTCAACGCCTCGCCCTAAACATTACTTGGAAGGCGTTCCGTCGCGCAACCCGACCAACATTTCTGTATGCCCTACTACTCTTCGTGTTATCGTGTTAATCGATAGTGCCACGCTTGGAGAAGCTCACCCGGTCAGAAACGCTTCGCCGTGAAACGGAAGCCCCTACCGTGAGATGCAGTGATGCACGTCATTTTCTTTTTTTTTTTCAATTTCACCCCAGTAACGCCATATGGGGGTACTTCGGCGGGTATTTCGTATGGGTTAGGGTTAGGGTTAGGGTTAGTTCCATGGTTGTGAAAAACATGGTAATGTGGGACATGATATGTATGCATTTATTTTATTTATTTTCTGTTTCGCCCCAGTAACGTCATTAGGTGGTACTTCGGTTGGTGTTAGGGTTAGCGTTAGTTTTTTTTCTTTTCTTTTTTATCCTCCGGCGGATGGGGAAGAATAAAGCTTAAGTTCGCCGCACTTACGCGTATTTTCATACACGTCGTGTGTCGATTTAACTCGATTGCCTGCGCAATCCAGCGCTAGCTGTTAGGGTTAATGTAGGACCCTCGTGAGATGACTCGTTGAGCCAATATATTGCGTTACCGCACTCTACTAGAGTGAGACACATGCTACATGCGATTTTTGCGTACGATTTATCCACGAAAGACGGTGTACAGATCTGTTGCGGTACGTATCTATCTGTTGCAGCACCACCAGTATTTCACAGCTCGGCTATATCCATAGATAGGCTATGCATCCTTTATGAGATTATATCAACCACCGAAGCCTCGTACGCCGATCGCAGCCCAACTATATTGCACTGCTGTCGTGCAGCACGAAAAAAGCACAGCAAGCAGTAGCGTAAAGCTGTAAGGCATCGCGCTACTGCTACCCTGCACCATGTACCGTACTGCTCTAAGCAGTTTCGTGGAGTCGTGTACAGTATACGTATAATACTGGAACCGCCAAAACCCGAAACAGAAGGAAGACCTTTCCTTTTTGGGGGTTGCCCCGCTAAAGCTGGACAAAGTCGTGACAAAACAAATTTTACGGCGCTAATAAGTGGGACTCGCACTAACGGGGGGGTCTCCGTTGTAATGCATTCACTACTTCCTCTCGTTTGTTTTGTCACGAGTATTGCGTTACCCGCTGTGCTTCGCCCCGCTTTACAGCAGTGTCCGATCTGCGGGTGCAACCTACACTCCGAAGAGACATCTTCTAAAAACATGTACGACTTGGTTGGCCCTTGCACGAGAGCAGCGGAAGGGTCCGATTT
This sequence comes from Undaria pinnatifida, assembly GCA_012845835.1. Taxonomy (NCBI): domain Eukaryota; class Phaeophyceae; order Laminariales; family Alariaceae; genus Undaria; species Undaria pinnatifida. The sequence goes on from JABAKD010000027.1 coordinate 7,522,300, forward strand.
AGACCAGGTTTCGAGCTGTCCTCGAGATAGCTGGAGCTGAGGTCCACCTCTCCGCGCACTGTTTCCTGGACGTGCCTCGCCTTGCTCGCCCCTTCTGACTGTGCCGGGGCCGACCTCGGCCGTTTCCCGTTTCGTTTCGTGACAGCCCGTGCTGAATCACGGCTTTGGAAGTATTCACGGCCTCTGTTTGCCTATTGTGGCATCCTCGACCGGTAGGGGCATGCGCAGCCCCCGTTGTATATATTATTTTGTACGGTTGTAATATGATTAGTATGGTGTGCAGTACTATTATCTCGATAATGCCGTGAGACTTGTAACAGCACTCTTTTGCTAGTTTCTGCAGTCGAGTGCAGTGTTAGGTCTCAGAAGCGTAGCTCAATTCTCGCTTGGCTTTTGATGCTTGACACCCACCTTCCGCCCCAACCACCACAGAAAACCAACACGCCCCACTACCCCGCCCAACAACCACACTCAACCACCGCGCCCACCCCCCCCTCTCCCCCGCAGTTGATGGTGAGACAAGCCCGGGTAAATGAAGGGTGGCGGCAGCTGCTCCTCCCCAACATCATCGTCGAGGGGAACCCCAACAAGCGGCTCATGGCGGCCTGCGTGAAGCTGTACAAGGACCTGCTGCTGCTAGAGAACTTCGCCATCATGAACTACTGCGGCTTCAGCAAGATCCTCAAGAAGCACGACAAGCTCACGGGGTGAGTGGCAACGTATCTATGCCCGTTCCCCTTCTATGCTCCGCTCTCTCCTCCTCCCCTCTACCCCCCCGCGCCCCCGCCCCCAATCACTCCCACCTATCCCTCACCCCACGCCCAACCATCCCCCCCCCCCGCCCCCCTCCACCCCCACCCTCACCCACCCCACCCCCGCACCACCCTCCCCCACTCCCACACCAACCCCTCCCCTCTCCTTGATAATACAGGTTTCGAACACGCGAAAGCTTCATGAAGAACGTTGTGAACCAGGCCCCGTTCGTTCAGTACCCCCGTGTGATCAAGATGCTCTCGGCTGTGGAGGAGTTATTCAAGAACATCGAGAGCCTCCCCTCTGCTAGCGCGGAAGTCGGCACAAGGGTTCCGGTGAGAGCTGTGTATAGGCCGTTCCACCGTCTATTTCCGCCCTCGCGCATTAGGGCGGACTGTCGCCGGTTGCACTCAAAACCCCTAACCCTAACCTAAGTTACCCTACCCTACTCCAGCCTACCCTACTTTGCCCTACTCTACCCTGCCCTACTTCACCCTACTCTACCATACCCATGCCCATCCCAACCCAACCCAACCCAACCCAACCCAACCCTACAGTACCTTACCCCGTATGCGGGGGTTATAGATGGCAACCCTCCCCGCCACCACCACCTCGCATCACCCCCACCCCCCGCTCGCCCCCCTCCCTCATCCCCTTCATCTCCCTGTGACCTGACTTATCGCTTTCCCGTTTCTCTGTTTTGTTATTATTGGTACTCGCAGCTGAGAGAAGAGCAGCTGTTCATTGACACGATGTTGACCATCAATACCGAGGCGTTTCGCCTGCAGCAAGAGGAAGGGGCCGACATCGGGTACGTCGGGGAAACCAGAAATAAAAACAACCGAATAAGAAATGCCGATTTGTACCGCATTCCTATTTGAGACTTGAAACAACGGGAGGGTATGCTGAAGCCAAACGACGCATATATGAGTTATAGTGTATGTTTCAGGGATATAAATATTTGATGAGGTTGCCGGTAGTGGGTGGGCTGGTGATATTAGCCATGTTTTTGGTTATGATGCCAGTTTTGATGCTGACGTTTTGTTGGTGTTGATGGCATACCACCCCCTCGCCTCCCTACCCCCCCTGTCTTAAGAACTACGGCCATGCATGATATAACCTCCTCCTCCTCCTCCCCGCTCCCCTAATCGTCTCGGCCTCCTCCTGTTCCTGTCCCCAGGCTTAACACCCCCGAGTTTACCCACAAGCGGGACTGCTTCAGCCAGAACCCGTCGGTCATGGCCCCGCGTTTGAGATCGGACCATAATGACAATGGCAACGGCACCACCAACGATAACGCTGGCGTCGGCGGCAGCCATGGTAGAGAAAGAGGTGACGGTAATGGCGGTGGTGGTGGTGGTGGCGGTGGCGGTGATGGCGGTGGTGGTGGCAGCATCAGCAATGTTCCACACAGCAACGGCCCTACCGCTGGGAGAGGGTTAGACATAGTGGCGGCAGCAGCGGCTCAGGTCATCTCCCGAGATTCGGAAGAAGGGGCGTCTCCTTCTCCTCCTCTTCAAGCGGCGGTGGCGACGGCGGTGGTGGCGGCGGAGTCTCCGGTGAGATTACCCTCACCGTCTGGGTCTTCTCAGGCAGCAGCAGAAGCAGCAGCAACAACAGCGGCGGCGGCTGTGACGGAGGAGGTGGTGGTGGCAGAAGGCACGCAGACGGTAATTCCCGCAAATTATGTCTTAGTTTTGTAAAGTGAATCACCCCTCAGGCAGATCACGATATAGATCATACAGGTCATCTAGATCATCTAGGTCATCTAGATCATCTACTGCAACAGATCCCATAGCTGCCGTGTGAAATGCTGTGCAGGATGTGTGTATGTTGAGTACAGATCCCACCCCGGAAGCATGTGCTGAATCGTGCAGAACGCACCGCTCCCCACCCGGCAACTTGAGCTAGACCATGCAGATCTTCCTGGAATATCTAGATCATCAAAGTGGGGATTGATGATATCTATCTGTCCGACTTGTGCTATATTTGGAGGATTTTTTAGACACGAAGATTCCAACGAACTTCGTTTCTTACGATCGAATACGAAATATACCTTTGTCGGCGCAAACAAAAAGCAGGGACCCCTATCGTGTTTCCTTAAGCGTCCGCCGATCAGCAACGCCCTGAAGTTGACGATAGTTGCGGTTGTCGGAGTTGTGATGTACGGAAATATTGTTGAACCGGGAATGGGGCCTTACCCTCCCCGGGTGCGGCAGGACTTTGGGGGGTTGCCCCGAGGGGCAACGCCCGCGCGTCCCCCGCACCCCCCCCTTGGCCGGGGGCAGGCTTGGGGGGGGGGGGGCTCGACCAATGGGGTTGGGGCTCGGAAAACGCAGGGATGAAAATCATCTGTCTATAGTACTCCGGAGTATTATTTATACCGTGCTGCGCGAGTTCCTAGCGGCAGCTGTACTATCTCAATTATGTTGGGTTTTGAGGGGCGAACAGGGACGACAAAAAATCGACGATTTCAGCATCTGCCACCGGTGGCAATAACCCAGCGCTGCTTGAGTGAAGGTTGATTGCGTTCGAATGCGATTTATCTAGCATACTAATAGTTTTGACTCCGCCAAATAATGGAAACCATCGCCAAATGATAGAAACCATCTTTGAACGTCTTACAAGCCGATCCACGTCGGCCGACCAAGCGAATCTTCAAGTTTTTAACGAGATCCTATGCTGTTGCTGTTGCTGCTGTTGCTGCTGCTGTTGCTGTTGCTGCTGCGCGTACGTACAACTCTCAGGGCGACGCCCGAACCGCAAGCGCGCGGAACGGACAACGCGAGCGGGGCGGGGAGGACTCAACCCCTCCCCCCGTATCGAAACGCCTGCGGCCTGACGCCCGGCGGTAACGAACGCTTATATCGCTTGACTCTTATTATGTCCCTTTTTTTCTTTCTCGCCCTGCCATGCGGGGCGTATGTACCATATGAGCAACCTGGAGGTTGATGATAAAATGTGTTATGAAACGGCTCGTTGCCCCTTCTCTAGGGTTAGACCACGACACCAAATTACTAGGTCTCTGTGTGGAACAGTCTTCCTTGCACCATTGATAGCTCACGGTTTCTCTTGCTTGGCGTTGCTCGCGACATTTGTGTTGCGATTGGGGGGAGGGGGGGGGGGCAGGGGGTTATAGAAGGCCATTTCGATGGCTGTTTCGTCCGTTGGGGGGGGGGGGGGGGGGGGGGGGGGGGCGTTTGAAAGGGCGTTTTTTATGCTTGTTTCGTCCGTGACGTTTGGAGGTGGGGGGTAAGGTTGGGAGGTGAATGGCCTGGGGGAATATTGTGGCTGTTTGTTTACGTCATTTGTAATGTTTCTCTGTGTTTCTCGAAGAAGCTGCTCTTCTTTCTGTTCTTCTCCGTCCGTAATGTGCTCCGTGTAAAGAGGTCGCGCGCGTAAGAGGCCCCTCTCGAGGGGGTGCACGCGGGGGGAGGGTAGGGGGAGGGCGTACTCATGTTATGGTTGCCTTAGTAATTTGACCGTTGGCCGCGCATCCCTTTTGAGACGGCACCATTCTTACTCGCAATGGAGAGATCCAACAGTTCAGCGTTCGTTACGTTGGGGGAGGGGGGGAGGGGGGTTCTGTCCGATCGGACCCCGTTCAATGTCTGGGTGAGTTTGTATAGAGTAAAGCCTGGAGGGGAGGCGGGAGGGCGTTTTCTTTACCCTGTTATTTTCACTTTCACCCTTTTTTGTCGCTTCTGTAGATCTAAGAAGAAACGGTGGGGGTGGGGTGATCGATGAGAAAGCGTGGGCTTCCTCCCCCGCCACTGCTGCAGGCGAAGCACACGAAATCGATTGGTGCGAGGGGGGGGTCTCGCAATTTGTTATTTCGCGGGGATTATTTGAACGAATCTTGAGAAGAAATAGAAATGATTGGTCTTTTTCTACAGAGTTTCGCACCGGGGAAATGGGGGGAGGGGGGAGGAGGGGGGGGGCGGCTGCTGCAGAGCGCTGAAGATGCGGGTGGGGTGAACAGAACGGTACCAACACCCGGTATCAATGGGGGATGCTATTTGTAGACCTGAGCTTGTGGGAGGAAACCACAAGCAGTCAGACATTACAGTTTTTTGTTGGTGACTTGATAATGATCTACTTTTAGTGTCGGCTATGCTGGTTTTAATGTTGGCATATAATGGTTTTGGTGTTGTCCCCGTTTGCTTCTTTTGAAGCGCGGGGGGGGTCTAAAACCCCCAGCCCCACCCTTAAAATCCTAACCCTGAAACCCCAAACGCTACAGCTGGTATGTATAGTGTCTTGAGCTATGGTGTTCTCCCGCGGGTTGGGTGGTGTCTGCAAATAATTCCTGTCCGTATCCGAATCTTGTTTTTTGTTCTGAAGAAGGATGTTCTTCTTTTTTTTACAGCCGTTTGGGTGGGGCACACCAAAAAAATGAGTACCTCCCCTTCCCTCCTCCTTCACTCATTGGGTGTTTTTAGCCATCGTATTATATTGAGTTATTTGAGTTTTTCTTCGAAGGACCAGCCGCGCAGGGGTGGTGGTCACTTAGCGCTTTTTTGCATGCCAAGGATGCACGAGAGTGTACGGTGTTGGTTGCGGTGTTGGTTGCGGTGTTGTAGTGGGCTGTCGCGGGCGGGGCATGACGTAGTGCGGCGACTGCGCATTCCTTTAATCTGCGTGTTGACTCTTGCTACTTGCTACTTGTACTACCCGTGGCCAGTGATATGGTAGCGGGGTGTTGGTTGCGGTGTTGTAGTGGGCTGTCGCGAGCGGGGCATGACGTAGTGCGGCGACTGCGCATTCCTTCAATCTGCTTGTTGATTTTTGCTACTTGCTACTTGTACTACCCGTGGCCAGTGATATGGTAGCGGGGGGCGGGTATGATATCCCTTTTTCATCAAGGTTTTTCACGGGTCATGACCCGGCCCGCGGATCGAGTTATATGGGGCGCTTCAAAAACCCGCGGATCGAGTCGGGTCGGGCCGGGAGGTGTCGGAAATTTCACGGATCGAATGGGATCGGGTCAGAGAAGGTCTTCAATTATTACACGGGTCGGCCCGAGTCGGCCCGACCCGATTCGACCCGCGAGAAGGGATCCGACCCGAGGAGAAAAGCCAGGGTTTTCGTGACCGAGGATAGGCCAATCGCGCTAGTGGCTCTATACCCGCCCAAAAGCTGTTAACTCCGCACCATATGCCCTCTCCCATGGTCAGCGCTGACTTACAGGTCAGGGGTTATTATTGTGCACATTTAACAATAGCACAACCTGGGGTCCGGCTTGGCTGTTACTTGACCCTTTTTTTAGCACCTCACTTTCAACATGGGACAAAACACTTGGGAGATAGACTGGGATAACTTAACTTTCGGAGTTGGAAACGGGTGGAGAGTTGGACCCTGGATTAATTCCAAGGGTTGGGTTAACCCAAGGGTTGCGAGGGTTAACCCAAGGGTTGCAACCCCCTTTCTTCAATCAGCGCTGCCGTTCTACTCGGACGGACTGATGTGCGCGAACGGGATTTTTTGTGTGCCTTTTTTTCTTGCCCCCCGCTGCGTCCGACCTGCGAAAGTCATACAATAAGTTTCAAGTGCGCGCTTTTCCCGAAAAAAGGTTGAAGACGGACTCTTGGGGTGGTTCGAACCCGGGAGCGCTTTTTTTCCTGAAAAAAGGCAACATAAAAATTCCCCACCTAGAGTAAAAATACCATCACTTACCACTATAGTGAACAAGAAATAGGACCCCTCCGAATAAAAACTCACTCATAAAGTATATTACAAGTACCAACAACGCAGCTTGCAAATATGAATGTTGACCTGAAATTCGTCGAACTCACGGCTGACGTCCTTGGAATGCTTTTTATAAAATATGTATATACTCGTATATATATATGTTTGTTTTTTTGACAGAACAATATGACCCCTCACATTATGAAAAAACTCACCCACATAGTATATTAGAAGTACCAACAACGCAGCTTGCAAAGATGAGTATTGACCCGAAATTCGTCGAACTCACGGCTGACGTCCTTGAAATATTTTTATAAAATACGTATACCAGGCACTTACTAACTTATTTCTGCTGAGAGTGCTCGGTTGGTGCATCCCTGGCATCTCCGGGGTCGAACGGTCCATCGAACGATCCAGCTTACTTGCGGAACGCTCCAGCTTTTATTTGCTTTCTTGCTCGGCCTTTATTGGTTGTGTTTCTGCTCGTTTTGCCAGTTGTTTCTTGACCTTTCAGTTGCTTCCTGCAAATTTGGTTCTTCTGCCAACACCATTTTGAACTTTTTACTTTTTCTTCTTTTTTGTGTAGTGAAATAATTGAACTTCCTACCATTTGCCGCCGATGTGCACTACTTGTGCAACGGTCCAGCTTTAGCTTTTCTTTGATTCCCAACATTTGTTTTGCATTTGACGAAGTTTCATCAGCTGAGATCTGGGCTTGGCTCATCAGCTCCGCGCCGCCCAGCACCCCACCGCAGCGCTATAGCTCACAGCAACGCAGCGCCGTGCAGTGCCCTGCGATGCCCTGCAGCTCTAGCTCAGCAGAGCGCAGTGCTGTGCTTTGCCGTGCTGCGTGCTTTGCTGAACTTTTTTACTAGTTCGTATAGGTCATTGGATACCACGGTCCCAATTCCCCAGATTGTACCGCCTCCTTATCACTATAATCCTTCAAGATCATCCTGTGGCTCCTCGAGCCAGACTCTGAGATGTTTCCTCATCGTTGACCGTCGAGCGTGCGGTTGCACACATAACCCACCTCGGTGTGTCTCCACACCTCCATCTGAGAAAGAGAAACCTGCGAAGGGACAACAGTTCCACAATTAATTGGCGTCGAGGCAGTGAAGCTCGGTCGGTGCTATTAATAGCAGCCCGACCAATAAGAGCGGGTAAGCTTCATTTAAAAATAACCGCACGTTTGTCCCGCTTGCCATATGGCAGACGGGACAGACCCCCCTCGGGTCCCGGGGATGGTCATACGGACCTAAACACCCTTCCCCCACGTCAGGAGGAAGGTGGCCTTCCCTCACGTCCTGAGGAGAGCAGTCTAGATCAAGACCGGCAGGAACAAGCAGAAGTAGAAGAAGAAACCTACTTCAGCCCCCGTGAGCCGTCATCTGGTCAACACTCATCTGAAGAAGAGATGAGGCGACACCGCTATGGTCGCCACCGTAGTCGTCGTGGGCGCCACCACCGCCGGTCGTTCTCCCCGTACGGAAAGGAGCAGCTGGTGAAGTGTCGTTTCCCCACCACATGGTCTGTAATTCCCCACAGCAGCAGTCGCTCGTTCGCGAAAGTAACATTGCTAAAGTTGAATGAACTGCTTGATAGGCCTGAAGGACTTACAAGCAACATTGCTGTTGTCTACTTTGTCGGGCAGAGTACAACTGGCTCCGTCTGAATCAAGCAGCCTAAAAATTGGTTATTCAGTCCCGTCTGTGTCATCGAGGATGACAACGTCTGACTTCGGTGCTATCTCCAAGTTTTCCGGAAACGAAAACGACAAAGATAGAATCCTTAATGTCAAGTCGCAGTAGCTTGGCACATCGTAGACTGACTCCCGATTTCATTTTTATATGTTTCTGGTGGAGGCGTGATTTGCGTCAGCTGTGATATATGCGTGTACCACCTTGGGTTGTGTGTGTTTTCCCTGGGGTACTCCTCAGCTCCAGAGTGACTGGAGCCTGTCCTGTGACCACGGACTTGATTATGCGAATTAATGTGAGAACAACAACAACAACAACAACAACATCATCAACAACAACAACGAAGCATTCGTCACTGCGTCGTTAAAGTCACGTCCCGGCGTCACCGACCCGGCGTCACCGAGGACATGATAGATGACCTTCTCATAACATACTTCGTCTTCGTGTTGAAGGACGAAGCTATCCAGTTCTATACTCAGCTGGTAGGAGGTCAGGTTCGTGGAGACGTAGTGCCGATGGAGATCGGCAACTAACTGCCGGATACAGAAAGCAGCGCAAAACCGACCTCATGGTCGGAAATGAAAACTGCTTTTGAAGCGTCGTACTTGTCAGCAGACGCTCTAGCACGATCAGTAAAGCAGATAATCACTCAGACTCAGGGTCCAAATGAGTCAGTCACGTCATATGTAAACCGGCTCCGAGATAGTTTTAACAATTTGAACCGTCAAGTTCAAAAACATGCACATACCAGGTACAGCCTGTAGAAGCTTTGCAGATCGGAATTTGTGAGCGTGGGTTACGCCCAGAAATTTTGGAGCTACAACGCATTGGCCAATACTGTAAGTCAATGCAGCAGGCAGTCGATACGGCCCAGCGTTGTGCTGCGTCCCCAGCAGCAGTCGATGGCACAGTCAGTGCCATGTCATGGTCGACTGTTGCGCGAGGTCGTTCTAGAGCTCAGGTGCGAGCAGTACGAGGCCCTGAGAGTCGTCTAGAGCGTAAACGCTCACACAGATGTTCTCGTAAGCTCCACGGTTCAGCAGCAGCAGAATCTCACTTGTCCAGTTCGAAGATGCCCCTGCAGCTAAGTCGATTGCGTCTAGGTTGAACATCACGCGTGATCACTCACCCTGTTCAGTATCAGGGTGCAAGACTAGAGATAAGTCCAGTCACGCCAGTAAGATTGGTTTAACCACCCCCTGTTTGGGAAGGCTAACCTAGCCCGGTATCGGAAGAGGAGAGCTCGTCGTCAGAAGTCCACCTGACGGTGCCCAGTTGTGGAAGTCGTTCCCGCAGTTGGGAGGTTGTTTAGGGTTTCCCCCCAGATCGATTGTCCATCGGTTTCTGTAAGGTCGGGTAACCCGAGGGACGACATAGGGAAGCACGTGCTTGCCGAGTCGCTCACCCTCGAAGATATGTCCATCTGTGATGAGACAAGTAAGGATACTGCAGTCGTAGATCCTTCCCCTGTAAGTAAGCGTGTGCGTTTTGCAGACAGTGTACCTGGTCGGTCGTTGGTTGACATGTGTCCCGCAGACCCCCATCTAGGCAATACGCAGGCGGATTTTTTATTGCCAGTGCCTAGTGAGATCCGTGTCTAGGGATGTAGGCAATAAGCAGGTGGATTCTTCGTTGCCAGTGATGGATAAGTCTGTGTCTATGGATGTCCATGAAGACTGCCCCGATCATGAAAGGAGCAGTGCTCATAATAATAAACATGAATGTTACGCCTGTGCCTGATCGCGTCGTACGCTATCGCCGCTTACGCTTGCTTTCTCGTCTCATCGCGTTCAAATATGTGGACTTATTGGAGGCTTCGAGGTGCCTCGTGTCACTGTTGACACGGCAAGCGATGTGTCACGAATCGGAACCTAAAAGGGAGTCTGTCTGGAGTCAGGGTGAGACATGCGAGGATATTCATGGCGAAGCAGACAAGGGTATCTAGCCTACTAGTATCGCAAGGTCCACATATAGGCCATATCTGTAGCACGCTTCAGATATTCATAAGGACTGACCTCCGAAGGACCGATAGGACCGAGCTCAGAAGGCGCTTGTGCGTTCCTCGGAGAAAGAGAGCAAGTCCCTTGTGCAGGTGCTCAAGATGTGAAGCTTCCCAAGAAAGTAGTGTGAAAATGGTAACTTGATTGCTTATCCGAAGGGTTTATGAACGTGAACCCAAGGAATTGTGAGAAGATGGTTGATGCTTGGTTGAAGAAGTGAAGTGGGTAAAAAGGGAAGTGTCCGGGTGGGGCAGCCACACCCGACTTAGGGAGGGAACGTAAATATCGCGGCCCCTACTATCACGAAAACGCCTCTGTCATAGCAACTCTTGAAATTGTCACAGAACCGTAACATCCCCCCTAGCATAATGCGATGACAAGAGCAATATGCTATAGCAATCCTGTGACTGTATAGCCAAGGGTACAGAGCCGCAAAGCTCTTTGCAGAAATAATGACCTCGAGGATAGGCTAACAAACCGAAAACACAGGGGCCATTAGAGGGAAATCTTCGATAAAAAACCCTCCCCCCTGTCTTTTCACTGCGTATTTGATCGCCTGACCACCATTCAATGGCTAAAAGTCCGTATGTGAACGAAATTGACGTGCATGAAAGCAGCATGCAACTCCACGGGACGGACCCGTCTACTCCTTTTTGAGTCTGCCCACATACAATATAATCCTCCACCAAAATGCAACGTCGGTAGCTCAATAACATACCGCAAAAAGAAGAAAAGCACGACGGGCAAAGAAATCGTAAACCTTTGGCAAAAGCGGAACTCCTATGCCAGGTATCAAAGCATAGAAAGGAAGCATCTGACACAATAAACCGCAAACAAAATAAACGGCTGAAGGTCGAGGATAAGTATGTAGCCCTCACCAAACAACCACTTAATAGTCTATTTAAGTTCAACTCATTAATAGTGAACACGACCCCGCCACTTCTCAAGAGACTGTACCAACAGCCTATCCGACTCTTCACGAAGCAGTGCCGATCCTAGAACCAGGGCACACCCCCCATGAACTCTGAAATAGAATCAACGCAGATGCCCAGGAAAAACCCATACAACGAGCGAAAAACCCGATAAAATCCCATTGGTAACTCCGAAACGAAGCCATTACAATCGCAGAAAGATTGTAGGAACAGTTGAGTCTCCAAAGTAAAAACTGAGTCGACAAAGGCAGAAAGCAAAACGAAACGACACGGCTAACAACAAGCAACACAAAAACAAAACATAGCGGCCAACACGGACATCGAAATAAAAAAATTAAAAAAACAAAACAGCCAAAACCAACACCAAAAATCTAAGAATTCTGACTGGCAAACCAAGACCGTCCAAGAAGACACATTACTATGACCAAGCACGGGAACATACGCCTCGCACATCAGAGTCATTTCCTAGATACAGATACCCACACATAACATTCACCCCGCTATCGCAAGATAGCATCATAACATTTTTCGACCGAACTACCCCACTCCAAATCGAACAGCTGCCACCAACTGGATGCACCATTCTTCCCCCAACAACTTCTCAACAGGACTCGTGGTCAAAGTGTAGACTAAATGAACAACTAATACGAGAAGCAGAAACAGGGTAGGAAACTCTTCGCCTTGTCGGCGGACCCAGTTATGGTCGCTCTAGCGCAGTCGCCAGTAGCCGGTGTTGTAATCCGGCACGTGACTCTTGCAGTCTGAACAAGTAACCCAGGTCCTCACACATGGCTCAGACACCTACCTATTTGGCGGACAGAGACGAGGCGTCGCGACGGGAAGGAGGCACGGGCAAGGGCTCGGAGCGAAGGAAAGGCGTAACAGCGCACGGGCAAGGGTTCGGAGCGGTGGAACGGCGAAACAGCGTACGGGCCAGACTTCAGAGCGAGCGATTGGTACACGGGCAATGGCTTCGGAACGAAGGAGCATCGCGCGGGTAAAGCTTCGGAACGAAGGAGCATCGCGCGGGTAAAGCTTCGGAACGAAGGAGCATCGCGCGGGTAAAGCTTCGGGGCGAGGGAACAGCGCGCGAACAGGGGTTCGGAACGGGAGAGTGCGCACAAGCCAGGGTTCGACACGAGGGAACGGCGCGCGGGAAAGGGCTGGTCTAGATTGGTGTGCTTCCATCGCCTTCGCGTTAGATATGCAGGCTTGGTACCCGTCGCTTGGTGTCGGGTGATTCCGTGCCGTGGCAGGTTCCATGTGTGGCTTTCTCGTTTGTAAAACACCACCCTATCTTCAAAAATGAACCGATACATGCCATCCCACCTGCTGTGCTCACGTTGAAAGCTGCAAATGGATCAGTGATGTAAATGCTAGGGTTCATTTGCTTTGACTTACGACTGGGGGACGTCACTCGCCCAGTAGAAGCGCTTGTCATTTCATCGTTACGTCCTGATCATATCCTGTTAGATAACAGCGTCATGTCTTTATTTGGTGCGAAACTTGACTGGAAAAATCCGTGCATTACGTTCTACTCAAGTGAAACAACTATACCCGCTGTTCGTCGTGTTGATTCAAATACCACTTGATCATCAATTTCCCAGCAGGAGCAACCTCTGCGTCTGTCGCATCCGTCCATGCTGACTTTGAGGCTATCCCTGTTAGTCTAAAATCCTGTTTTTATTCACCAGCAGGAACTGAGGCATCGGTTGTTGTCTTCACCGATACTAAACCTCCGGTTGATACTGATGTCGTATTAGAACCTCGTATGGCATCTCAATCCGAATTATCCGAAAGTATTGGAACAAAAGAAATCCAAACTTTCGAACGTGTTGTTGTTGCACGTACTACTGTAGCAACATGGCGTGCAGCGGATGGGTCCGTCTGGTTGCAAATCGCCAGTCCGTCTACGCGCGGTGTCACTGTACCCGCGCATCTGTCACTTGCTCTCTTGTCAACAGCCAGTGTGACGGATACACCTGAATTACGGATAAGTGCGGTAGCCGCATCACCCAAAAATAAGGATGAATTAGCAGCTGCGCGCGAAGCACTAGAGCCAGCCCTTGCTAAAGCATTTGCTTACACTACTTTCTCGCCCGAACAAGTTTCGGAGGTTATAAACCTATGCGCAAAATACCGCTAAGTCTTTTCGTTGTCAGCGGATGAGTTAGGCTGTTGTAAAATAGCCGAAGCTACATTCCCGTTACAACCAGGCACTCGTCCGGTTGATCGTGCGCCGTACCGTTCCTCACCCCGCCTTCAAAAAAAACAAATCGATGATCAAGTCGACAAGTTACTGAAGCAGGGAATAATAGAGGAACGCACAAGTGCTTGGGGTAGTCCTGTTACTATTGTCAGCAAAGCTGATGGGTCACCACGGTTCTGTGTTGACTACCATAATACTCTTAATCGTCATCTCGTCCGGAAAACATGGCCCATGCCCAACATCGAAACTCATCTCCACTCTGTGGGTGGAGCCAAGTTCATCACAGTAGCCGACGTCCAAAGTGCTTTTCATCAGCTTCCTGTTGCTGACTCGGACATCGAATCAACTGCTTTTGTTACAGCTAAAGGCAAGTACTGCTTTAAACGCATGCAGTTCGGAGCTTGTAACGCACCCTGGTTGTGTCAACATATGACGTCGCTCGCCCTTGGTGATACTGGTTCAGCCAATGGTTTTTTTTTGTGTTATCATGTGGATGATTTAATAGCTTGTTTTCCTACGTGGGAAGCACATCGGCTGTTACTCGAACGCATGTTTTCAGCTTTTTTACAAGCATCTGGTTTGACGTTAAAACCATCCGTCCAAGTTACAGATCGGTTCGAAACAAGTTAAATATTTAGGTCATGTCATATCGGAACATGGTATCACTATTGGTGATGCCCGAATAAAAGCCATTAATTAGTAAGTTGCCAGACCCGAAGAATATCAAGGAATTACGTTCTTTATTGGGCACACTCAATTTTTTACGCCGGTTTGTAACAGAATATGCTGAAGTTACAGCACATTTGGTCGAGCTTACTAAAAAGCAATATAAGCAACGGCGGAATTTGAGAAACACTGGGGAACAACTCAATCTGAAGCAGTAACCCGGATTAAGAAGTTGTTATCTTCCCCACCAGTATTACATTTCCCTGATTATTCTAAACAGTTTATCGTACATATGTCATGTAGATAGATGCAAGTGAAGCAGGAGTCGGAGCATTTTTAGCCCAAAAAGCCAACGAAGGATCTGATAAACCAGACCTAGAAATCATTGCCTACTTTAGTAAACGTTTTACGAAAGGACAAAAACATTATTCAGCAACGATGAAAGAGTGTTGTGGAGTAGTCCTCGCTCTGCAACATTGGCGTCCGTACCTTTGGGGCAAACATCTTAAATGCGTCACCGACCACGCTGCTCTCACGCATCCAAATTACATGCAGAACACTTTCAACATGTTAACATATTGGGCCATTGCGTTGCAGAGTTTCGATTTTACAGTCGTGCATAAGCCGGGAAAATTACACGTAGTACCGGGCACATTATCCCGACTGTTTGGCGATATACCAGAGGACACAAACCAAGGAAAGACGTATTTTTCTGATGTGTTGCCGTCGCAACCCACGTTAGCCTCTATCTGTTGTAATGTACCACAAGATGGGCAACCCTATCGGCCACCAACTCCACGTGCGTATGAAGTGCATTCCAATAATCTGGATGAACACTGCTTAGTGAGTCGAGAGTGATCGTGAAATGTTTGCGAGCATTGTATCAGTTTTTCCTACATTCGACCCGGAGAAGTTTATAGAAGGGCAGAAATTAGAATTTTGAACATTTGCTTGAAGTTTTTAGATTATCCCAACCATTCTCCCCTTCCGCGACGAGAAACACTTCATTCCGCGAGTAATTTCTTCATAGTTGTCGTTGATCCTGATTTCAATCTTTTTGGGAACTAAATTACCAATACCAAATTTAGATGAAGAAACATGCCTGTTTTTTTGTTCAGTTCCGGGGCCGTTTTCGTGGGGAAGGTCCAAATAGCGATGGCTGGTATCACCGTCGCCAAATTCCTCACTGCAGTGAATTTTGTTCGCTCATTTTTTGCGAGCATTCAGGATGTCCCTCCTGATCCGCAAACACTAACAACTCCCGCGCCCCCAGTCTAGCAAACTGTCGAGGTTGAGCCAACGGTGCCGTCACGTTTGTGCCGCGGTATGAGTTGGATACCAAAGTCGATAATGGGCACGGTAGGTCGTCAACCACCTCTCCGTTATCTTGTTTTTCTTGTGTAAGGAAATATGTCAGTTGACATCATCTATGTTCGACAATCGTCGTTGTCAAGCAGGTTTTTGTATATACAGACTGATCCCCTGTACCTGGTAGTCTATACTGTCTGCAAGTCCGTTGATGGTACGTAATCATTTTGAGTTTGACATGTTGTGTTCCTGTAAATTGTGGTGTTAAGGAATTAGTGGGGTATTAGTCCGTTTGACCACTTGCAAAAGGTTAACCAGTAGCTTACCCAAACTAAGCCTTATAACACTCTCCCCCCCTTAAACGACGGGATAGCAGGTCGGCCGGATACACGGGCGGACCTGTCAATTATCCAAGCCGTTTCATTTCCTGGGCATACCGGGGAGAGTATTTTTCAAGTTCGACATGGGGAAAATCTGAAAAGTTTATTATTGTGGATGGTGGGGATCGAACCCACGACCCAAAAAACCCATGGTCTGTCGACGACGCCATTTGTTAAGGTATTAGTGGGGTATTAGTCCGTTTGACCACTTGCAAAAGGTTAACCAATAGCTTACCCAAACTAAGCCTTTTAACAGTGGTCAGTGTGAGGAAGATCACATTTAGAGCGAATGGGGACGCCCACGAGCTCCGAGTGTAATATCAACTCACCACGTTGCTGATGTACACGATACAGAGACGTCTAATTCCCATCTGGTCGTTGTCATACACCAGATTGTATCATGGTTGTTGCATAGCAGGTTCTGCCCTTGGTACAGGCTGAACGTGCGGGTGTGGAGATACTAAGTTGTATATCAGTGCAATAAATAAAAGAGGTACGTTAAATATTGCAGAGTTAAAAGCTCTGCAAATCTAAAAGGTGCATGTCTGTTTACAGGCATAACACCCTCAACTCGAACGAGGCTTCTTCGGGAGAGTTAACAATTGTTTTATCGTTCAGATTGTCATATCTCGACGATAGCGCTGAGAGGTGTACTATCTTGAGACAAGCTAAGTTTCGATGGTAGTCTGTAACATCCATGATATATACCATGGCAATCCCACCATGCATGGTACGTAGCAAGGTGCAGGAGCCGGACCTTGTTTATCAGTATGTCAAAATCTTCATGAAGTACCAAGTGTTAGCAGTCTGAGCACACTTGAAGGTTCTAGGTAGTCAATCTTACTACAGGTCACAACTGCACACAGCAAAGTCGCGCCAGCTGAGGCCTAGCAGTAAACCTGTTCTCTGAAAGTTTCGTAGCTAGTTCGTGCTATTAATAGCTCTAAACTGTCATTGTCGTTCCCGTAGGAACATGTCCAAGGATTGTGTCGCGATTCGAAACGTTTCGAAGCAGCGATAACATTGTACAGCATTGAAGTCCGTTAAAACTTGAGACGAGTCATAGTCATATTTACGTGTTTCTTATCGACACGAATATGAAGTCATATTGACTAATTGTTTCGCCCGAGTTTCGGACTCTGCTGCAATAATAGTGATTATCGGCGTATTCCAGGGAATTCCTAGGATCCTGTCATCCCAAGTCAACATGTTAAGATACGGCCTCGAAAGGCCTGTAGATATCTGAATTTGAGAACATTTGGATGGGTTTCGTATGATAAGGTTGGAGGTTTATATTCGGGGAAGTTAGGAATTAGATCGGAGGCACGCGCCTCCGATCTCAGAAGCTATCCCGGGCTCTGGTGGAAACGAATAAAGCTATATCTCTACGAAGGAACGAAAGTGAGTACTCTCCGATGACCTGCTCAATTGGCAGACCTGCAGGGGGCACTCTGTGTCCCCCACCTTCAATTTAACATGTGGCGTCGACGACAGGACCCGAACCTGCGCGTGAAATCACAATGGGTGACCTTGCGATGTCAGAACACTGCCCCTCTTTCGTCGAGGGCACTGTGACGCTGGACGACGTTTTGTTCACTATGAAAATCGCGTATATCAGTCGAGCAACGCTCGACTCGGAGAGGCACTGAACTCCTATAGATTTGGGGACCGGCCGCATTGCTTGGGTTCCCAAACGCCTCCGAGGATACTGAGGGGAACAAAGTTCCGCATATCCTCCGGCCACAAGACATAGGAGAGCATTGGCAAAGTGGAGACCTTCAATGCACGAGTCCAGCGGTAGCTTGAGTTCGTCACCGCGTTCGATTGCACACTCGAGTACCGCAAAGGCAGCGCCAAGGGCATCGCCGATTTTTCCGGCCCGTTTTCCAGAGCCCGCTACGGAGTACGACCGCAGTGGCTTGAAAAAAAAACAAAACAACCTCGTGGGGTTGACAAGCCCCAACCCCGTTGGAGATAGCGGTATCTACCTCCTACGGACCCGCGGGCTGCGCGCTTCCTCCTCGCCGATCCCAGGAGTCGGTTCGGGTGGACTCGCGCCCCTCGCCAAAAGCACTGTCTTGGGTGGGCTCGTGCCCCACACCGAAAGCACTGCTTTGGGTGGACTCGAACCCCTCACCGAAAGCACTGTCGTGGGTGGGCTCGTGCTCCGCACGGAACATGCTGCCTTGGGTGGGCTCCCTCTCACCTCTACCGCGTTTCACGATTTTCGCACACACGAGCCACGTATAAGGATTGACGGCCTTTCTGCTCCCCCGGGAAGATTCGTCGCTCGTGTTTCTGCCTCCGTCGCCACAACCGAAGGCTGTACCGGCCGCGGGTCGATTTCACAGGCCGCTGACACCGTTTTCGCTTCGGTTTTTGCCGCACACATCGAGGGCGGCACGGGCTCCGCAGAAGCCCTGGCTGCAGCGACGCCCATCGCACAGCCGACTTATCTATCCCGGCCTTCTTTACAGGAGACGGCCCCCGCCGCAACGACCGGTTCGACTGTGTCCGTCTCCGCCATGCTTGGCACTCCAGCCCCTCCGTCGTCAACGACGCGCCGACGAACAGCGACAACAACGGGTAATGCACCCCCGCTGTAGATAATGGATTCGGGCCCGGCGGGGCCCGTCGGCCATCTTCCGGACGAAGTACAACCCCGTCGCGAGTTTCACGGCCGCAGCCGACCCCGTCGCCGCCGCGACCCCTGCTCTTGTCGACTCGCCGGTCCGCACGGTGCCACTACCGTCCGACCGCGACCACGCAGAGCCTAGATGGAAACTCCTCTCTCACGGCTCACGCCTTCTCCTGGTGGCACGCCGACCGCATATACAAGGTCGGACGCCCTCGGCAACGCTGCTGAATTGCGTTCCGCTGATTCCGTCGCGCGTTATTTACATGACGATTGGAAGCGAGAGCAGCACGCTGAGCCGACGTGCCACGCCATGATGAGTTACGGTTCTATCGGCCTGCCATCGGTGCTGCCGCCCGACTTTTTGGCGTGCTACCTCTCGCACAAGCGTCCCTCCCTCTCAGACCAAGGAATTGGCGGATAAGGGTCGACTACATACAACCCACGACGACATTGTCCTACTCGTCCGTGACCCGACACTCCCGCCAACAAGCTCTGACAAACCGAACTCTGTCGGGCGAGCTGCTTGCTTGCTAAACGACGAGCCAGTTCGCATCTACGTTCCCCTGCTCATGCGCCCTTGGATCATGCAAGCTTGTCACTCGACGGCCTCCTGCCACCTTGGCACCACGCGCACGTTGCGCATGCTGGAGCGTTGTTATTGGTGGATTGGCATGAGTGTGTGCACCCGGTGGTGGCTTCGCCACTGCTTGAAGTGCCAAGCGCGGAAAACCCCACGGCTGACTGTCCGCTGGCCCATCACCACAATGCCTCTGCCGGAAGGTCCAGTTATCGCCGTCAGTGTTGACTACTTCGGCCCCCTTCCGGTCACACCACGAGGCAACACCTACATCCTGCTGTTCACCGATCGCTTCAGTCGTCGGGCCGACATGTTCCCCGTCACTGCCGCTGAGTTCACCTCGGAGGGTACAGCCAATATCCTGGTGAACCAATACATCCCCTTGTGGGGGTGCCCGCTCACCACACTCTCGGACAACGGACTGCAGTTCTGCTCCAAGCTTTCACAAGCTGTATATCAGCTGTTGGGTGTACACAAGCTTGCTACAAGCTCATATCATCCCAACTGTAACGGGGGCGTTGAGCGGTTAAGTCACACTATGGCACAAATGCTGGCTATGGTCATCAACGAGCGACAAGACGATTGGGACTTGCATCTGCCCCACGTAGAATTCGCTTACAACAACTCTGTCAGCGTGGCGACGGGTTTGGCGCCCAACGAGGTCCACATGGGCAGACTCCCACGGCTCCCCCTGACAGTTTTCGACCGCACAGGTGTCGTGGGACACCAGAGTCTGACCCGTGACCACCTGGCCTATTGCGATTTGGCCACCGACCGGCAAAAGCGCGCGAACGACATTGTCCGCGCACACCACGCCCTCACCGCTTCCCGTGTTAACCGTAGAAACTCCGCCCTCGCCGACGCGCTGCGTCCAGCACCTAACTTCACTGTGGGTGGTTGGGCATGGGTATACAATTCTGCCTCTACCATCCGCCAGGGTGTGAAGGCGAACACCGACGCCAAGGTACTCAAGGCCAAACTCGCGCATAACTGGACGGGCCCATACAAGGTCCTGGCCGTCGGTCCCTGCTCCGCCGCCGAGACCCCGGACGGCTCGCCGCTCGGGAGCAACCTCCTTTATTTGGATCTCCCTTCCGACCTTCCTGGCTCGGACGCTCGTCGGCGTGTGGCCATCGAGCGCTGCAAACCCTGTGCCAACCCCCACGACAGCGGGGACATGCCCAAATACCTACCGGCGGGGCTGACACAGTATGTGCTCAACAAATTTTCTAAGAAGTCCCCGCCGTACCACGTCACTCAAGACGACGTTTCGACTCCCCTCCAACGGCTGGAGGTGGAGCAGATCACTGGTCATCAGTCGGTACGGGGGCGAGGTGGCGTCATCGCGGTACTATACAAGACGCATTGGGCGGGACTCTCCGAATCGTCCTGGGAGCGGGAAATGGACCTTCACCTCTCCCGCTCCCACATCTTGCGTTATTGGACCAGAACCCCGGACCAGCACCGCCAAACCAACCACCTTTACCGCCAAATGCGGATCGGAGCGGCACAGCGTGAGCTCTCCCGCAACAACGGGGAACGTTTCCTAGCGCCGGGCTACGCCTGTGTTCCCCGCACCGATTGGCTCCGTCGCTACCACGACACAGTACTCCCTAAGGGAGCCCACTTTTGGTACAAGGGAGACGATGGTTTATGGTGGCTAGGAAAAAATCAGCGCGAGCACTACCGAGGACAAGGTATACCTGGCCCGCTTTCTGGACGACCCGGGACCGATTAAACTCCCTCTTCCCCCGGCGCGCTACACGACTTCGACGGGAGCCGTACGAGGCTCTTGGTGCTTGCAAGTTCACATCACCAGTGCGTTTCCTCGGGGAATCCAACGTAACGTAGACGAATCTCGATCCGCGGTCGTGGCCAGTTGACTTCCAAGCCACCACCGCCCCTCGATAGTTCTTCATTTTTTTTTAGTTATGAGTTTTGCGTCTTCGTCTTTGGGTCGTTCGTAGCGTCCTGACGGTCTTCATCGAGGTTTGGGGCGGTTCTTTCCATTTTTTTTTTTTTTTTTCCTGTACTGCCGAACCCCCTGCTCAGTGCCGGGTCAGGGTTCGGGTAAAACGCCGCTATCTGAGGCGCAGGGCTGTCGCCTTTTTGTCATTGTTCAATTTCGCCCTGCCGACGCCCTCCTCAGCCCAGAGCCGGGGGGCGACCAGTGTACGGGTCTGTGTGTCTTCTTTTATGTTTTGTGTGTTGTATTTGTTCTGCTTTGTTTTTTTTTCGTCTAAACACTTCCTCCCCTAGCGGGGCTGTAGGTGTTGACACCTTCCATCCCGGGTATTCGTCGTTTCCTCGTCTAACCCCCCGGCTTGCCAATGGCCCGCGGGAGGTTTTTCGCATGACTTCTCCCTTGTGTTAGCGTCTGTGTTCCCCTCCATATCGACGAGGGCTCGCCTCGCCATAGTACCTTTTCTGTGGTTGGTTTACCGTAGAGCCTTTCCTGCCCCCCCCGCCACACCGGCGGCATGCGGCAGTTTTTTTATGGGTGACTATTGCCTTGCTGTAGGGTCTGCTTTTCTTTCTACTGCTTTTCTTCGCGTGTTCCTGGCTCCATAGCCAGACGGTTAGAGGTGTGGGAGTGGGGTTTGAGGAGCCGCATCTTCGACTCATGGTCTAGTTCGTAGAACCGGAGTTTCCCCGAATCTCCCATATTTCTGCATATGCGACTCATCAGGGTGGGCTAGTGTTAAGATACGGCCTTGAAAGGCCTGTAGGTATCCGAATTTGAGAACATTTGGATGGGCTCGTATGATAAGTTTGGCGGTTTATATTCGGGGAAGTTAGGAATTAGATCGGAGGCACGCGCCTCCGATCTCAGAAGCTATCCCGGGCTCTGGTGGAAACAAATAAAGCTATATCTCTACGAAGGAACGAAAGTGAGTACTCTCCGAGGACCTGCTCCATTGGCAGACCTGCAGGGGGCACTCTGTGCCCCCCACCTTTAATTAACAAGCACCTCTTACGTATAAGACGCGCACGTTTGCACATCAGAACAAGGGGGGGGTCATGTGGATACCAGTCCCAATTCCCTAGATTGTACCGCCTCGTTATCACTATAATCCTTCAAGATCATCCTGGCTCCTCGAGGCAGGCTCTGAGGTGTTTCCTCATCGTTGAGCCTCGAGCGTGCGGTTGCGCACATAACCCACCTTGTTGTGTCTCCACACTAACACCTCCATCAGAGAAAGAGAAGCCTGCGAAGGGACTACAGTTCTACAATGATTTTTGAAAAAAAAAATGCAGCTCATTTTTCTTGCATGCATACCATGATACGAAAACGCATATATATTCCGTCGTCGTCTGCTGTTGTGTGTGTGTTGTACCGGTCGTACCCGCTGGAAGAATTTCCACGTGGTGTGAAAAGTATGCCTGGGATCCCGCTTCGGTGGAAAGCTCAAGTTTGGGTGGGTTGTGCCCGAGGGGAGAGCCCAGTGATTGGGGTAAGTTCGCCGTTCATTGTTTAGACTATTTATTATTGTTGTTCTTCGTTTCCATCTTCGTTTTTTACAAATTTAAAATCTCCGGTCAATCGGTCGTATTCACAGCTAGCTGACGTTGCTCAACTTTTTTATTAAATCCCCTTCCAGTTGTGCTCTGCTGAGTGATACGATGCTGCAGACTAGTGCGCTATGCGGTTTCGTGATGTGCCTTCTTTTTTATCAACATAATTACGTAGTGGTCCGGTGCGTTGTGTTGCGTTTATATCAGATAGCTAAGTTAGTTAACCGTGTTACGTGTAATTCGCGGCAGGACGAAACGTGTGGTGTGCTCGGTTCAAGAGCGCAACCGACTTTCACACCAGCAAGTACGGAGTAAGTGTTTTCTTCTGTTGCTTCCCCGCATTATATTATTATGCAAGTAAATGAAATACAGTATAATAGATGATTTACTACACTTAAACACTGGGTTGCATGCTGCATCGAACATCAAACCTTCTAGAATCGTGAACATTACAAGCCAGATGATATAAAGGGGTGTCTTATTGCTCCAATCGTCAGATTTGTCCCCTTTGAGGATTTATAGTTTCCGCGCACATATTGAAATGTCCCGTCCCCCGCCCCCGCCCCCCTCCCCTCCCCCTCCCCTGACCCCTCTTGTTCATGAAAAACACCAACCCTTCCCCCCCCCCCCCCCCGTCCCCCGATCCCCCCCCCCTTCCGCCTAGTTTGTCCAAACGCCCCACTCACAATCGAAATCGGCCAGAGTAACAAACACCTATACGCAGTTGATATCACGTCATTATCTTTCTGACCATCCATGACGTAGTTTTCAATTATTTTCCCCCCGAACCCCCCCCCCTTCAACGCCCCATCTTTTCCAACCACCCGCACGATCGCCTAGGCCTAGCACCACGCGTACAACAAGCCCCTACATATCTTTGATCTCACAGCCGGAGTGTATTTAAATATTATTTGTGACCTAAACCTGCTAAAAATCTCCCCCCCCCTCTCGCTCTCCCTTACTCAAACGCCCCACCAAATATCGAAATCCGCCAGATTAATAAACACTTCACGCACAGGATATCACCTCATTATCTTTCGAGAGCCATCCATGCCGCTGCTTTCCCCCCCCCCCCCGCCTCGAACACCCCCTTCTTCCCCATCACCCACACCATCGCCTAGACCTAGCACCACACGTATAACAGACCCCTCACCTAAAACCCTTCCTTCCCCCCCCCCCCCCCCCGCCCCCTCCCCCGCCCCCTCCCCCGCCCCCTCCGCCCCCACCCCCCACCTTCCCCCCCCCCCAACCCGTCCCAACCCCACCCCCTCGAACACTCCACCCTCTCTCTACTCACTGATTGTACGACTTACCCCAGGATATACATGATAAACTGATGCATCATTTTCAAAACCGTCACATTTATCCCCTCAAAATAATGTTTAGTTTCCACGCACAGATTGAGCTGCCCCACACGCCCCCCCCCCGCCCCAACCCCCCCCCCCCCCAATAATAAACTGGTGCCAAAACCGTCAGATTTATCCCCTTGAAAGGATTATAACTTACATGCACAAATTCCCCCCCCCTTCCCCCCCCCCCCCCCCCCCCCCCCCCCCTCCAAACCCGCTCGCTTTTGATCAAAACCAGGCCCCCACGTCCTTCAAAACTCCGCCCCTCCCCCTCACCGGTTATTCGACTTACAAGATTCACTCGATAAAAGGATACATTTCCCTCCACAGCTGTCAGATTTTGTCCCCCTCAGAAACGGGTTTTATAGTTTCAGCGCACAGACTGACTAAAATCACCCTGTTGACCCTGATAGCTACACTGTAGTTGTAAGGGGAGTCGCCGACCTATATCCTTAATGAGGACACACAACTCGTAATGCGCGCGATCGGAGTATCACACACAGCTTGCAAAGATGAGTTTCGACGAAATCTTCGATCTCACAGCTGGAGTGTATTTTCATTTTTTGTAATAGATGATGTACCACGCAGCTTGCAAAGTTGAGTTTCAATCATTCAATCGGTCGTACTCGCAGCTGACGTTTTCATTTTTTTCATGAAAAGTACCTACATACATCGGGGAAATACGTAGCAGGTTCCAGTTCCACGTTACCCAACATATTGCCTTGCGCTGCTGCGCTGTGAGCTGCGCAACACAGTGGCCGTGCGATTCTGAGATGTGTTGTGTTGTGCCGACCAGTGCCCTACCCTGTGGTGCAGTACAATTTGTCCCCGCCCCCTCTCCTGGCCTGAACTTGGCTATCTATGCTGTGCAAATAATGTACCAGGTATGTTTTAGCACGGAGAAAAAACCTAGCATGTGCTACAGAGTACCCTGGCTTTACTCGAAGTATTTAGGCGTTGTGTTTTGTTACTTTCCTGCATAATATTAAGTATACGTTGTAATTTGAAAGTAACCGGTTCATTGTAAACCTGGAAACTACAAGGTTCAAATTCCACGTTACCTTGCCTTGCGCTACTGCGCTGTGAGCTGCGCAACACAGCGGCCATGCGATGCTGAGATGTGTTGTGTTGTGCCGGCCAGTGCTCCACCCTGAACTTGGCTATGCTGTGCAACAGTTAGTCGTGCTGTGCCTTGCCTTTCGTTTATCACAGGTATCTGAGTTGACGGTGCTGGGTGTGATCCGTTGCAGGATGAAACGTTATGTGCTGTGCTCATCTCCAGTACGATGTTTCCCTCCCTTGCTCTGCTCGGCTGAGCTTTGCTATGTTGTGCTTATTATCTTCGTTTTAGTACAGAGGAATGACATGTACAGACTTTCTTTTTTTTTTTATCCTCCGGCGGATGGGGAAAAATAAAGCTTTAGCTCACCACACTTCCACGTATTTTCATACGCGTCGTGTGTCGATTTAACTCAGTTGCTTTCGCAGCCCAACGCTAGCCGGCGCACCCTTCGTTACTCTTCTCCTTTTCATCAAGAATGTTTCCAACCCGTGCCTGCACAGGTTTACATGCCTGCACAGGTTCGAAACGTCCTTGATGAAAAGGAGAAGAGTAAATGCCTGCACAGGTTCGAAACATCCTTGACGAAACGGAGAAGAGTAAAGTCCTCGGTACTTCTAGTCAAGAAGAGAAGCAAATTGGCGTGCTCAACAATCCCTCCGGACTTCGGTGACGAGTTTTGAAGGTAAGCCTACCCCGTACAAGTCCTTCCTACGGGGTGAAATACCCTCGTCGACCCTTTAGCTCCCTATATAAATACATGT
The DNA here is from genome assembly GCA_012845835.1 of Undaria pinnatifida. Taxonomy (NCBI): domain Eukaryota; class Phaeophyceae; order Laminariales; family Alariaceae; genus Undaria; species Undaria pinnatifida. The sequence continues at coordinate 7,547,840 of JABAKD010000027.1, forward strand.
CGGAGTCCACCAATGACACAGAAATTAGGCTCGGAGCCCGTCTCCTTCGAGATCTGCGCGCTGCCATCTTAGCTAGCAGACGTACACCTGACACCGGTCAAATCGCTTGCCGTCGTCGTGCACTTCGGCGCCATTTCTTGAATGTCACTCGCAGGACTGCTGCTACTTCCAACTCTCGCGATTCCTATGCTCTTCGAAGCAATGTCCCCACTTTGCGAAATCCACCGCCCCGGCGACCTCTTGGCATTTACGCCTTCAACGCTCCTGATGTATACGTCCCTCAGACAAGTTATCTTCGGTATCGTGATTTGAATGACCTAAACAACTTCACTTGCAAGCATTGCGGCGCACGGCTTTGGTGAGAAGAAACGTCGTTTGACTGTTGCACGTCCGGCGCCGTTGCAATCACACGTCTTCGACCTGTCAGCGACAATATTTGGCGTCTCTTTGATACAGAAGCATTTAGTACCTACCAACGTGAACGCAATGGCCTATTCTCCTTCACGGCTCTTGGTGCAGGAGGTTGTGAAAATAGAACTTGCACTAATCCTAAACCCCGGTCCATGCTTACCTTGCGTAGTAAAGCCTGCCATCGTATCTTCGATTTGCAAGAAAAATACCAAACCATGAATATTTCCAACAGCTCAAGATTTTACATTTACGACTCCGACTTTGTAGACCAGGCGCAACATCTGGGCATTGACCTTGGCATTGCTGAAATCTCACGCAACCACGTTCAAGAAAACATTTCATGGACCCAGCAGTACCGTGCAGCGGTCGGCGACATCATCAATAGCAATTCCATTAGTTCGGAACCAGCCTTTATCTCCTTTGCGGAAACTAGCAGAGTAAATGACGGTAACGTCCTTGGGCAGCAAGTTTCCGCCTCAGAAATCGCGGCAATCCTTTACACATCAGGTGAATAGGACGTGACTACTCGTTCTGTGATCATCTATCCCAAAGAGAGCCCAGACTCCCAACCTCGTTTCCTTTCTCTTTGGTCGCCGGCCTACGAAAGCCTCCAGTACCCTTTGTTATTTATGCACGGTGAAGCTGGTTGGAGCCCAGGCAATGCCCTTGAAAACCCGCCGAAAAAATCTCGAACTATGAACATTGCAGGCAATACCCATGTTACTTTACCGTTCTACTGCAGACGACGCATTCTTGCTGAGCGTGTCTTGCAAAGAAACGGCCGTATAACCCAGGAATGGATCGCAGACAACCTGTCTCGCACGGAAGAAAATCAGCTGACGTTTACGGAAGCAGCTCTCCATTTCAACAAAGATTGGCCACGTCTCGTTCTATTTCACGATCAAGTGGGACCGACAAACCTGGCGAACTTCTACCCGTTACATTTCATGGATCACCCCCGAACCGTAGACATGACACAGAAGACGCTCTTGCAGTTGTGAACAGAAAAGGGAAACCACTCCTCATTATAACAATGACTTGCGACCCCTTTTGGCCTGCAATTGTACAAAACCTTCTACATGGACAACAAGCTTCTGACCGTCCAGACCTTTGCTGCAGGGTTTTCAGAATCAAGCTTGGCGTTCTTACGTCCCACCTTAAGAGCGGCAAGGTCTTTGGGCCTTACGATTTTCATATTCTGTTATTGAGTACCAAAAACGGGGGCTTCCTCATGCCCATGTCATTGTCAAGTTTAAAAATGCAGGTCCTGATGTCCCTAATCAATTGGACTGGTGGGTGTGGGCACAGTTGCCTGATGAATCCATCGCAGGTGGCAGACTGCGAGAAATAGTTCTCGAATATATGATTCATAAGCCCTGTGGCTCTTAAAACGTCAATGCACCGTGCATGCAAAGAAACCGGGATACCAACACCAAGTCTTACAATAAATACTACCCCCAAACCGTTCAGAACAACAGCCGCGCTAAATGAACGCTGTGGTCGCGCAGAATACTGTAGGACGAAAATTGTGATAGTCCCACCGTGCGCAACAAAGTTGGCAATACCTGGGGTTGATGTCCCCGTCGGCAACCAATGGGTTGTTCCCTACAACCCGTAGTTGCTTCTTCTACTAGATTGTCGTGTGTGCACTGATGGCGTTACAGCAGCTTCGTGCGCCAAATACCTTCACAAGTATATTTCAAAAGGCAACGATTTCGCGAAAGCCAGAATCTCTGGAATTACAAATGAAATAGAAATGTACCGCACAACGCGGTATATTTCTGCTGCAGAGGCTACTTGGAGAATGCTCGGCTTTGAATCACAAAGCCGTTATCCCTCAGTTACTCGTGTTCATGCCGACCTTGAGGATGAAAACAGCGTCGTGTACCCTGCCGAAGCTTCCGCTGAAGAGCGCGCTGCCATCGCCAGCAACACCACTTCGGATCTCATGCATCATCTTAAACGGCCTACCGCGGCCTGTTTCTCAAGGCTGACCCTGCGCTACTTCGAATCCTACATTATTACCAAGAAAAAAAGAAGATAACCCCTGCCCATCTACTGCCCCTGTCGGGAACTGGCTCGATCAATATGGTAACATCGTTTCCGCAAGAACCACAGAACATGTATGCCGTATCCATTTCACAAGCCCTACTGTTGGCGACCTTTTCTACCTTCGACTCCTCCTGCACAAAATACCTGCAAGGTCGTTTACTGATTTACGCACTACTGTGCAGCCGGACATTGGACCACCCGTTCTACATCCTACCTTTCACGACGCAGCCCGGGCTCGAGGACTGGTCACAGGCGACGAGGAGTATTTCATATGCATGCAAGAAGCCATTTGTTTCCAAATAGGGTATTTGCTTCGAGGTTTATTGGTAACTCTAATTCTAGATGGTGGTCCAGACCCGAAATTGTGACACGACTTTCAAGACGACCCAATTGAAGACTTGTGCATGTCCATGACCCGAGATCAAGCTGTTTCTGAAGCCTTGCGCCAAATAGATCTTAAAAGTACAGCTCCATGGAAAAAAAACAGCGAACAAGTTCAGCGAACAAGTTAATCTTCCTTCTGCGATCCACTGACTGTCAGAACTTCAACGTGCCAGGCGCGCTTTTGATCGCGTTGAATGAAAAACGTACGCCGAGGAAAAAAAAATATTCCTAACGCCGGAACGACGTGCAATTTCTACCACCGTCATCAACTCGGTTACTTTAAATAGACCTGGCGCTTACATGGCTGACAGTCCCGCAGGCACCGGCCAGACGTTCACTGAGGAGGTCATAGCACGTCTGCGTGGGGATGAGCGAGTCGTTCTAGCAGTTGCTTCAACCGGAATTGCGGCACTCCAACTACCAGGTTGGCTGGACCGCTCACTCAATGTTTAAATTGCCACTTGAAGACAACCTTGTGTCTGGAGCTTTGTGCAACAGTCGTGGTGAATCGCAACGCGCGGAACTCATCCGCAACCGTCACCTCATTATCTGGGACGAACTCCCAATGACGCACAAATATTGTGTTGAAGGGTTGAACAAATCTTTACAAGATTTGCTAAATAACAACACTCTCTTTGGTGGTAAAACAATTATATTCAGTTGAGATTGGAGACAAATTGGCCCTGTTGTCACATATGGTTCCGCTTCGGACACAGTGGAAGCCGCAGTCATTTCAATCTTCCTATGGTCCAATATTACCCGTCTACGCCTCACGGCTTCGCAACGTGACAAGGAAGACAAACAGTATGCCTCCTTCGTCCGCGCGGTTGGAGAGGGTAGGCAGCCAACTGTTCACATGCCCACGATATGGTTGCTCTCTCCAACACCAATGACACGTCTACAAATGACCACTACAACCTTAAGTTTACTACAATTTTTGACGATCTCGTTAACTTCGTCTACACTAACTTGAACGAAAAGACCGATCTTATGCATGATCGTGCTATCCTTGCCACTACCAACACTGCTATTGACGCCGCCAACAAAGAAATAGCCGAAAGACGGTTGCAAAACCCCCGTCTCTTTCTCAAGTTCCGATAGCCTTATCAGCGACGACTCCAACCCCAACCCGGCTTTTGCTGCCCCTGAACACCTTAACCTTATCGATGTTCAGGGTGTGCCCCCTCATGAATTGGTTCTCCGTTCAAACGACCTCGCCATGCTCACCAGAACTTTAAACTTGGGAGAAGGACTGGTCAACGGTCAGAAATGCGTTGTTTTGGAAGTTTCACCTAACTCGCGTGTAATCCAGATTCAGCTCCTCTCAAGTCTACGATCCATGGTCCTCGTGCTACGAGTCAACTTCCACGCCCAAGTTGGCCGACAGGGTATCAAGTTCAGTCGTGTACAATTCTCTCTCCTGCTCTCATACTCCCTGACAATACACAAATCCCAAGGACGAGCATTATCTCGCGTTGGGCTCGATTTGCGACACGACATCTTCGCTCATGGCCGGCTATACGTTGCCCTTAGCCGGATCAAGCGCAGCCACTCCATCATGTGCCTGCGTCCGCCTTCGCATATAGGTAACGGTGTTCCCCATGCTCCTGACGTTGTATACCCTCCCTTCATCAAGGCCGCTGTTGGCACCTTTGTCGCACCTCATCCTCCTTTTATCGCTCCTCAAGGTACTGTACCTCCACCATACTCATCTCGTCCCCCTCCGTCTCCGCCACCTCCTCCTGGCAATCCCTGGACTATTGTTAGCGAACTAGGAGATGGAGCTTGCCGGCTTGGATGCATTTCACGCAAAGTTGTTGGTAACCTTGAACAACACGCTACGATTCGCGCCAACATCGTACAATATATTCAAGATCACTTGCACGACACACTGCCAAATGCAGAATTATCTTTCCACAACGCCATTTCCTTCGGCATAGGCATCGAACCCGTACAATATATTACGAGTACCAACAACGCAGCTTGCAAAGATGAGTATTGACCTGAAGTTCGTCAAACTCACGGCTGACGTCCTTGAAATATTTTTATAAAATACTTAACGCCCCTCCTACTTTGTACTCGTCTGCTCAACATTATCTTGAACTCATGGCCAACCCCTGCGCGTATGCCGGGTACATCGAAATCATTGCTGCACAGCTTGCCTACAACATCAACATTTCGGTTTCTATTTCGGGTCAACCGTACCCTCCTCCTCCTACCAACAACACCTGCAACGTTTTATACTTTGCCTCTTCCATGCACTACGTATCTCTACATTACAACACATAATGCCTAGAAGGTAGTGCATTTATTTTGTTGTTCCACCAAACGCCACCGCCCCTACTGCACCTTGCTGCTTTCAACTGTCTTGCAGGATTTCCGGCATTAACTCCTCAGCATGAAGATATTTTCAGCCGAAGCACCATCCGGACATCTTTCCGTCCACTCTCTTCCAGGGACTAAGAAATTCCTGCTCCTTCAAGCTGTTGACGTCTGCGCAACCGCGATGTTTCCTGGATGTTTTGCCTATCAATCGCTGAGATTCTTACCTTGTGCCTGTTTGTGCATCTTTCTCATGTTGATATCCTACGAGGGCGTCATAGTCACGCGTGCACATGGGGCTGAGGGAACTAGTTGTTAGTGCCGCGCGGCCACTACTCCTTGTATCGTTTCACACGTGTCCCCATTTTTTTGCCTTGAGTGATGTAGGGTCTTGCCTTATACTAGTATACAGTAAATGTTCGTTGGTATCAACTTGAGTACTTTAGTCGGTTCTCAGTAGTCTCTGCTACGCGTACATGCGTTCGGGCCACCATGGCCATCTTATGTGATGTAAAGTACATGGACGTCGCTGTCTACGCTTAGAGATAGCCACATGGCCATGTCATGTACGCTCTACAGCACACCTCCGGTGTTAATAGACGACAAACCTTCCTTCTTTCACCCAGAGGGGGGAGGGATTTCATTGCCTGTGTTGTGTTGGCTTTAGTCGTATAGAGCACGTGTACGTTGGAGACAACGGTGTGCGGCCACACCCTGCATTATTAGATGCTCTGTACATCAGCCTCAACAGTTAAGATTTTTCCTTTTACTTCTCGAGAGAGGGGGGTGTCCCTTTAATTTCTTCGTTCTGTTACCAAAGGGTAAAGGAATTTCGTTGTTAGTATCATTGTCCGCTGAAGGTGTACAGAGCACGTGCACGTTGATGCCAACGGTGTACGGCCACATCCTGTATTCTTGTATGATCATGTGCGATCTACCAGCGTGCGCCACTAGCGTTGATAGACTGCAAAGTTGTTTTGCCAAGGGAGGGGAGGAATTTCATTGTCCGTGTTTGTGTCGGTTAAAATGGTAGGGTGTTTTCAGTAGTCTCTTGCTACGCGTACACGAGTTCGCGACACCACGGCCATCTTACGGAGTATAAAGTACGTGTACACGTCGCTGTTGACGCTTAGAGACAGTCATGTAATAATGTGCGCTCTACCGCACACCGCTAGCTTTAATGGACGACAAACTTTCCTTCTTCCAAGAAGGGCGGAGGAATTTCATTGCCGGTATTGTTGTCGGCTGAAGTTGTGTAGAGTACGTGGTACCTTCGTGGCAACGGTGTAGGGCCACACCCTGCATTATTATTTGATGGTCTGTACGCCACCCTCAACGACAAGGGGAAAGAAAGGGCATTTCCTCGACTACTTAGTTTTGTTTTGATATAGACTATAGGCCTGCATTCCTCGTCCATCTATCTATCCCTCCTTTTTTTTTTTTTTTGGAGATTAAGTGGTGGTGGGGATCTCTCTCTCAATTGTATTGTTCAACGACGAGCGACTAGTTTTGTTTTAATATAGACTATAGGCCTGCATTCATCGTCCATCTATTCCTCATTTTTTCCTTTTTTAGAGGAACAAGCGGTGGGGACATGTTTGTACTTGTCAACGGTGTGCACAACCTCATCCTGCATAAATTCACCATTTATGGTCCACCACACACCCTTGGCGTTTGAAGCCTACAAACGACCCTTGTTGGTGTTTTGGAATTAATACATGATAACATTCTATACTCATATGTTTGCAGTCTCTTCTTTATTTTCATACATTCAAAATATATAATCTAGTATTTTTCCATGAACATTTATCATACGTTACATGAAAAAAAAAAGGACAACGAAACGAAAAACGTCAGCTCGACATACACACGCATCCGTATACAACGGCAGCTTGCGCTGCCGGGGTTGTAACGAAGACCACTGATAGGGACAGCTTACGCTATACCTACAATGGGACTCGAAGGGTGCGCCAGCTAGCGTTGGGCTGCGAAAGCAACTGAGTTAAATCGACACACGACGCGTATGAAAATACGCGGAAGTGTGGTGAGCTAAAGCTTTATTTTTCCCCATCCGCCGGAGGATAAAAAAAAAAATAAAAAAAAGTCAGCTCGCGAGCGAGGAAACAGCGTGTTGTGCAATGAGCTTTCCAACATATCTCGTGGCATTATCAAGTCTCCAATTATTATAAGTTATGTACTTGTTTGCATCATCTGTACATTTTTTCATCAACATCTTCATTGTGCGAGCGTAGCGGGCGGCGTCAGCCGCCCGCGGAGCGGAGCCCTTTCGTATATTTTATAACTAATTTTCAAGGACGTCAGCCGTGAGTTTGACGAATTTCAGGTCAATACTCATCTTTGCAAGCTGCGTTGTTGGTACTCGCAATATACTATATGAGTGAGTTTTTATTGGGAGGTGTCTTATTTTTTGTCCACTATAATGGTAAGTATTGGTATTTATACTTTAGGTGGGGAATTTTGAGCTAGGTGAAACATCACATCTATTTTATAAATGTATTAATGTAGTTTCCGCTATACTGCTTTATCATATGTATGGTAGGCGGTTTATTTTGTTTTTCTCCCCCCGGGCTTTAATATCGGGAAGAGTACGAATACAGAATATTTTAAGTTATCTATATGTTGCTCTTAATACAGCATTCAAGAATTAAAGTCATCTACTCCCACCCCCAAAAGGATTGAAAACTCTGTGGGACACGAACCCACGGTTCCAAATTGATACGCTGTCACTCCAATATTTAAATACATGTACCTGGTATATATTTTCAGGACATCAGGTGTGAGTTCGACGAATTTTGAATCTGCTTGCTGATAATTGTACTCTGCTATGTATGTGGGTGAAATGTTTTTGGGAGGGGTTCTTTTCTTTTATAAACAAACGTTTCTCTCCACTACATTGGTGTTAGTATTAATTACGGTATTACTTTAGGTGGGGAATTTTGAAGTAATCTATCATGTCTATTTTTACAATTTGTTTCTGTAATTTCCACTATAATATATTGCTCTACCATGTGTGTGGTGGATGGATTTCGGATGGATGGCTTGGTCATGGTTGTTGGTGCTTGTGGTTAAGTGCGTAAGTAAGATTTTTCTGCCTGGGGGTGGTTTTATATTATTATTATTATTTTTTTTTTTCACTATAATGGTATATTATTATCTCTTGGGGTGGTTCGAACCGGGACGCCTTGTGCTTTTGATAAAAAAACAGTGCACTATAATCACTGGCTCTTCTACGGTCAGTGCTGTGACTATGTATGGGAGAGCGGTTATTAATGGCGCACGTTTAACAAAAACAGACTGCTAAGCAGCTGTACAATATACAGTACACGGTTTGCTTTGTAGGCGCAGACAGCGTAACATTACAAGTAGAATAATTGTAGACTAGTCTAATGTTGTCCCCATGGCGCGGCGATGCCCTTATCGACTATTATATTGGGAACCAGAAAAACACCGAAAAAGCTTCCGAGAGACTGCAAAAAAACAGGTGTGGGGAGCCATCATTATTTAGCGCGAGCACCAAGAATCGACCCCCCCTCACGGTGCCCTTGGGTATAATAATATTCTCTAATGTCCTTCTAGGAGCTTCAGAATGGTCGTGCTGGTCTAGACACCTACCCTAAGGGGGGGGCTTTTATCATAGACTGCGGGTACTACCTTGTTGTGGAGGGTGGAGGTTTTTTGTTTGTTTAACGTCAACGGTACCACTAGACAGAGCGCGAGAAAGAGGAGAAAACTGAAAATATCGTATACCTGGCCCAATCAATGTTGGCCTTCCTGTTTTATGATATCTCTGTTTGCTATTAATGGTGCCCCTGACTTTAGTTAGCATGCACTGTATTCGCGGGGTTTTTATTGGCTTGATGTGCACGTGTGTGCAGTGCATTCTTCGTGTTTAGTATGTGTCAATATGGTAGCATCGTGTTGCCATGCTATTTATTATATATGTTTGCTACTACCCAGGCTGTGGCAAAAAATATACTCCGGAGTACTACAGTGATACTACTATACTGCTGGCAACAGATTTTGACGACGCCATCCTTCCAGTGCGACGATAGGATTCTCTTCGGGCGTTGTTCCTTACCAGGTACCAGGTACTCCCTAGGGACGGCCGTGGGAGTCAATTGTCCTCCACGGTGGCGGTGGTTGTGGCAGTAAACTTAATCAAACATGCGAAGTGTTTGCGGGGAGGGAGGGGCGGTGGAGGCGGGGGGAGGGGGGGGTCGGAAGACCCTACTGAAGACGAGAATAAAGCAACACCCATGGGCTATGATGTCCATTATGACCCCAAGAAAAGGGGTTTTCTTGCCGCCAGCCCATAGAGTGCTTAGATCTAGTCTAGTAGCGTTCAATGTGTTTCAAGGAAAATGCTTGATTGGTTGGCTGATTCATCGATCGAAAAATCTATTCGCCGCCTTTCCTGCTTTTTTCGGAGGTAGCTCGGCGGGGGGTGGAGAACACTATTAATATCACTCGTAACGATGGACAACAACGTCGTCGTGATCGTCGCGCGTTGACGGCGCTGCCGTAGTCGACGTCGCTACGAGTGCACACGGGTCACCCCTGTAGTTTGGCCCTTGGTTTTTGTCCATCTGCCGACGACGCCATTGACGCATGCTACGATAGAGGTATACCTTTTTTTGGCGAAAATGTTTTCTGAATGACAGGGCTCCTTACCTCAAAATCGTCGGAAACAGGCCATTTTTTTTAGTATGATTCTCTCGTTGTGTACCTCAATAGGCCATGGAATTTTTCATCCGGTACGAGCAGGTTTTTAGTTTTCTCCAAATCAGTTTCTGGGAGAAGTCTTGAGCTCCCAATTTAGGAACTCCTTGCAGAAAAAAATGGCGAGCCTCTCTATCATCCTAGCACGCGTCTCCTTCCAACTTGCCGGCGCGAGCTCGTTTCGTTTCACAACAAGCCACCCCGCGCCTTAGGGGTGCAGCAGAAGTTTCCGAGCTCCTGATACGAGAAGTTCAACGTCTCACCCGAAAACATGGCTTCGAAGGCATTCGCTCGTGTTGAGGTATTCGTGGGGTATTAGTCCATCTGACCACTTGAAAGGTCAACCGATAGCTTTTACCCAAACTAGTCTAAGCCTTATAACTATTTATAACACGCTGCCCCCCTGAAAGGGCGGGATAGCAGGTCGGCCGGATATACGGGCGGACCTGTCAATATATCCAAGCCGTGTTTCATTTCCTGGGTATACCGGGGAGAGTATTTTTCAAGTTCGACATGGATGTGGAAAGTCTGAAAAGGTTTATCATGGTGGATGTGGGATTCGAACCCACGACCCCAAAACACCCATGGTCTGTCGACGACGCCATTTGTTGAGATAGTAGTGGGGTATAAGTCCGTTTGACCACCTGCAAAAGGTTTAACCAACAATAAGCTTACCCAGACTAAGCCTTACAAACACTCGCGTCATCCGCACAACTTGTATCGCTCTATCTGCACAAACTTGTAAAAAGCATCAGAATCACCGGTCGCGATTCCTCACCCGATGAGCTCAACCGGCCAGGAATGTTCGCCGCAAAAAGCGCAGCCCCTGGCGTGGGATGATCCACACTTCGACCTGGCGTATCAGCCATTCTTTCACGCGGTGAAACGCCATACGACTGATTGTGGTGAGACGCGTGCTACGATGAAGCTACGAGCACTTTCGCGCAAAAAGAAAAAAATCATTGGTCTGATTTTTTTCAGGACTCCTAAGCCAAATAACGTCGGAATACGAGTCCCCCTTTTTTTTGCAACATGTGCTTTAATACCTAGGCCTGGGAATTATTTTTATCGACGCAGTTTGATATTCCCTCTTTGTTGTGTTTTAATAAGATTTAGAGCTCATCACGTGATCACCCCCAGGAAACATCAGGTGCACCTCTAACGTAGCACGCCTCGTGAAAGCAAGCAATCGATTCTCCCCAAGAGAGCGTCAGGATCACCAGGAGATAACTGAGTGCAGCGCGCCTTAGGCTTACACAGGCGATTTCGTGTCCCCGCAAGCGAAGGCCTCCAGGGCGGAGCGAAACAACATGGTCTCGCGTGGGCGGCGATGCCATACTTGGCGTCGCTACGCGTATACGAGCCCTGCCCTCGATTGTTTCGTCCCCCGAAGCTTTTCGCCCTCGGTTGGCCCGTCTTTCCCACTCGCGAACACCCCGGTGGGAACTCGTTTCGTTTCACGCTCGGACTCATCGTGTCAGCCATCCTACAATAATTCCTGCCTTTTGGTCGAAGCAAGCTTTCGATTATCCCTACGAAAGCGTCAGGACCAGCTGGCAGACAAGACAAGGGACGAAACTGAACAGAGTGCGCCTCAAGCATACACAGGCCATATTTTGTGTCCGGGTAAAATAAAGCCTCCAGCGCTGAGGGAACCATAACACAACTTTCGCCATTGTGTTAATACCAAGAACTTCGTTGCTAGCGAAAAAACATCAATGCTAGTAGCAGTTCGCCATAAGGAAAACACTCATGGAAAAGGGCCACCGACATGCGAGGCTTAACCCCGCCGCATGGGAACGGTACATGACAAAACAAAAACACAAAAATCTGGGAGGAATATTAAAGATCATCGGTCGGTGACGACTTCTCAGAGCAGCAAAATAAAAAAGTTAAAACAAGGGCTTACGAACAAAAGCTGTGATTGGCGTAACCAACTCAACAAAAAAAGCAAAAAAAACACGAGCAGTTACAGCGAGAGAAAGCTGGGAAACCACCCCATCGAGCACCACGCCGCTGCTCTTACTCCTGCTTCCCTAACACTACCCTTACTCCCACTCTTACCCCCCCCCCCCCCCCCCCCCGCGCGCCTTGCCTATCTGCTCTACGCCCCCCACGCCGAAGACAACGCCCATTTCGCCTCCTGACAGAGCAGACACGTATCATGCTTCCCACCATGAAAAAAAAGATTGTCCGACAACACTCGCCCCCGCTTATCTACCGCGAAGTCAACCTAACATCTGCCCCCCCCCCCCCCAAAAAAAAAGCCTTTTCACACAGCAAACATACAGTACAACACGCCTTCCCCCTCACTAGAACAGAATTCCCCGTCCGAAAACGCTCGCCGCCGCAGTGTCTGCCGCGTAGCCAAGCCCAACCACCCCTAGCCCGGCTGCTGATGCGATCAACGCCACTCTTGGTCCCGCTTTAAAAACCAAAACACACATACAAAAAAGAGAGGCGCAAATGGTGACGGGGGGGGGGAGGGAGGGAGGGAGGAGGGAGGGAGGGAGGGAGGGAGGGAGGGGGGGAGGGAGGGAGGGAGGGAGGGAGAGAGGGAGAGAAGGGAGCGGGGTTGAGGGTCAGGGACGAGTGGTAGGCCGAACTACGGTACGGTAAGGCAGCGAGCGCTACGACATACCGGTATGTATGTCCAAACATGCTACCTGGCCCGAAGCGGTTACAGCAAATACGTTTAGCATCATACCAGGTATCACCTATGGGCTTGTGCAGAGGAGACCGGCGGAAGCCCCCGCGAAGGGCGGGCTCAAAACAACCAAACTACTCAAACAAAGCAAGCAACCAACTAAAACAGCAGAAAGCCTAACAAATATGCTACCAGGTACTCCGGAGTATATTTCTTATCATGATCCAGCAAGTACGGAACACAGTATAAAACGTTCGAACCAATAACGCCGGAACAAGCTTGTTCTAATCGTGGCTTCATCTGATTGGGTCTCGACTTTTACCTGTGGACTTGTAGAGGAGCCCGGTAGACGCCCCCGCCAAAAGCGGGTTGATGATGTCCCCAAGGCCAGCCTGCTGGACCGGGCCCAGCTGATCGACCTCACAGTAGTCTAACAAAGACTCCGCGCAGGTGTAGTACGTCGCTGGGGAAAACACACAAACGACGGAGCGAACGACCGATAGGACAGGTAGGTAGGCAGGCAGGTAGGCAGGTAGGCAGGTAGTTAGGTAGGTAGCTGGGTAGGTATAGGTAGGTGGGTAACCAGTCTAGTAGGGCTGTGCGTTGGAAACAACGAAGCGGAACAAACGAATATACAAGCCCCCCCCCCCACACTACTCCCTTCCCTCTCCCAACACTCCCCCCCCCCCCCTTCCCCTCCCCTCCCGCCCCTCCATGGTGTTTCGTGCTTGGTGCAAGCAATGTTCACCTGGTCGGTGAAAATGCGACATGCTCCGTCCGGGCATTGTAAGCATGCGAGGACCTATGGTTGTACGATAAGGACTACGGTCGTGCATCATATGACTACCTGCCCCCCCGCCCTCCGCCCCTGCCCCGCCCCCCCGCCCCCTCCCCCGACGCCTCAACTCCTCACCAAGAACGGCAAAGGTGTTGCCGTACAGAGACCCCTTCTTTCCAGCGTGGTTCATGACGCTGTTCAGCAGCACCCTCGATCGCCGGTTTGGCGCCTTGGCGAAGCCTTCCCGTACCCCCATCGCCCCGCCCCCAAATATTCCTGGGCGGTTCGAGAAAAGACGACATGACGACAACGCAGGAAACGAGGACAACAACAACAACGGATTTTGGTCCGGGTGGAAATACATGTGTGTGCGTGTGTTGGCGTTGACCAATGAAACATCCTGAACCATCAGTACTTGATCAATTAATGAGTTTTGTCGCTCAAGTGGTAATCTCTACTGAATACCTTTGGGCTCCTCACCGGTAAGGTGAAACGCTGTTTATGTATGCGTGCGTGTGTCGGCCATTGAAACATCCCGAAACATCGCCCGTTGACCGATGCATGGGTTTTGTCGAACACCTGGTAACGTGATAAGCTCTCTACGGTATGTTTTCGGTCTACTCACCGACAACGTAACGCGCTCTTTACGTGCGCGTGCGTGTGCCGACCAATGAATATCCCGAAACATCAGCATTTGACCATTGAGCGGGTTTTGTCGAATAGGCGATAACTTCTATTGAATGTTTTTTCGGTATACTCACCGACAAGCTAAAGCGCTCTTTGCGTGTGCGTGCGCGTGTTGATCACTGAAATTTGACCAATAAGCGGGTGATGTCGAACAGGCGATAACTTTTACTGAACGCTTTTTTGGTCTCCTCACCGGCAAGGTAAAATGCTCCGGCGTTTGAAACATCAGCATTTGACCAATGAGCGGGTTTTGTCGAACAGGCGATAACTTCTACTGAATGCTTTTTCGGTATCCTCACCGGTAAGGTAAAACGCTCCGGCGTTATACGGCGTGCGCTCGAAAAAGCTCCTCCCCTTGATGTTGTAGTCTAAGTAGTCCGGTTCCTTGCCCTTTACGAGGAGCAAAAACAAAAACATGCAAGCAGGCGGGCAGAAACAAAGCATTCAGAAGGCGCAGCAAAGCAAAGGAAGCAAGCAAACAAGCAAAGTTTAAGGCAGGGAGGCATGCAAGGCAGGCAAGGCACGCGCCACCGCCGTCTCCTTCCTCCCAGCCCCCGCCCCCTATTCCCCCCCTCTCCTCCCGTTCCACTCCCTCCTCTGCTCTCCCCTCGACCCCTTCCCCTCTCTCTCTCTCTCTCCTTCGTCTCCCCCCCTCCACTCCCCTCCTTCGTCTTTTCACCTGCGCGGCCCCACCATACATCTTGCCCAGATCGACAGGTTGCAGCTGTGGCAGCTTAAGTGGCCCGTACTTAGCACTCGCATCGCTGTAAGGGTCTTGAGGCCCCCCGCTCTCCGTTTCTACCACCGTGGAAGGGGCAAGGGGGGGGTGGGTGGGGGGGAACCGGGAGAGGAATGGGACGGCCGTGTTAGCGTACACAAACACCGATAGTGCATAAAACACCGATAGGGTCGCAGATGAGTTTCAACATTTATACGGTATGCACGAGTAACGCGTGCATAGTGCTACGGCAAATCATCGCGCAACAAGCACGAGGCAAGCCCGAAATTGTACGGGTGACACGGTTAGGAGCGCTTAGCCCGTTTCCAATTCCCAAGATTATCCTGGTCAAACTCCAAGTGTGTTGTTCCCATGTCGGGAGTGCGGTGCTGAAAGGGGTAGTGTCTTCAGCAAAAGGGGTTATGTACTGCTGCTACGATTGCTGCTGTAGGTTGGGTGGAGGCTTCCAGCGACAAGACGACGGGACCCTCCCTGCACTGCCGGGGAGGACGGACACAGCATGCGGCCTAGACCACCGCGGCCGCGTGTGCTCTTAGGTTCTTCTATTTTTGTTACGTACGACGATCATATCGTATCATACGATACCCGGGGCCGGAGATCCGACAGGGAGTCACGCAACAAAATGGAAACGAGACGAGAGTACTCAAGAGCACAACTTATTCGTGCAGGCACGTCCAATAACATTTGCCCGAGAGGCGGGCACGGGGTGTTCGTGTGTACCATGCCCCACAGCTCACAGCACGCTGTTGTCAGGTCGGGGAACAAGGTGGATACAAGGAGAGGAAGCGAAAGCGTTGGCGTCCCCGACACTGGTGCAGAAGAGCTCGAATTCTCTGTTGACGCAACCACGTTTGACGTACTGACCGCCAGCTGGATCAAGAACGACAATAGAGCCACGCACATCCGTCTTACATCCGTGTTTTAGCCAATGGACTTTGTGTAATGCTAAACGCGAGGCTTCAAAGTTTGCGGTCACATGGAAGGAGGACGCAACCCATGTGAATGCATACTATAGGCAAATATAAACCAACAGGTGGCGTTTTTTACAGCTGTAAAGATAGCTGGCAGGACTCGTAGCGTTCTTTTGTTCTAGGGAGGGGGGCAGGAACGACTACTGTAGGTAGCATTGCTCATTTCTACGTATGCTTGTAGCGAGATGGGCGGATTTTTTTGTTTTAATAACCTGTTTAGACTGACATCACCTGCTAAAAAGTACTCGTACAGCAGTAGACGTAATTTGTTTTCTGGTGAAGCAACAAAGTACTGCAATAGTCTTTTTAAGCAAGACCGATTCTTATCACGATAGCCCCCCTAAACAAACAACAATTTTCTTTGACGAACGTTTGATCATCATGGCTGCTCGACACGAGGAAGAATGCTACAAAAACAATGTCTTCAAATATTTTCTCGTTTCCAAAGGACCATCGAACAGTGACGTCGGGGTGGCAATGAGCACCGTATTTCAGTAGATACGGCTGGAAGCTGGTTTCAAAACCGGCGATTTCGTTAAAGAAAATCTGGGGGGGCTACCATAGAACGACTCGCAAGCAGTAGTCCACTTGCAGTGATTGTCTGTTGTTCCTTTGTTTTCGAGAAGGCAGCAGGAACATTGACCGTGTGTACTCTTTTCCGTGGTTATAGTGGATCGATAAACCGTTCACTTGAATACTGCGTACTGTAAAAGATGTATACACTAGCTGGTATACACCCATCTCATATAGCAGGTGTTACAGCAAGAGCAGAAACACAAAATAGCAGCCAAGCCAGCGTCGGCGCTGTTGCATGATACTGCTGGAGGTGTGGTACCTGGTATGGGTGTGTGGTCGTGTGAGTACGTGTTTTTTGGTGGGATGGGCGACGCGACAGGTTCACAAACACATTTTCGATCGTTTTTTTCGGTTGGTAGATCCAGTAGAATCGCTGAGTCGAAAAAAGTTTAGAAGCCACAAACACGGCTTCGACTGACTTTTTCGATTGGTAGATACAGTAGAATCGCTCAGTCGAAAAAAGTTTACAAGCTCTTCTCCGGCTGCTGTGCAAGAAGCACGATTTGGGCTTCAGTCGGCAAAGGTCATTTTTTCGCTTTTATCGACTAGCTATTATCGACTCAGGCCAATTCTTACACAGTCGGATTCCGTCAGTCGAAAACGGCCCTTTTCGAGTGGACTTTTTTTCGACTGGATTCTCCTGGTCCTTCTTCTTATCGTCAGTCGAGTTGATATTAGAGTTTTTGTGCTCTTTCTAGAGGCGGTTGGTGTGAGCGAGTACTGCTGTATGGTCGTCGAAAATCGGTTGGCCACTCTGCGCTTTGCGCATTCTCCGCGAGCAACGCGTGTTTCGCGCGGGACGAATCCTCGCCCAAGCGGGTTGGTGGCGTTGGGCTTAGCCGAAAGCCGCCAAATCTACGTTCGTGGCGTTGCACTCAGCCGAGAGCCGCCAAAGCTACAGCAGGCGTAGCCGTTGTTGGCAAAATGGCATCGATACCGCGGGCTGCTGCCGTCGTGTGATACACGCTGCTGGCGAGCGGAGCTAGGATGGCGCCACGCTAACTTGCGGCGAGAAGCAACAGCAGTGTTAGTCAAGCCAGCTTCGGCGTTGTTGTATGATGCTGCTGTGTGGTACCTGGTATGGGTGTGTGGGCGTGTGGGTGTGTGGTGGTGGGACGAGCGATGCGATGGGTTCAAAACACACGTGAAATTTTTTTTGACTGAGTTTTTCTACCAGCACATCCAGTCGAAAAAATCGACTTCTTCGACTGGATTCTCCGGTCGGAAAATTCAGTCGAAAAAGTTGAATCGAATTTTTTTTTTCGGTCGTGTAAGAAAAGCCCGACTTGGGCTTCGGTCGAAAAAGGCCGTTTTCGACTGTCAACTCCGATTGTGTACTGTAGGAAATGGCCTCAAGGCCCTTTTTTCGCTTTTGTCGACTCACAGATCCGACTTCTACGTATATATAAGCACTGGACTGACTGTTTTCGGACGCACGCGCCATGTTGCTGCCTGCTGCCTCCGTCGTCTACATCGCCAAAACAGGTACACCCACATCATCCTCCAAGTCTTGACATTCCATGCACTCTTTATTCTACGCTCCTTCCACTAATCATACCAGGTATATGGAAATCATCAGCCTTGCGTCAACCCGTTCCCGAAGGGGAACCTTGTAGAGCGATACCTACAAGCTCTGATCTCTGATGCCAGGTATGATACAAGTATGATACGAGTACTTGTAGCTGGTTGGTACCACGGGTATCACAGAAGCGGGGTGAATATGCTACGTACGGTGCTCCGGCAGTTGAGCCTGGTAAAAGCGACCTCCTCTCCAGCAGTCTACCAGGCGCAAGCAGGTACCAGGTACTATACTCGTCTATGCATAGAGCTCATAACTTAATACTACTAAGGTGCTGCACACCTACCTGCACATAGCAGTGGCTCACCACCACCACCACCACCACCACCACCACCACCACCGTCACCATCGCTATGTTCCCTCTGCTTCTACTCTGCAGAGAAATGCCCGCTTGCGTTTGCGTGCAACCAGTTGTAAGTCGACGTCGCTGTGCTAGTCAACTCTGAACTTTTGTGAGCTGCTGACAGGGGAATACGGCGTACCTGATGACATGTTCGCTGCGCCGTGGTATTTCGAGAAGAAGGAGGTAGCGTACGTGTCGATAACCAGGCGGAGAGGATGGGGGTGTGACACCACAGACGATACGTGTTGCTCAGCGCTCAGCCAAAAAAAATGAAGATGTTCGTAAAACTTGCAAAGGCTTTCGATTTGCTTCAATAAATTTAGGGGATAGGGGATCTCAGATCTCGACGAAGATTTCAGCAGACCGCCCGGCACCGCCCAGACCGGGAGGGGATATAATTTCTCGCTGCTGTATCACAGATTACAGACCGGACGCGCTATGCGTTACATGTTTGCCCGTGCGATGTTGTGCGAATAGCAGTCTGTGCACGCGATAGTTTATGTGTGAGACAGAGATATCAGGCAGCAAACAAGGCGACTATGTAGACTACTACGTACTGCTTTTTTACTATTATACCAGTATTATACAATGATCTACGAGTATCCTTATTATATATCCTTATTAATTAATACGCTAAGGTGGTCGTGACGTTTTGTTGAATCTTTGAAAATATCTTGGTTAAAACATCCCCCCAAAAAAGCGGCGACTCCCGAGCTCAACTCGGCCTCAGGCGGCCTCGCGGTGCCGCCACGTCCCATCCGCACAGCAGCACTACGACATGCTGATTACCGGCCTCCCACTGGGCGCTCGGGAGTACCACCGTCCCCACTGCTGCACTCCTCTGTCCTTTACTACCGTACGTACTGCTGCACTGCCGTACTGCTGCCCTGTGTCATCATTTTTTTTTCGCAAAACTTACATACAGAGGATTATACCTTTACTACCGTACGTACTGCTGCATTGTCGTACTGCCCTGTTATTTTTTTGTTTTTTTTATTTAATACCACCAGTACTTAATACAGAGGATACAGCACCAATTTGTTTTTGTCCGCCATACCGGCCGGCAACAGGCATATTTCGGGAGTACCACTAGTTAAATAATAATAAGTCAGACTGTTGTTGTGCTGCCTTGCAAATTTTTGTTTTTAGCTTGCTTGTACATTGCGGTTGGGATTACTACATGGATAGCCAAATCACCTTGCTTGCTGCATTTATTTGCACTGTGTTGTGTATCTCTCTCACAGCAGTTTGTGGCCACAGAGCTCGTCTGCTCTATCTATGAGGCATCAGCACGGACACTAGTCTGGTTGTGCTTGATGTAGGTGCGTGGGTGGAAATATAAAAAAAATATCAGTCGTGAAGAACACACACTGCAATAAATATCAAAAGTATAATATTCTGGAGTGTATTTTTATTTTGTGTATGACCTAAACCACTTGAAAACCCTCCCCCCCCCCCCCCTCCCGCGACCCCCCCCCCCCCCCCCCCTGGCCCCTCCCCCCCCTTTTTTTCCCCGCTCCCTCTTGCTCAAACGCCCCACCTAACATCGAAATCCATGTCAGAGTAATAAACACTTCCACGCACTTGATATCACCTCATTATCTTACTAGAGACATCCATGTCGCTGCTGCAATTCACCCCCCCCCCCCCCCCCCCGACGCCCCCTCCTTCCCCACCACCCGCACCATCGCCTAGACCTAGCACCACGCGTATAGTAAACCCCTACATATATGCGACCTAAATATGTTGTTTCAAAAACCCTTCCGCCCCCCCTTCCGCCCCCCCATCCCTCCTCCCATCCCTCCTCCCATCCCTCCTCTCATCCCTCCTCCCATCCCTCCTCCCATCCCTCCTCCCATCCCTCCTCCCATCCCTCCTCCCATCCCTCCTCCCATCCCTCCTCCCATCCCTCCTCCCATCCCTCCTCCCATCCCTCCTCCTCCCATCCCTCCTCCTCCCATCCCTCCTCCTCCCATCCCTCCTCCTCCCATCCCTCCTCCTCCCATCCCTCCTCCTCCCATCCCTCCTCCTCCCATCCCTCCTCCATCCCTCCTCCTCCCATCCCTCCTCCTCCCATCCCTCCTCCTCCCATCCCTCCTCCCATCCCTCCTCCCATCCCCCCCCGCCCCCCTCCCCCCCCGCCCCCCTCCCCCCCCGCCCCCATCCCCCCCCGCCCCCATCCCCCCCCGCCCCCCTTCCTCCCCCGCCCCCCTTCCTCCCCCGCCCCCCTCCCCCCCCCGCCCCCCTCCCCCCCCCGCCCCCCTCCCCCCCCCGCCCCCCTCCCCCCCCCGCCCCCCTCCCCCCCCCACCTCCCCCCCCCCCCCGCCCCCCTCCCCCCCCGCCCCCCTCCCCCCCCGCCCCCCCCCCCCTCCCCCCCAGCCCCCCCCCCTCCCCCCCCCCCACCCCCACCCCCTCAATCGCTCCGCCCTCTCCTCACTGGTTGTACGACTTACAGGATATACATAATAAACTGGTGCATTCTTTCCAAAACCATCAGATTTATCCCCTTAAAGGATCTAGCTATAGTTTCCACGCACAGATTGAGCTGCCCCGCCCGTCCCGCCCCCCCCATGATAACCTGGTGCATTCTTTCCAAAGCCGATAGATTTAAACCCTTAAAGGATTTATAGTTTTCCCGCACAGATTGAGTCGCCCCCCCCCCCCCCCCCCCCGCTCCCTCTTGATCCAAACCAGGCCCCCACGTCCTTGAAAACTCCGCCCTCCCCTCACCGGTTATTCGACTCACAGGATTCACTTGATAAAGTGATGCATTTCCTTCCACAGCTGTCAGATTTTGTCCCCCTCAAAAACGGTTTTATAGTTTCCGCCCACAGACTGCCTAACATCACCCTGTTGACCCTGATAGCTACACTGTAGTTGCAAGGGGAGTCGCCGACCTATATCCTTAATGAGGACACACAACTCGTAATACGCGCGATCGGAGTATCACACACAGCTTGCAAATTTGAGTTTCGACAAAATCTTCGATCTCACAGCTGGATGGAGTGTATTTTTATTTTTATAATATATTATAGGCGTTCTCTTCAGCAGCAGCAGCCGTTCGTTGATCCTTTTTTTGTTGTTGCATTTTTGCAAACAAATTCACAATCTCACCACGGCGGGAATCGAACTCAAGGACCAACACAAGTAGTACAGTTAGTGAGTAGTAGTATTCGAGGGTAAAACCTTTTACGTACTGGAGACCACCTGGGCGACCGGTTGCAGAAATTATGTGCGTTAATAATGTGAGAACAATCGTACACCCAAGCATCTTTTTTGTTGGCGGGGAGGAGCAAGGGGTCATTATTATAGAAAACAGCGTCGTAGCAGTATAATATAGTCTAATACCTGGTCTCATATTACGTAAAGTAAATCGATGAACAATGCTGGCAATTGAGCGAGCGACACGGAATGGATGAAAGCGGCACAGCAAACACCACGCAAACCAACCAATTGAGCAACGTCAGCTGAGCGAGGCACGAAACACCACCTACCTGGCCAACACTTGTTTTTTTTTCAAGTTGAAGATTCTCGCAACGAATCTGATTGCTGAGCTTTACATTTGTAACACTGCCCTCCCTCTTCCGGCGGGTTGTTTTTTTTCTTTTCTGTGATTCGTCCATCCATCCACCGACCATACCATCAAGAATGCCAGGAAGAAGAGAGAAGAAGTTCCAACAAAACACATCACTATTGAGCGCAAAACGCGCACGACCTGCCTATTTATTTACTCCACAAGCGGGGGGCTCCCAATCAATAATAATGGTGCTGGTACGTGGCAGTCCAATTATCCGGCAATACAACAGCAGTCAGGGAGGGCACCGGCACACAATTGGGGTTCGGGGTAAAGTTCCAGTCGCGCCAAGCTATCTCACCGGCACCATAGAGAGCAACGGCACTACGTATAATCCAACCAGCACTCTTGAGAGCCGTCCCCACTATTAAACCACATGCCGAGCTTTCCTCTCGCGTGTCCACCACGCTCGTACCAGCTCTTCCCAACCCCCCTCGCGTGTCCACCACGCTCGCACCAGATTTTTCCAACCCCCTCGACCCTTAACAACGAATATTACGCCAATCGCTGTCACGACAGGCTTACAACAATTCTACACTCTTTGTTTATTTACCCTCTCCCCCCCCAGCTGGCCTTTGTTTGCCACATCTCATCTCTCATCATTATTGCAGGTAAAGAAACAGTACCACACCGCCGGTGCCGATGAACAAATCAGGGGAGAGACCGAAAAAAAAAGCGAGAACAGCCCAACCGCCAGCAAACATGAAACATGAGGAGACTGACTGGAGGTGCCAACAACCACCGCACACACAAACGACAACAGCGCGCAGGTCGACAGGCAGAAATAAAGCTAGCCTTTCTTTTCCCTCAGTTGCTTTACCTCCTCGTGTACTCCTAGAATTACCATCATCGATCAATCCATCAAATCAACCAACGACGCTTCCCGCCACGAGTTTAGCAGCGTTTTGATTGATGAATCAATAATCAATCGAATCAATCGATGATGCCGCTCAATCTACCATGCTAATCAGCCTGCAGAATGAACACGCACCGCTACACAACAAATAATGACTCCCTGGTTCTATGCGGAGGGCAATGACAGAGAAAGCCTTCCCCCTCTGAAAAAAAAAGTTAACAACGACTAATCAATCAGATCACTCAACGGTGCGTTGGTGCGTTGTCACCGCCTATTTTCTAACAAATTAATCCCCCCCCCCCCCGCCCCTATTTTCTAACAAAATAATGACCCCCCGCCCCTACCGCCCCCCCCCCCCGTGACCCTCCCCCCCAACCACCCCCGCAAAAAAAACAAGAACCTCGCCCCACGCACTCAAAATAATAACCACACCCAACACACCCTCGACCTCACCAGTGGTGGGGAATATCGCAAGTATGCTATAACTAATAGCAACAAGCCGGGCAGTTCAATCTACATGGCTTACACAAGCCATGACCACTTCTGTGCCAGCTGTGCGGTGCGCAAGGGGGGAGCGGAAAAAAGGGGGGGGGGGGGGGGTAACAACACCATACTAAAGCCAAACCCAACAAAAGCCCAACTATACTAAAAACGCAGGTCTACAAGAAGGTGTGGTTATGTGCGCGGGACATACTACCACACACTCCGCTGTCACCCCCGTACGCTCTAACGGTGTCGGGAGCATGGGCGGGATTATTGTATCGTGATATCAACAGCACATCGCGCGATGCTGCTGTATCGTGACATCAATATCATCATAGATATCGTGATATCGTGACTTCAAATCAATATCAATCCCCTTGCGCGCACCGAAGAAAAAACTCAAGTCTGACGGCGTCGGCGCATGGGCGGGATTGATGTATCGTGACATCAATATAATCATATCGTGATATCGTAACATATATATATCGTGATATCGTGACATCAAATCAACATCGATCCCGCTTTCCGCGCATTTCCTTTGCCGCGTGCCGCTACCCCCCCGTCTACCCTACCCTTGATTACGCCCCACCCAACATACGAGAGCGAGCGACGCCGATTTAGGAAAAACAAAATTCAGCCACAAAAAGCTAAAATTAAATGTACGGTCAACCCTGCGGTGGTGGTGGGTGGGACATGGGCAGAAGGATGAATCGCGATAAAAATCAACATCGATCTCCTCTTTGTCGCGCTCTACTTATCCCGCGTGTTCCCACTACTCATCCCGCGCGTTCCCTATCCCTATATATACCCAACCTACCCCTGCTTGCTTTCTACCTGACCTGCTCTTCCCCCGCCCGTGTTGCGAAAAAGAGCAAGCGAAGCCGGGTCAGCAAAAACAAAATTCGGCAAAAAGCCAAAGAAAAAAACGGCAAAAAGCGGAAGAAATTCGGCCAAAAGCCGAAGAATTCCAGAATACAGAAAAAAAAGAACACATGCTTATTATATTATACCAGGTGCCACTCAACGCCCCCACGCAACCAAACAAGACAGACAGACAGACCCATCGATCCCGCCTCACCAGTAAGGGGAGTGGAGTTAGGTCGCAGCACAACAGGGTATGTAATACTGCCAGTGCACTACTGGGTACTAATACTGCCAGTGCACTACTGGGTACTACTACTGTCGTCGTCTAGGCATGTACCCGCCAGTATACCTACCGGGGAGGAGGAAACAAGTACAATACCTCCAATATTGTCCTCCAAAATTGACCGGCAGATGCTGTTACAACCTGTGCTATATACTTCGAAGTATATAGCAAGGACTCGTCATACCTTTCACCAGACACCGTACCTTCCCGAAGAGCGCACAAGCGCAGCCACGGCCAGGCCCACACCAAACGCCACGACGCCGCAGCAGGCGAGAGTCTTGACGCACACCATCCCCTCCTTTCCGCCACCATAATCACCCTTCTCCGCCTTCTCGAGTACCACGTCCGCCCCTTCCTCATCCTTCGCCGCTACAGATGCCGTCGCGGCAGCTACCGCCGCCGCCGCCTCGGCAGCCGGCTCCTCGAGCATAGCAGGTAGAAGGGCCGCGGCCGCCGCCATCGCCACCGCGGTTGCCACCGCCGCCGCTGCCGCTGACGCCTTGGGCATAGCGAAGTCCGCGTCCCCCACATCCTCGATATTGTCTAGCTCTTCTTCGTTTGCGATGGATGCCACCTCATCTTCTTCCGCCATGGATGCCACCGCGTCTTCTTCCGCCATGCACGCCACAGGTGCCACTATCTCGGATGCCACCGGTGTCGATGTCTCCGCCGCCGGTGCCAAAATCTCCCGCCCCACCGCCACCTCACCCTCCAAAATTGCTGTCTCCTCCGATTTGTCAGCGTCATCCTCCATCTTCAACTCGGAATACTTCCAATCTTCTTCCGCCATGGATGCCACCGCGTCTTCTTCCGCCTTGCACGCCACAGGTGCCACTATCTCGGATGCCACCGGTGTCGATGTCTCCGCCGCCGGTGCCAAAATCTCCCGCCCCACCGCCTCCTCACCCTCCAAAATTACTGCCTCCTCCGATTTGTCAGCGTCATCCTCCATCTTCAACTCGGAATACTTCCACTCCTCCCTGCCCAGGTCGGCCTTGTCTCCTCCTCCCACCTCCATCTCTCTCCTCAGGTCGGCTGCCGAAACCAGCATCTCCTCCTCTCCCTTCCCCCCTCCCCTCACCGCCTCCATCTCAATGTCTTCCTTCTTCAACGCCCCCTCCGATGCCACCTTGACATCCTCCTTCAATAACGGTTCCACCACCGTCGCCGGGGACAGGGGCGGCTGGGTCACCTCCTCCAATCGCTCCACTGGCGATTCTGCCTCCGCCTCCTCTACTCCACCCTCCCCCGACACAACTACTGCCTCCGCCTTCCCGCCGCAACTCTCCCGGCGGCCGCCAAAGAATGCACCCGAGCCACGCTCGTCCGTCACCGACAACAACGGCGATGACGATGCTTGCTGCTGCTGCGCGGCGCACGCGTCCACTTCCTCTCCAGCCGGGGTCGGCGGGGGCAGCATCGACGGAGTCCCAAGCGAGAGGCAAGACTCGACCGAGGTGCTCCCGAGGCGGCGTCGGCCGCGGTTCATGCCGGTCGTACTCGGCCCGAAAAAGCCTGCGGCCGGAGTTCCAGGAGACAGGGACGCCGTCTGCGTCTGGGAGGCGTACATGCCTCCCATCAAAGTGGGTGCGCACACGGTTAGTGACAGGGGGGGGTCGCCGGTCTTGTTGCCGGCGTCGCAATCGTTGGAGTCCACTGCTGCTGACGACGATCCTGCGGCGGCTGCTTCGTCAGGGTCCGGTGTCTTTTTAATGGCCCAGAATTTGTTCACACATGTATCGCAGACGCGCTTGGGAGGCGTGTACGAGCGGAGCACCTGGATTGATACAGTTGCGTTGCGGTGTAAGAGCAGTTGTTAGAAAGAAAGAACGGGGGCGTTCGTGTCCTCTGATACTTGGGGTGCGGTGCGGTGCGATGTGGACGAATAGAGTAGATGTTAGAACAAGATACGGGCGGGGGGAAGGTTATGACGGGGGGGGTGTTTGCGCGGCAGAACCGAGATTGTAGACAGATTAGGGTAGATGTCAGAAAAAGGGACGAACGGGTTGGCTATTATATTTGTATGAAATGATCGGGAGGGGGGAGGCAGGCGGGCACATGAACGATACTTAACGTAGATAGTACCCTACCACACAAAAAAAAAACATCGTTTGCACATGGTCACATAGTTGCTTGCGGCCGTTGATTGCCCATGCTACCTATAATACCACCCTGTTGACCGCCTGCGCTATCCCCACACGCAGCTAGGTCCTGCAGCGGTAGCATGTCAAGCGACCCAACACAGCCAGTGATTTGCTAGCTGCTGACTGCTTCGTGTTTTACGCATCACGGTGGCTGCTCTATTTATGATACTATTAATATTATAAATAAACATTATGCATCAACGGTGAATTATTATGTTCTGCTGCACAAGTCGTACGGCACACAAAACGGGCCGCGAAGCATCCTCCCTCTTTTCCACGCACGAAAATCCGATGCGTTTGCTCATATTATGCAAAAAAAAAAAAATGTCCCGAGCTCTACTCGTGTTCATATGGTAACATTAGCTATTGATGAAAGGGTAGGTAGGTCGGCACAAATATCGACAAGGCACAGATCAATCATCAGATAATGGCTCGTACGCAGGGGAGAGCACCGCCGTGCAAGACATATTAATGCATGCACGCGCAAAAAAAAATGTCCGAGCTCTACTCGTGTTCATATGGTAACATTAGCTATTGATGAAAGGGTAGGTAGGTCGGCACAAATATCGACAAGGAACAGATCAGTCATCAGGTGATGACTCGTACGCAGGGGAGAGCACCGCCGTGCAAGACCGCCGTGCAAGACATATTAATGCATGCACGCGAGCGCGTTCCATACATTTTCGTGGGAACCGAAATCATCAACGAAACTAAAAAGTTACGTACCCCCAAAGTTTCGTACCCCCCGCACGCACCCCCAGAAACCCATTTATGACGATCAAACAAAAGACGTGCGCGCCGCGATCTTGCCAAGCAGGCGTCCCTTATGTTACGCAGAAGCGTGCAACAAGCAGAAGTACGAATATCAGCAGTATGAATATCACCGCAGGTCCTTGCATTCCATAGTTCGGACAAGTCCCCTACCCCGAGCGGCCCGGGCTGCTTGCTTCGAAGTTTTCACACGTGAGGCAGATCATCGACCCCCGTTTGATTATTATAAAAATTAAAATACATTTATATATCAGATCTTCCATAGAACATCTTCCTACATATCTATAGATCTTCCAGGAAAGATCTAATGTTGCCGGGTGGGGGTGTGGGGGGTACGACCTGCATGATGTGATGTGGCAAACGTTTCCTGGGTTTGTATCTGTACTCCACATGATGTACAGACCCTGCACAAAATCTAGTGACGGCAGAGATAAGATGATCTTTTGTAGATGATCTACAGTAGTAGATCGCGTGATCTGCCGCAGTAGATCGCGTGATCTGCAGCAGTATATCGCGTGATCTGTTCGAGGTGTGTAATTAATTTGGTGATTTCGACATGTTTCCGGCAACACCCAACAATCACACAAACCAATGACCAACAACGGCACCTACACAGCAGCAGTCAGTCACCTGAAGCACCTGCACAGCATAAAGTCAGTCACCAACGACGAACATCTTCCTTCCGAAAGCTAATTGATAGTTCACGACACCAATTAATTAATACAAGGGCTTCGCTCGCGGGCGGCTGGGCGCCGCCCGCTACGCTTGCGGAAGGAGGAATGGACATTCAGTAGGAAAGCGGAAAAGAAGCACAAATGGCGCAACTGGCGACTTGAAAATGCCAAGAGGTCCATGTATAGTACAACGGTACAGGATAGAGACGATTATGATTATGAGTTTGTTATTATCATCCATTCGCCCAGTCCATGATGGACACGTCGGAGGACTTGCTTGGCATATCCTTCCACCTCTCAGGTAGCACCTGTACACTTATTAATAGCTCTCTCTAAGTCGATCATCAATAATAAATTATCGCAGTGCATAAACACCAGGCACGCGCTTGTCAAGGATAGAGACAGGAAAACTACCACTTAAGATGTAAAGGAGCGCAGTGCCAGAAAAAACCTGCTGGAAGCAGGAACTTGAACGCACACACCGCAAACATGTGAAGTACATTTGTATTCCTGAAAGACGAAGAGCACGCATTTAGGCATAGTTCTCAAAAAACGATGCTGGTATAATAAACCACAACTTGACGTTCTATAAAGAACGTGCTGTCAACATTGCTTCCGAAGGAGCATGCAGGCTTGCTTGGACTCTTCCTCCTCAGCGGAGGTACCCAGCACCTTGCACTCTTGTTTTTTGTCGATGATCTTGTGGATCTGTCCAAAAACGTTGAAGCATGGCGGGAGGACGTCGATGAGTATGTGTAAAAAAGTATTCGTGCTTCTCTCCAGCAGACGTCGTAACCATCCAAATTATTGGAGCTCCTTTCGTTGTTAGTAATTGTTGTGGTATTGTTGTACTTGCTCTTGGTACTCGGAAAAAGAGCCGCACTTCATAGACCATATCCGCACGCCATCCCCTAGTCTTGAGCAAGAGACATGGATGTCTCGACTCGTGACACATAGGACGCAAGATAAGAGTAGAACGTACCTCGATGTCGAACGCCCTCGTGGCACCGTGGGAATGGAATGCGGGATGTATATCGAGCAAGTGGTCGCCTGCCTTCTTCAGGAGGTCACCGACCTTGATGTCGCCGGTGCACTTCGTGTTTATGTCCTCGCCGACTTGGCGGCCCTCGGCGGCTGCTTCGCAGGGCTTCTGCAAACGACAACAACGGATGGGAATACCTTGCGTTCAGTGAATGTTCAAAATAGTAAGGCCACGTAGCTGTCGTCGATTTCCAAAGTTTGAAAGGAAGTCGTACAATTTAACACTGCTGTTGTAATGAAAGCGGTCGTTTATGGGCAAAGCCCTGCCTGGTACCACAACGTTGCTAACACCTATGAAACCACCACT
Source organism: Undaria pinnatifida (assembly GCA_012845835.1). Lineage (NCBI taxonomy): Eukaryota > Phaeophyceae > Laminariales > Alariaceae > Undaria > Undaria pinnatifida. Next base: position 7,577,066 of record JABAKD010000027.1, read on the forward strand.
GGGACAGGAACGAACGGGATTCACAGTCGCAACTGGTAAGCGTAAGCCCCGGTATACTGCTATATAAGGACTACCGGCGGAATACCGACAACGAAGGGTAAGAGACAGTACCCGCTGTATATATTGTTCGGCACTACTCTATTACTGCTGCTATCAACACTATTACGACCGACGTGTACTGCGATTCCTGAAGAGGTTGCGCACCCTACTTGTACTCGTTAATACAAAGAGTTCATGTGGTTGTATGAAAAATGAGTAACAGTAATAGTAGTAGTACACCGCGTCACTACATGAACAACTCGCTAACCCCAATCACGGGACTGCTCTCCAGCATCACCCAGGTTAACTTCAGCTTCTGTTTACTGCTATATATCAACCTCCAGTGTGTACTGCGACTGGTGCTGAGGTATCATGCTGCTGAGTTATTCATCACTGCATGGACCATTTTTACAACCCTGGCTGACCCCCGTGATGAGACTTGCCCGTTTTCATTGCGTCTTACATGTATAGATACCACGTAGTCGTAGTCTTACATCCAAAACGTGTGTTTATATCACAGCACAAAGCGTCACTGCATGGACCACTTGTCCAACCCCCGCTTACCCCGATGACGGGACTGCCCCGTACTCGTAGTCGTACATACATGAAGTGTGTTTGGCTGTACGTGTGAAAAAGAAATCGCATCACACAGCGTCACTGCATAGGTCTACTCGTAGACCTGAGTACTTGTACAATTCCCGCTTATACCCCGATGACGGGACTGCCCCGTATACGTACTCGTACATGCAAAAGTGTGTTTGTACGCATGAAAAAGAAATCACAGCACACAACTGCGTAGACAACTGGTACAACATGCTTACCCCGACGACGAGACTGCCCTCCGTGACCACCAAGGCGAACTTGAGTTTGTTCAGGCTACGCGTCCCCAAGCACAGCTTCCACACCGTGTGGTAGTTCGACCACGCTGGTGTAGCACACACATGCTACAGCAGACGTTGCAGACAGGCACACAAGGTCAAACAATGTAAATTCCAATGTGCATCATTATTGGAAACAGGATTCGCTTGAGTTCACCAACACCCAAAACCACATACAGTACTGGTAGTCTATTGCGCACAACTTGCAGCACACAACTCTCAACATCATCAGCAGTAGTATAGTAGCTGACAGCAAAACATCAAATTCCAACAACACGAAGAAATGAAACTCACGTTTCGTCAAGCTCTCAGCTCCTTCGTTAGGGACGCCGATCGAAGGTGAATCACAGGTGTCCGCGTCACACCAGTCACACACACGAGGGTTGTCGCCGCTTCCCCAGTGCTTCTTGTTAAGGTTATGAAAAGCTTGGCACGTGGAAGGCTCGTCACTCCTGCAGGTGTCGCAGACAGCGTACTGGGAACTCCTGTTTCTCCTATTTCGTGCGATGAGGAAGCCGTCACAACCCTTGCTCGGGCACGGCCAATCAGGATTGCCAGAAGAAGCTGAGTCCCGTTCTTGCCCGACCAGCTTCCACACGCCTGATCCTGAACCTCCACCACCCCCACTGTTGGCGGAGCCTCCTCCCGCACTAGCCTTGGTCCGCTTCGCAAATTTCAACTTCAAATTGTTATTGCCGATCCGGCAAATTTCAAATTCAAATTGTTTGCAGCCGTCAACGGCAATTCCCTCTCAACAGCCAGCAATTGGCCAACTTCAAATAAAAGTACAAAAAAGAAGTTGCTGAAAAAGCAAAATAAAAATATCAGAGAGCAAGCAGTAAAGATCAGAGAATGAGAGCTAAAAAGTAAGTAAGAATGAGACTAGGGAAAGCAAGGAAGGCAAGGAACTTCGGGACGGTTCTTTTCCCCAGCAACTAATTTTCTTTTCGGCAATTACGGGCTGAGAAGGGCTGAGAGGGGGGAGGATATGCCGAGCGAGACGTCCGAAGGGGGCGAGGTCTAGGTATATAGTTGTATGACACCAATCATGTACCGATACGTATATGTTAGAAATGCCATCACCAACAATCATCGACACCAGCACGAGCAACAGCAGTTAGCCATGAACAAACCTCTTCGATCGCACCACTCACTCATTACTCATTCACACAGCAGCAGGTCCAAGGCATGTCACATTTATTTCCTCGCAACATCCCGTTCGAGTGAGTGATGCGAACAACTTCATCAACAGGAAAAATCTCACGCCGTTGTCCTACTATTGATAGTTTCAGGAAAACCAAAGACGCTCACTTTTCTGCTTCGTGAACACGAGTTACAAACCGCTTCCTGGCATTTCCTGCACTTGTGCCTGTGGTTGAACAAGGTGAACTTCACCACTTCGCGACCGCCAAGCCGAGCCACAAGGGGAAACGGAGGGGGGGGGGGGGTAGGGAAGGAGGGAGGGGGAGGCAGGCAGGCATGGGAGGGACCGGGGGGGGAGGTGGTGAGGCAAATCGATGGCAGAACAAAAAAATAGCCGTTCAGGATTTTCTGTCTAACTTTTAATGGAGCTGCGGGCCATGCAGGAAAATACCACCACACTGCTGTGTTCGGGGAGCATCGCCCAATGTAACCGTTCAACTGTAGTATACTCTTGTAACTTCCCGACCACGTTGGTGTGTGTGCGAGCTGCGTGACACATGATGGGCTTTGTCTAGGGAGTATCGTCGTGAAGAACATCGGTCTATAAAAATAGGCCGGAGACTGCCCTGTGGGATGCTACTCTATTCCCCTATTAATATAATAGACTGGAGGCAGAAAAAATAAAAGTAGAACCATGGATGGTGTGACTCGACTCTGGAAGAAAAGAGATCTCCACGCGCGCTTGTACGACGATATTACGCGCTGCGAACACGATAAGAAAACAAAGACAGACAAGATAGACGAGCGTAAGCTATCTATCTCCCTCTCGCGCAGTAACACAGAGATGTACGTATGGCATGAGCGATGGGGCCAAGGAACAAGGAGGTGTAACTCGAGAAAGCGGAAATATGAAACGAAGTATGAAACGCGAGAACATGGATGCCATGAAAAAAAAACGTTATACCATTTTAGCGCTGTACTATACAACACAACTATCTGAGTCTAATTTTGAGTAAATTATTCACGAATCGGGACTGCAGTCTTAAAAAGAGGGGGTTGAAAAATCTACGGTCTGCACTGCTGCTGCAGTTGCTGCAGTGCGAGGACACAAAAAAAAAACCGAAAAAAAAATACAGGGTCGAACTCGTGTGGCGTACGGGGCGCAAGAGCTCAATCAATCTACAGAAGACAACTCGCGTCCTCACCGCAAACATGGCACTTGGAGAGATCCGGCGTCCATGGGGTGATGTTCCCAGACAAGGTCCTGAATCCTCGAGGCGTCATGGTAGCGGCCTTCAACGATGCCGCTTTGGCCGACTGTTTCTTTGAAGCATCTTCTTGGGTTGACGAATCCAGGACGGGATCGCGCTCTGCCGAGATATTCATAGCAGCCGAGCTCATGATCTCCGGCTCCGAGATAGTTGGCCCTAGTCACTTGCCTTTTTTTGGGGACGGTGGCACGAGGGCAATGAGGCTGCTGCTGTAGGTCGTCGTCGCTGTTTTGTGCACCAGGTGGGGTGGAGATGTGGGGATGGAAATGGGGAGGGGGACCCTACGCGCTGCGAGCTTCTTCCTCTGCAGTCTGTCGGAAAGATAAAAATGCGGAGAAATAATTTTTGTCGATCCTTTTAGCACTGCACTCCCGACATTGGGATAAAACACTTGCAATTTAAGATCGAAAAAAGAGGGTGTGGGAAAAGGTTAAAAATCATTAAACGCGGCACAACTCCGGGTTTTCGGGACGGGTTTTCGGGGGTTCTCGGGAAATACTTTTGTTTTGATTGGCTCAGTATAATTTATTGACACAAATGACGACACGGCCATTGGCCAGTCACTATTTTCCAAAATCAGTCATTGATTTTTATTTTTTGAGTACAACCTGCTACTTGTGACACGACGACCGCCGTGCGTGCTGCATCGTGCTGCTGGCTGCTGCTGCAGTTCGTACACCTATCTGTACAAGACACATGACCCATAACACATGCCCCATCGCCGGTGGCACCATCATGCAGACCCTGTGATAAGACAGAATCAGAGTCACGGCTGTTGCTGCAGTATCCTTCTACCCGCTGGGCACAAAAATACCAGCAGCGCGGGCAGGGCGGGACGTACGTTCTTGCCACCGTTCGTTGTGATTGTTCAGCTATTAATATGAATAGCTGCTCACCTCATGACCTATCAATATCATCATCCTGCTATTCGACACACGATACGTGGAAGTGTGGTGAGCTTTATTTTTCCCCATCCGCCGGAGGATTAAAAAAAAAAAAAAAAACATCCTGCTATTATTATTAGACTACTACTGCTTGCTGTATGTATGGTCGGTGTAAGGATTTGCTTGTTCGTCGTACCTTGTAGTTGAGAGGCAGGCGTCACGCGTCAGGTTTAGCATGTGAACATCGTGGTGTTTAGAGTTGGCGTAGCAACGTGACCGCACGCCGAATCAATAGAATGGCCCAACCCTTCCAAGGCGAGTGCAGGCCACATGTAAGCCACATGTCCCACCGTGGTCATTTATTTAGTCCAGGAGAACTTAGTAGTGCTGTTTGTAGATTTTTGGCAGTCGGCGTGTCTCGTGGTATAGGACGAGCTACGAGCCCCGTCAACTCCGCACCCGCCTACCGAGCCATGATCGTAGAAGCGTGCACACAGCCATGAAGTGACACGTGATGGCTGCAATATAACTCCATCACGACATCGATACTCATTCACTCTCGGCGCAGAACTCCCAAACGATTTGGAGCGATGATCCCCGCTGTATGAGTGCCCAGCATACAGCGCACATACAAATACTGCTCTTGTACAACACGGAGTAACGCTCGAACGGCATACCGATACGCACCACGACCCACGACTCAAGACGTACTATATTCGTATTAGATGCGTCATATACCCTGGACGCGGACGGGTGCCTGTTCCACTATACACTTAGCTCAACTTCGACAAAATGGTTGACAGAGTAACTCTTCTTTTCATTCATCCAGGTATATTTTCTATAGGCGGTCGGGGAGAAGAGGGCAAGTGTTCTGCACTTTTGTTCAGCGATCGCGTCGCGTCGAAGCACACAGCAACTTCATTCAGTAGTGCGGAGTACGAAGTCATGCAGTACTACCACACGGGGAGATTAAATCCTTCCTCGCACCCGGGTATATACACCGCTCGCCCCGGTGGCGTATCAGGTTACCCTCGAGCCCCTGGTATAGGTCAGTTTCGTGAGTTCGAATCCCCCCGAGTGCATACTCGTATAAATTCCCAGGAACTTTTTCTTGTGCATTTGACTTGCGGAAAGCGCGAGAGTGTGAGTTAGCAACAACACTCGATGAAAAATCGTCGAGCAGCGGGAAAGCTGAACCCTATGCGCGATAAAAATTGAAGGCAAGAACCAGGGGGAAGAAGGGACGACACCTGTGACCGCGGCTTATCCAGAAGCTAGAAAGTAGAAGTGCGAAGAAAAGAAAAGATCATTTATTTAAAAATAATACGAAGTAGTAAAAACGTAAATAATAGTAGATGGGTGCATCCCTACGTAGAGTACGAGAGAAGCAGTGAGCGTTCGACACATCATATCATTCGTGAACACGGACGAGTGGTCCTTGTGGAGGCTCTAACCACCCTGCGTAGTAACGCCTAGAAGAGGGTTAATCAGCGATCGGTCAAGGCGTAATAAATAAATACATGGTACCTGCTATCCCGGTGTGCCGCTAAAACCCCGGCGATTGATACATGAAAAAGAGGGACCCACGGGCTACGGTAAGAGCAGTATCCCCCATTCCCTCGGCCAATTTAGCCCGCTCGCACGAGTGGCTCTGTGTTTATTAAAAGACGGACACATTGAACAGATTTTGACACAGCGCGAAGTATCAAACATTCCCATGGCGGCGCCTATCGCAAAAACAATCCCATGGCGGCGCCTATCGCAAAAAAGCAAAAGGCACAAAGCAATGGGATAGCTTTTTGCCACGAATGGCTTTGAGCCACCGACACAAGGCGCCTTCAAAGTAACCCATCTACCGCAGCAGTCTGCCTGGTCCGTGAAAACCCGACGAGCACCGTCCCGGCATTGTGGGGATGCGAGGGTCTATGGTCATACGACTGCGGCTATGCATGAGAGGAGTACCCCCTCCCCCCGCCGCAGCTTTGGTCATTGGCGCTGTCGGTCACCACGGCCTCGAATAGGACGTTGAATGCTGTTGTTGTCTTCATGTGAACTATTAATAGCTGGAGACTACGCGATTAGCGCCCTACGGGCTCGCCACAGAACACCATCATCAGGCATTTCTCCATGTATGTGTAGCTTTTGACGATACCGAACTGCCTTGTGGACTAATTGCGCGCCCTCATGAACTTTCACAAGAGATGGTAAACGTATGCATCCCCGTGCGCCGTAACAACGAAGACACGCCGGCGGAATCAAGCGACGCGGTCCTGATTCCTGAGAGAAACGCCCCCTTGTGCAGCAATCGCAGAAATCAGGCACAGCCGAGAAGCCGACACAGCCACGGACACTAATGTGCGCGCAAGGAACATCCGCCCCTAGCCCTACAAAACTGTGCACAAGTACACCTGGTGAAGAAAGAAGGGCTGTCGTAGTAACTTTATACGAGCAATCGTACGTGAAATACAAAAAAATCTCCCCCTCCCCCCAACAACCTAATCCAAGTTGCAAATACGACCACCATGCGTGTACAAACGGGCGGTCACAGTCGCAGGCTTTCCTTCGCTGTTGCAAAGTTGCTCAGGCCCCGGGTCCAGACCTGCCAATTCAGACCCTGATAAGAGCGCCAAACGCAGAAAGGGAAAAAAAAACAGACAGCGACCGTGGGGGCAATGCAAAGTGAAGAGGTGCACGGGCAAAGGAGGCGCCCAGCGGATTGAATATGCGGTGTGAAGGACGCGAGAGGGGCACGGGTCAACCTTTTTGGGTAGAGAGGAAAAGTGTCGAGCCTAGATGGCGATCACGGCATCGGCTACATGAAGCAGCCCGCGCTGTTGAGATAGAGGATGTGCTCGCACTGCAATGTGAGGAGCTGCGCGACTCGCTCGCAGTATAGTCATATACTCGTACTGCTGCACGCTCTTCCTTCGTAGACACGTTTTGGTGGCAAACTGCTAGCAATTACAATTGAATTTTTGCGACGGCGAAAGGGGCATCGTGCAGAGCGTTGCGGTATCGCGCAAACAGCAGGAGGCATTCGTCCGCATGCTCTCTGTTGATGGTGTGTTCCTATGTCTTTATCCCGGACGACTTGACCGCTCCGCAGGCGGATGAGATGCTTTACATATCGTCCTATATATCTGGAGAGCAATATGTGGGCGTGGACAGGGGGAGAGGTCTCGGTAACCCAAGCCCTGCAACCGTATTACTTCACAAGGCCTGCGAAGGTGTACACAACCCTCTACAACTCGTATTCGCCACTGCTGGTAAATTCAGACGACCACCTCCTTTTAAGGGCCGTTCTTATCGGAGACTTTGCTTTGTCTTGAAATTTCTAAATTTCCTAATTTTCCATATTTGTGAAATGTGTCTTAAAATACGAAGGCGTTCTGTCATAATTTGTGCATTTCGTCAGCCCCCAAAAATATGGAAAAGTTAACAATCACAAATTAGGAAATCCTGTCGTCGATTTCCATATTTCGAAGGCAGTACTCCGACAAGCGCCGTGGCTCAACGCTGGGACCATCGGGTAGCTTTAAACGTTGACCAGGGTGGTCCAACATTATGGCCGATGGAAGGAAGCGGCCTGGGCCTCCGGGAGTCTCATACTCGAGTTGGACGAAACGACGATTCAGCATTCCCAATTATCCAGACACGAGGTGCAGAAATAGGAAGAAGGCTATCGCTAGTGTCCTCGTCGTTCTCGGCATGCTCCTGACATCAGGGGCTGCTGTCGCCGGATTGCACGAATCTACTTGGCCCGGGTGTTTTCCTCTGCGGTCTTCCAGGATGTTCGCTCATGCTTGCTGAGTGACGACGCGCGTGACTGCTGGTGTGGGTGGTGGCGGTCTTGCTTCATGGCTCGGCTTTCAAAAATCAGGACAACAGAATACAAACAAACACGCGCCCGATAATAATGCCGACGTTTTTTCATGGAAATCCTGGAAAAAAAGAGAAACTTAGGATTGCTCACATCTCCGATGAGAACGGCCCTAACTATGAGGTCCCCCTAGTTCAATACTTCCCCAGCGCAATCTGTCCGAGAAACGAAAACGTCACCGTTTTTCACTCGTTCTGGTTCGTCATCTTCCCCTTCTCACCCGCCGGCACTCGATGCAGGTAACGCCAAGGCTCCGTACATCCTTGCAATTTTGGTCCCAGTCGTCGAAGAAAATCATGTCCTCGTAAGGAACGCCCGAGTTTTTCCTTATCTCTCCGAAGTGGCGGACCTTGGAGCCCGTGTAAATCTCCGAGAAGGAAAAGACGCTACGCATGAGAAGGCCAGGCTCCAGCTCGATCAGGCTCATCACCTCCTTTGCCCATCTGTGCAGAGAAAGTCACAGAGAGGCAGAGAGACGGAGAAGCAGAAAGGCGTCAGGAGATATAAAAAATCAGCTTACGAGCGTTACACGTCGTCCCGTGGTGGCCACTGCCGACGACACTAACACATGTTAGTAACACACAAACCGACCGAGGTAGTACTGGCTCACTCAGCGGACACAAGAGGAAAGGCCCCCGCCCCGCCTTACGCATGGCCATGGCCGCGGTCATACCGCATCTGCACATGCTCACGACAAGAATAGGCAAGCACATGAGCGCTTGATACTTCTGCTAACGTTGCCGGAGTGTGTGGAATACCTTTCGTGGGATGTTCTCGACGCGATGGCTAGTTTTGTCCCCCTGAAGCGATGGCCCTTGTGAACTTCCAGGAGGGCTTCTCGCACACCTGGGAAGAGGTCGATTACCGTCCCAGCGCGATCTCTAACCTTCCCGTCCTTCTTTTTCGTGAAGGGCGAGCCCCGCATTTGATACAGCTCCGGGTGCCTGGTTCACCAGAGAAAGAGGGAGAGCGCACGACACGTGGGCGTTGTTGATTGTCTCCGATCACCTATATGGTACCAGGTTACTACTACTTCTGACATATTATACGTAACACAAGGACAATTAATAGTATATGGAGCATCGACCCACACTATCACAACATCAATGCTGAGACTTTCGGAAAAAAAAAAATCCATCATCTGTCGAAGGCGCGTTTTCTTGCGGGCGAGCGACTGAAAAATCTCCAGGCCGTAAGCGGCGTCCAGATTTGACACGACGGCAAAATAAACACGAGGGCGAATGATGCAGCAAACGCTGAATTGCGCGTATAAAACGTCCCCATTTGCACGGAGCGGGCACGTTCAATATTGCACAGGCATCGGTTACAAACGACTGCTTGCGCCACGTGACTGCTCATAACACGAAGGCCTCTGGACCAACTAACTCGCCCGACAGATATCAATAGTCAATCTCAACGAATACACAGGCGGCGTCAGGTCATGGCCAACGTCTAGATGTAGGCGTTTGTTACTGCAAAAAGTTATCCTGCTCTCAAAGTCCGAGTGGTGGTCCTGAAATCCGAAAACGTGCGTGTAGTTTTTGCGCAGGGACTAGACTACAGCAGCAGTAGTAGTACCATGTACCTGGTTCGGATCTACACTACTAGACTACTGTTTGTACCTCGTAGTACTTTGTACCGGCGCCAGGTTCGTACCAGAAGGGCAACATAAAAAAGACAAACGACACAGTCTACTTGTACCAGGTATGAGTGAGCTGCCTACATGAGGCATGTAAAAAGCAATACAGCTAAAGCATGAAGTACACCAGGCAAACAGCTGTTAGCAGTATACGCACGTGTGGGAAATGATGAGCGAGAGGGATGGGGGCAACGGAGGCTGGGGAGGCAATTGACAGCCGCGGGAGGGGGGGTACGTAAGCAATATTTCCGCCCGCCGTTCGCTTACCATAGCGTGTAGTCCAGGTCCATCACCACCAAGCGTGGGACTTCTCCATGATCCTCTCCACTCTGGTCGTCCTCGACGCCATTTGTGGGAATAGATCCAACCCGACCTCTCTTCCCGACAACGTCGAGTTGTTGCTGCACCTGCTGCTGCTGCTGCTGCTGCTGCTGCTGCTGCTGCTTCTTGCTTTGTTTCTTCTCCTTGACTTGCTTGCGTTTCCCCATGTGCAACAGGATCGCCTCGCCGCGAACAGCAGTCGCATCCGAGTTCTGATTGATCCCGTACCTCACTGGAACAGCAAGGAATGCGCTGCTCTGCCCGACGAGGAGAGTGGCGGCTAAAACCGCAACCCTGGCTAGCATATGTCTACCAGGCAGCGGACTTCCACTACTCTGGTACGAGTACTTGCATGTGTGGTAAACTGGTAAAAAGTCGCAAAACGTGGTAAAAAAACTTCAAAACTCCTAAAATTGGAAAAAATGGAGTTCCATAAAATGATGTGGCGTTACGATACTGGTCTTGTTCCTGGGAGCGACGCGTGATCGAAGCCAGGGCCACGACTTCACTTCGCTGTCAACATCTGCTGGAAGGTACTACCTTGAGGTGAGAGCTCTCCCGTATTGTGTAGTGCTGCTTGGAGTGAGTGTACCGCCGGTCAGGGCTGGTTTGCAACCCGGAAACACTACTTTGCGGGACTGATTTCTGCTACAGAAGTCGCGAGATCACGCCTTCCTTCTTTCTTCCCCCCCTTTGGCAGCAACCCGATGCTGGATTACCCCCCGCTAATGCCCGTGCTGCTCGAGGGAACGACGTTGCACCACCAAGCTACTGAGACCTTACTAAGTGTTCTGCATGCACGAACGTTTGCCGTGCATGAAAACGTTGCGGTGGTTCCCGTTTCAACGCTCGTCGTCCTACTCGTACTGCTAAACTGTACCTGGTACCATTACTGTTTCCTCGATGTTCCCCATACCATACAGGTTTGACCCATTCTCAAGCCTTGCATACGGTGGTACCTGGCTTCGCTGTGTTTGACCCCCCCCGTCTCCGTCCTCTCGTCAGATTCTGAGAGTTCGCTTGTACCCTCTGAAGGACAGGCAGGCACTATGGCGGATGTGGACATGAAGGACGCTTCGCCAGCAGCGAAGGCAGCGATAACAACCGCAGAGGATGAAAAAACGGCGTCTCCGAAGGGGATCCGGCTGGAGGATATCTTGCGGAACGTGGAGTTAATCGTGAAGGCCGTGGAGAGAAACCAGACAAGGCTGACGACGAGGGCAATCAGCAGGTAAGGACGGTAGACCCCACAGTAGATACTAGATACTGTCCAAGTAGTATATACTAGACACTACACACCAAGGAACAATACACAGTAGAACAGTAGGTCCGTTGCGGCGTCTCCGAAGGGTATTCGGGTGGAGAATATCTTTCGAAAAATGGAGTTGGTCGTGAAGGCCGTGGAGAGAATCCTGACAAGGCTGACGACGAGGGCGATCAGCAGGTTAATGACTACGGACACAACAGGCAGCAGCAGCAAGTGGCTCTCGGTATTAGCTGTTAGACCCTGCAATTTATAGACGCCATTATCACGCTGTGGTAGATCGCGAGATACGGTGCAGCAGTGTGTGTGCTCTTCGCATTCTGAATCGTTTTTCCTACCTATCGGCCTCTAGCACATGTCATGCCCGGTGCCGATTCTTCGTACCCATCGACATTCACCACATTCAGTGTAAGTGCCGATTCATCACAGAGATCTGCAGTACAAGCTCTGTGGTCATAACGGTGGACAGCAGTGCAGCAGACAGTAGGGATGACATGCAAAAACCAGGTACAGCCAGTGCCGGGTAAGGAACCACAGCAGTATACAGCAGTAGACGTACTGTAGACGGCGACAGTTCTATCTACTCGTATAGTCTGTACGTACAAGTAGTACTGCTGTCGACAACATTCTCCAATAGACGCATACCTGGTACGTATTTCATGCCGGTACTTCGTACGTCCCACAAAGCACGAGGTGGTCGTCGAACCTGATCCACCTCCAACCTATTGACATCGAGGAAACACCACCATCCAGTAATTGATCGTTAGACCTACCGGCATTGCAGTGATAAACCACCACCACCTAGTCGGTGATAGTCCAACCTATTTGAAGTACACTACGCACCCAGTGATGACGCACAACCCAGCAGGATGTTGTATCACCGACTGATCGAGGAACCCGCACCCAAGTAGGTGATCGTCGAACCTAGTGCACCGACCACCCGCCCACCTAGTGATAAAGCATCACAGCAGTAGTAGCAATAGGTGTCATCGGACCTGTTGCGCCCGCCATGTATTTATCCCTTTGAGACCTTAGAGGGAAACAACACGTCGAATACAAAAATAAAACTGACGATTAAAGACTCTTACAGCATCGGCCACGTGAAGTCACGCGGGTTGCTGGATTGGGTGATGATAGGCGTGGTTTCCTACGCACGGTGCAAAGACTTGCGCAATACCACTCGTACTGCTTATCGCTCCTATTGGACTGGGTGGTGTGCAAGACCGCAGTTCATTTGTGTCGTTTATATACCTGGACCTCAAGAGTATTAGTTGTGATGAAACACCAACACCCAGCAGGTGACTCGATGGACCTGTTGCTACCTCCTATTTTGTGATATAGGCTAATGCTGTATCAGCTATTGATGGCAACACCACCGGCCAGCAATGTGTCATCAAACCTGTTGCTCCACCTACTCACCCACCGCGTGATGGAACACCACATAGCAGTAGGTGTCATCGGACCTTTTGCGGCGCCCAACTATGATATTCATGTGATGAAGCACCACCGCCTATTAATAGTAGGTTGTCTTCGGACCTTTGGCACCGACTAACCTCAGAAGACTGTTATGTCGCCGATCGATTGGTTCGCGACAGCTCAGTAGGCGGTCATCGGACCTATTGCGCCGGCCATCTAATAACAGTGATGCAGCACCATTATCCAGTAGGTCGTTGTTGGACGTATTGCACAGCCTAGTTGGTGGTGAACCGCCGCCATCCTGTAGGCTGTTGTATCACCGATCGATTGAAGCACCACCACCCAGTACGTGGATGTCAAACCTATCGCTCCACCTCCCCCTCCCAACCCACAGTCGCCAAAGTTTTTCTACTAACGACCCATGTTGTCGATCTACCCGCCCCTGCTCGGCTTTGCACCGTTTTGCGCCGACTCTCCCTTCCCCTTGTTGTTTTCAACCTTTTCGAACCCCCCCCCCTCCCCCCCTCTCCCCCCCATTGTGGCACTAATTGACGGCCTTGGGGGAACGTAGGAACACCCCCATCCGACGCAGGGTACAGGCGGACGTGTTGCGCGACGCTTTGGGGAAGCTGCTGCCGGAAGATTCCCCGAACAAGGCGGAGCTACTGCTGCTGCTGGCCAAGCTTCCCAGCGAAGGCAAGGCGGAGACAGGGAGCTGTAGAGGGTTTGGCTTGCTGACTGGCTGACCAGGCAGGGGGGATGGGGGGGGGGGGGGGGGGGGGTTAGGCTTGCATCCTTCAAGGTTGTATTTTCGCAAAATTGGTCTTTTTTGAAGATTCTATCAGTAGCGTTATTGGACTTGATTGCTACCTGCATGTAAAGGGGGGGGGAGGTCGGAAATGGTGAATAGACAGCCGCGTTGCCGCGTTGTATGGAATGGGTATAAGCGTAGCCACGTTGAGTGGGTTTCGTGGGGCGGAAGTATGTCTGGGGGCAAGAATCCTAGCCCTTTTAGTTCATGGATCATGATGTTTTGTGGATGCGTTATCCGTCGGACAAACATTGCACCCACCTCCCCCCCCGCCCCCCACCCCGACCCCAACCACAACCACAATTCCATCCCCAACCCCACCCTCACCCCTACCCCTGCCCCTGTCTCCATCCCCACCCCCACCCTCCCAACCAAACAGCCGTGGAAACCCCAGCACCAGATTCCATGGAAGTTGATTCCTCCTCCGCTGCGGATGCTGGAAAGGACGAAGCCGCTGCAGCTGTTAAGGCGACTGCAGCAGCGGCGGCGGCAGCGGCGGCTGCTACGGAGGCGGCGGTGGCGGCGGTGGCGGAGGCAGCCCTACCGGAGGTAGAGGTGTACTTGTCTACGCTGGCGCTAACGACGCTGTTGAGGCACAAGGCTGATGGGGATGCGGTGGCGGTGGCGCCTAGGTTGCTGGAGCGTACCGTCAGCTTTAATAGGAGGTGGGTTGCGGGGGAGAGGGGGCGGGGGGGGGGAGCAGAGCGGGGAGAGGCGGAGGGAGGGACGAGGGGGGGGAGGAGGAAGAAGAAAAGGGGGGGTTGTTGCTGTCGTTGCTGCTTTTGCATCCTCTGGCAGATGCCTAAAGGTAAAAACGAAGGCTAAGCTCTCCACACTTGTACGCACGTGTCGTGTGTCAATTTTCGGTTGCAAACACGGTCGGAACTGATGTGTGCTGCTCATAGTTGTGCCGGCGGCTGAGGACGACGTGTGCTGAGTAACGAGGGTACCGTGCGTCCGTGCCATATGATATTTTTACGACAACGACCGGAATCTCCCGAAACAACATATATTTTTACAAAACGTAACCATACCGCATAGTTGTGAGAACCAACCATTTTGGGTCGCACACACACCACCACCGAACGACAGCAAAGCAAGGTGGGTAACATGGCGTTTGGGTTGGGCTGGGTTGATTTTTTTTTGTGTTGGGTTGGATTGACGACAGATACTATTATCCACGGGCGTGAGTTCGTAACGAAAGCCAGGAGTGTATTTGTTGGTATTGATATAATAGATCGAGGGATATTATTTGTACCGTATTGTATTGTGTCGTGCCATGTCACGCCATACAATCCATGTCATGTCATGTCTTATCACACCATACCATACCATACCATGCCATACCACCGCACTCCATCCCATCTCGAACTGCGCGTATTTTTTCTTCTCACGTCCGTGCACGCGCACAAAATCGTCTGACAGGAGCTTGGATTCCCTGGCGGCGAAAATGGTTTTCTATTATTCGTTGGCGTTCGAGGCTTCGGGACGCCTTCCGGAGGCTCGACCGCGTCTGCTGGGCCTCCACCGCACCTGCTGCCTGCGGTAGGCCATGTTTGCTCTTGCTGTTTATCACATCATACCATGTATTTCCTTGGCGGGAGGTGCCGACCCTACACCTTTTGTGTCCCTTTTGTCTTGATTGCTACTCCATGTATCCCTTTGCTAAAGTTTTTCACAAACGGTGGCGCAGTTTTGAAGGAAATACACGAAGCGGGTGGGGGCGTGGGTGGTATATAGCTAGGTGGGAGGGTAGGTGGGTGGGGAGATGGATGGGTGGGTGGGTGGGTGGGGAGGTAGGAAGGTGGGTGGGTAGGTGGGTGGGTAGGTGGGTGGGTGAGTGGGTGGGTGGGCGAGTGGTTGTACAAAATGTGAAAGAACGTTGGGGGACGATACACGCTTAATAGTGCGCTTTGCGGCACCAGTTAACTTTTGCTATGTACCTGGTACCAGGTTTTCATTTTCAACGCCTCCCCGTCCCTGAACAAAAGCCGGCGCGTTTCCTCTCGCTTTCGCCGAATGTTTTTTTTCTGTATTCTGTTTTCGATGCGTTTGGTGCGAAAACGAAACCAATCTAAAACGGAACAGACACGACGAGATCGGGCAGGCGACGACCCTGAACCTCCTGCTGCGGAACCTGCTGTCGCAGAATTTACTAGACCAGGCGTACAAGCTGGCCTCCAAGACCAACTTCCCCGAGGGCTGCAGCAACAACCAGTTTTGCCGATACCTGTGAGCAAAAATGCTCATAATAGCGAATAACTGGTAATTGGTAGTGAATACCGTAGGAGACTGATATTTTAGGGCGCGTGAACGCATTTGGAGTTCCAAAGTGCCTCCATGCTTTCGGGGACCAAGTATTTGAAATCAGTGTAGGATGTGTTTTGCAGCGCTAACAGGGTTGACGGTTAAATGGCCTCTTTTTTGTCTCCTTGTGTGCTGTTGCAGGTAGTGTGGTAGAACGATCAGTCAAGGGACCAGGCGGCTCAGCAACAGCCTTTTTTGCGGTTTGCGGATGGATACTGTGGGTAGAGTTGGTACTGATATTAGTGGGAAACCTGTCCTTTTTAAGACCTCTCTTTTTTTGTTTTTAGAATACTAGTTTTAGTGGGGGGATGATCCGCCAAGAGATGCAGGCTGCAGCAACTAGTTTTGCTGATAACCGAGAAAAAATGCTACCTGGTACTACAAATATTTTCAGTTGGAAACCAGTCTTTTCGGGCGCGTCAAGGCTTATTTTGTCTTCAATATGCTAGTCAGGGGTATTTGTTTGTTTTGAGTATGGTTAGCTTGAGTTTGGTTAGCTTGGGTTTGGTTTGGTGTGTTTTGGTTTCGATGTTTAATTGCATGTTGATTGATTGTTCTTTGATAGGGCTAAAAACCTCGCTCGTCTAGGTTGCGTGACGCCCCTCCTCTTCTACCTCCCGTATGCTCGCACGCCCCGCGACGTAAACGCGAACCGCTCGCTATTTTCGCTTTTGAAAACATTCGTTTTCTTGCTTCGTACCGCAAAAGGGATTCTTCTACGAGTAAGTTTTTATCTTGAGCGTGCTTATGTAAGAATAGCTGTTTTTGTTGTTTTTTAAGGTCGTGTTCATTTTTAAACAAATCATGCTCCAGGTGCTTATTTTCCTTCTTCCGTCTCTTGCTTTCTCTGTACTTTTTGCACTTTTCATATATTTTTTTTTCTTGTCGTTTTTTTTTTCTTGTCCGGCAGGTACTACATGGGGCGCATCCACGCCCTCCAGCTGGACTACACGGACGCCTACACTAAGCTCATGCAGTCCAGCCGCAAGGCCCCCCAAAACACGGCCATGGCCTTCCAACGGTCGGCGCAGAAGCTGATCATCATCGTACAGGTGACGCCGGGGTTGGGGACCAAAGCTACGGTTGGGGGGTGGCGATTTTTTGCGCCTTTTTTGACGGTCGCTCAGGGTCACTCGCGCGGTGGAGGGTGGTAATTTTTGGCGCCTTTTTTTGCAGTGGCTGGGGGCCACTCGCGCGGGTGACCCCATGTTCCTTGGCGGCGTTAGGGTTTGTTTCGTGCCGGTCGCGTGCTACGATAGAGGTGAACCACTTTTTTTCTGAGGTTCCTCCTCAGTTTTGAAGCTCAAGACCTCTCCCAAAAACTGATTTGGAGAAAACCAAAAGTGCTACCAGATGAAAAAATCCCATGGCCTATGTGTGTAAGGAGAATCACGCAAAAAAACGAGCTGTTTACGACGAGTTTGGGTTAAGAAGCCCCGCCATTCAGAAAGCCTTTCAGACGAAAAGTGATACCTCTGTCGTAGTACTAGTACTACTAGTAGTAGCAGCAGTACTAGTAGTACTAGTACTAGTACTAGTAGTAGTAGTAGTAGCAGTACTAGTAGTACTAGTGCTAGTACTAGTACTATTACTACTAGAGGAGTACTAGTAGTACTAGGTAGTACTACTAGTACTAGGTACTAGTACTACTACTAGTACTACTAGTACTACTACTAGTAGTACTAGTACTACTAGTAGCACTAGTAGTACTAGTAACGACTAGTACTACTAGTACTACTACTAGTAGTACTAGTACTACTAGTAGTACTAACGGTTAGTACTACTAGTAAAGTACTAGTTAGTACAGTAGTACTGTACTAGTAAGTTACTAGTACTACTTGTGCTACTTGTATTTTCGCGACGTGAATCCGCGATGGAACGGTTAGCTGCGCTGCGCCAAGCGAACGGCCTAAATATTTTTGGTCAGTGAGGTACAGGGTCACTCGTGCGACGAGTATGATAGCGTCATGGCTCAAGTCCAGCGGTGAAGAAGGGAGTAAACCCCGTTACCCTACCTAGCCCTGGGCGGGGTGTGGTCATGTTCATGCATGGCCGTAGGCTGTCAGACCATCTTAGACCTTCGCATACCTACAATGCCGGGACGGAGCACGTCGGGTTTTCACCGACCAGGCAGACATGGGGGTTGCGTTCGGGGTCAAGAGGGGAGGGTGGGCGTAAGGGTTGCGGTTGTTCGGAATTGGGTTGGGTGGGGTGGGGTGGGGTGTGGTGTGGTGTGGTTGGGTGGGATGCGATGGCGTGGGGTGAGGTGGAAGTGGGTTGGGTGGGTGGGAATGAGGGTGGTAGGGTGGTAGTGATAGTGTGGGGTAGGGTTGGGTGGAAGTAGTGTGTGAGATTGTTTTTTTCATGGTTACCGCGTCTCTGACCCCTCAACAGAATGGTGTAGAGTGGGATGCGGAGGTGTGGGAGGAGTGAGATGGAGGTGTGGTGTTGCGGAGCTGGGTGTGTGTGTGTGGGGGGGGGTGGGATGGGGTGCTTGTGTGGTGGGGTGGGGTGGCACTGGGGCTTGGGGGGGGGGGTCTGCCCCGCCCCACCCTGTTTTGACACACCCCTCCCAAACCCTCATGACACACTAATCTCGCCCCACCCCACCCTCTTTGAGTGTGATTCGCCCCGTCCCGATCGCGACGATTTTGACCCACCCTGTTTAATCCCCACCACCCCTCCCTCCCGTTGCTAACCCCACTCCTCCTTCTCTTATAAATGTTTTTGTGTGTTTGTGGCTTAGCTTCTTCTCGGAGAGGTGCCTGAGCGGTCGGTGTTTAATCAGAAGGGCTTCGTCGTGGCCCTCAAGCCGTACCTGGCCCTCACCCAGGCCGTGCGTCAGGGAGACTTGGTGGAGTTCAACAGCGTCGTTAAGGAGGTGCGTGACACATGGGTTGGGGGGGAGATAGAGAATTGAAATATGTGATTTCTTTATTTTTTCTCGTCATGGTGGTGCCCGTGCTTTTTTTTGTTTCTGGGAGCGGGGGGTAGCGGGGGAGAGAGAGATTTGTGTTTTCATTTTTGCTTCATGAGTGTGGCGCTGTTTCTTTTTGTGCTTGTCATTACGGACTGTTTGGTTTCTTTTTTTGACCTACCCGCGGGTGTGTGGTTAATACGTGATTTTTACAGCTTGTTTCGGTTTGACGTTTTGGTTGTGCGTGTACCGGTGATGCTGGAACCAAACGCAGGCAATTCTCCTCGGACCGCGGTCCATACTTGATCCCGTATTACGGTTGTGGGCTTGTGGAGAAGAAGAGCCGCTGTTGTTATTTTTTCATGTTTATTAGTGTTGTGGCCATCGATATTTGTTGATGTTATTCTTGCATGGTGTTTTCTTTCTTGTCCTCCCCCTCTCCCTCGCCCTCTTGGTACATATATTGCGAGGGAATCGAGTCTGTGATTACGATTGGCGCCGAGTAAGTAGGAGAGCTTTCCGTCCTCCCTGGAATGCCCGAATCTCCCGTACGTCCCGCCCGACCACCTGGGATCTCCGAAAAAGAAGAAAAAATAAAAATAAATGGTACTTTTGCTTCCTGATAGCACAGCAGTATGTTTAAGCAGGACTGGGTTGGATTGGGTTGACGATAGATTTTGCAAATATCCAGGAGAGAGGTATGCTATTTTAGGGGACGAAAATAATCGTATTCCACGATTAACGCATAACCTTTGTCTAGGCTAAACTAACTATAAGCTCGTTTCGGCTGGTCGGTGTTTTGTACTTGCGTGGTGGCTATTGTGGTCAGTTAGCCCATCACCAGTTAACCCTTGTGTTTTCTAGTTTTCTGCAGGGTTTCCACTTCTAATTGGCTGTTGTGGCCAGTTAGCCAGTTTTACGGTTACGCTTATGTTTTCTATAGTTTTCAAGAGCCTTTCCACTTTTTCAACTTGCGATACCCCCGGTATGTGAAGCCAAACCACACCCCGGAGGGGAACCTTGTATTCCCCAATGCTTATTGACCTTGTTATTTCCTTGTGTCTGCTTATAGTTACAGTATTGTGGTCGTCCCCTTGTTTTTAAAATGTTTGCGGTCGCAATTTGCAGCACGAGGCCACGTTCCGGGCGGACAAGACGTACAGTTTGATCCAAAGGCTGGCGCACAACGTGATCAAGACCGGCCTGCGCAAGATCAACTCCTCTTACTCCCGCGTGTCCCTGCAAGACCTCTGCGAAAAGGTGAGACTTGCATTAGTACGTTGCAGTATCAATAGTACGGCCTTTGGTAGCCGGCGACGAGTGCTGACAGTCGTTCTTGATTTTGCCTCGGTGCGGAGTGTTGGGAGGGATCCGCGCGTTGCCGTTGTGTTTGTTGTAAAGACTGGATTCTTATTGGCACACTCCAAAACCAAACCAAACAAAACCAAGACCAAGCCAAGCCAAGCCAAACCAAAAACTAAACTAAACTAAACTAAACTCGCTAAACTAAACTAAACTAAACTAAAGCTAAAGCTAAAACTAAAACTAAAACTAAAACTAAAATTAAAACTAAAACTGAAACTAAAACTAAAACAGTAACAATTAACAAGAACAAGAACAAAAACAAACACGAAAACAAAAGCAAACCAAGCCAAACCGAACCGAACCAAACCAAACCAACATGATGTATTCCTTGCCCTAACGACCAAAACCAACCCGACCCATCAAATGTATTTATTGTAATAGGTGAAGCTGGAGACCGTTCATAGCGGCGGGTTTGTGTGCTCCAAGGCAGTTGGTGTGCGCTCCGAGGCCAATCAATCACAATCAAACCAACCCAAACCAATCCAATAAATCAAATATGTCCCTTCCCTGCCCTGTATAACGAGCAAAACCAGACCAACCACTCAAACCTATTTATCCGCTAACGACCACTAAAGACCAAAGCCAAATCATCCAATTAAATGTATCCGTCAGGTGAAGCTGGAGACGGTCCAAAGTGCGGAGTTCGTATGCTCCAAGGCCATCAGGGACGGAGTGATCGACGCAGTGATCGACCACGAAAAGGGCTGGATGCAGAGCCAGGAGGTCATCGACGTCTACGCCACCGACGAGCCGCAACAGGTGGGTACACAGAGATGCCTAGGGTGGGTTGGTGAAAAACGTGGGTGGGTGGGTGGGTACGTGGGTGGGTGGGTGGGCACGTGGGTGGGTGGGTGGGTAGGTAGGCAGGTGGGTGGGTGGGTGAATAGGCGGGTAGGTGTTGAGTAGGTGGGTAGGTGTTGAGTAGGTGGGTTGGTGGTTGGGTAAGTGGGTGGGTGGGTTGTTGGGTAGATGGGTGGGTGGAGATTGTCAACTTCTACGCGAACGACGAGCCGCAACAGGTGGGTCGGGCGGGTGGGTAGGTAGGCGGCTGGGTAGGTGGGTGGGTAGATGGGTGGGTGGGTAGATGGGTGGGTGGGTTAAACGGGTAGGTGTAGATTGGTATGTAGGTGGGTGGGTCAGTTGGTTGGTGAGTGGGCGGGTGGGTCGACTGGTGGGTGCATGGTTCGGGGCTCGAGCGTTACAGCCAGCATAAAATTTGTTACATTTTTTTTTTTCTTTTTGCTACGACTATCAATACATTTAGTTTCGCCGGTTTGTGTTGTATGTGTCTTTTGCACCTTGTTTTTATTTTGCTTGCCAGGCATTCCACAAGCGCATCACATTCTGCCTGGATGTGCACAACGAGGCCGTGAGGGCGATGCGCTACCCCCCCAACGCCTACAAGAAGGAGCTTGAGTCGGCGCGATCAGGACTGGACGACAAGACAGAGGAGGAGCTCGCTAAAGAAATCGAGGACGAAATGGACGAAGACGGTCTCTGATCTCTTGTCTAGTTCGGATTCGGATTCGTATTTCTCGCTTATGTTTTGTTTCTTCCCTCCTTTCTTGCATCATGCGGCTGCTCGGCTGCTGCTGATGCTGCTAGCTGTAGCTGTTGCTACTAGCTGTGGCTGCTGTTACAACGGGTTTTGCTATAGATAGGAGGGGGGGGGGGCTATTACTACCCCTGCTGCTCCTGCTGTATCGAAGCTTGCCATAGCTTTTGCTCATGCTCTGACCGGTTTCGTTACCTAGCGAAGCGGGGCAGGGGGGGATGGGAGAGGCTATCACGGATGCTCTTGAGACTAAGACAGCGGGAGGGGAGGAGGGGGACGCACGCGCTTTCCACGTTTTGACGGTGAAGCGCCTCGCGATAGCGTGATAGTGTAATCGATGCTAACCGTGTTTTACTGGCATCGAAAACGCGCATACACCGAAGGCTACCATGGACCTGCTTTTTCTCTCATCGGGAAGCTGGCGCTGGGGGTTTTCTCCGGGAGCTCAGAGGCGGACAAGGGGATAGGCAAAGGGGGGAGGGGGGGGTTATGTGTGGAAGGCGTGTTTTTTTGTTGCGTGGCTTTGGTTTGGTGAAGGGGGGGGGGAAGGGGTAAGGGCGGGGAGGGAGGGGGGCGATTGAGGTTGGGGATTGGGCCAGGTAGGGGCATTTTGACGCCTTTAGGGCGGACCATTGCGTAGCAGTACACTGCAGCAGCAGTACACCGAGTAGAATTACGGCGGGGGGAGTCTGTCGCGTTTCTGCAAGGTACAGGTAGCACCGGCAGCGGCGGCGGTGGCTGCGGCGTCTCGTGCGTGATTAGTTTTTCTGAAAGGATAGAAACGCTGAGGAGGAACAACACGAAATGCATGCAACGAACGACGTCGGGAGCCGAAAAGGGCCTGGAAACTGCTACGCGTGTTAGTTGTACGAATACGTCCAACAAACTCAGATCGTCTCGATATTGTAGTCATAACAGGAGGGGATTAGACTATAACTAGCAAAAAAACAAAAAAATGAGTAAGAGAAAAATATAGCAACAATCCCAGTGTAGTAAGTTTTTGTGTGGAAGTGGCGTTACAGCACATTTAGGAACACACCGCAATTTCAACGGGAGAACTGGCCGGTAATAGTAACGGTAACACAGCGCCAACGATACGCGTTGGTGTTGTTCCCCGGTGTCCACTGCTTCATATTTTGGTTGGACGGCTGAACGACGGGGTTTCCAATTTCAGAGGCGTGCTTCGATAGGGGGGCATGCGCCCCAACTTTCTGAGGCGCCTCAGTAAAGGAGTTCCGTATACCAATCCCAAAAACTGAGATCGTAACGAAAGTCTGATAATGCGACTTACGTGTACAGCGAATGACTCGGCGGGTGGACGGTACCCCCCCCCCCCGCCCCACTCCCGCCGATGTCTCCGACATATCATGTAGAACGTGGGCAAAAAACCTTCCCTGAGCAGAATATGTTTGGAAAGTCTGCCATGACGTAGAATCCACAGTATTACCGGCAATCTCCAAACGGTAGCCTTTGAAAAACATAAACCCACGTACGTCGTAGAAAGCCCAGAATCACAGAGCCAAGCTCACAAAACGTGGGCAAATCCGCACGTTTTGCAACAGTTCGTGTTCCAAAAAGGTTCTCAGATTTCAAGTCGGCCTCTTTTGCGTCCACCTACTATGTCCACGAAACGGTGGGGAGGCCCGTCACATTGTTGTCACTAAATGTTATTGTAAAAAATCCTGCTGCTAGCCTCTTCACGAGACGTCTGGGCTATTGGGTACGATAAAGTATGGAAACCAGGGAAGCTTTTGAGATGTACACTACTACTGCTGTAGTACAAGTTTTTGAAGGGCGATCCACCAAATTTTCAACATGAAAAAAAAACAAACGTCGGATATTTTCCGGAGAAAGTTCTATGGGTATAGATAAGGTTGTGGTCCGGGCTGGGGTTCGGGTTGGGTCCAAAGCAGTAGTAGTAGAGTGTTTGGGGCGGTTTTTGATGTTTTCCTTCTCATAATAACAGTCTAATACAGGAAACGCACACGTGGACCAAACCAACTTCCCCGATTGCCATGCGCATGTTTTTGTCCTCCTGTACAACAAGCAAGAGTTACAATTGCGGAATAAAAGACGACTCAAAAATCCAACGCCCCATCGGGCATGACCTCCGTCGATGAGCGCCCCGCTGTCAGGTCAGGTTTGTTTTCGGCCAGATGGTGCTGTAATACAGGTTGATTCAAGTGAAAAAATAAATAAAATGCTTCCCCCCACGAAATTGCCGCTCGCAAAATCTAATCAAAACGAGTGAATGTTTGGTATTGTACTGACCCCCATGTGACCAGTGCAAGAAAGAGGGCGACATGGCCCTTTTTTTTTCACCGCCTCGGGCTGTCTCTAGGAGGAGCGAAACTCTCGTGTCGATCAATGACAAGCGTTCAGTTTTTCAATAATATTCAGGCTTTTTTCAAGCGGGGGCGAAAAAACAAATTGCGCCGCATTTTGCATGATCCGGTTGGATGGACTCCAAGGACATATCTGCAGAATTTTCGGCGCAAACAATCGAAGATCTGACCTTCCTGCGTGTTCAACAACATGAAGCAGAATCTAGCGAAAAAACTGGATCCTACACTAAAACCAAGTAATTTGAGGGAAATAACGGACCTTATTCATTTTTACGCACTAAAGTCCAAATAAATGTTCACGCTGGTTTTGAGAGATAGACCCGAAATTTTGCACACGTGTTCTACATGCCCATGCCGAGGTCTGACCTCCGGGGTTGCTTTCGATTTTGTTTCTTCGCCGAAAACATTTGGGTTAAGGTGGTCCAATTTTTCCGAAAAATATCACCTACCAGACGAAAAATCAGGCAAGAAAAAAAAAGGGAAAAAAAAAGTGACGTCTTGTCGCAGAGGGCACATAGAAGACGGTTGCAAAATTTCATGTGTCTGAATCGAAAAAACGGCGTGGACATTCGCCGGGGAATAAATTGGGGGGTTTTAACGTGTATGTAATGGAGTTTGAGCTCCATCATGAGGGTTGTATATCTAGCAATGAGGCATTTATTTTTAAGCCTCATTATTTATGACGAGGTGTGGGGGAATCTATAGCCTCGTTTTCGTTTGTTTCGAATAGCCGCATCTTCGATCCCCTTTCCAATTCTGGATGTTTTGTTGACATCCTTTGATTGCAACGTGTTCTGCATCTACGACTATTCAGGGTGGCCTCTAATGTGATGGAGTGCCCTCCGTAGAAGGATAGTTTATACCAGCATATCCGACGTGAAACCATGTCATGGTTGATGAGGTGAAACCACGTGACATTGGCTGTCACACTCACGTCAAGGCCATAATAGATGGGCGATAATGTAGGTGACGATGATTGCACAAGCAGCACGCTCCTCATCTCACTGCCCTGCACTACTGTGCCCTACCCTGCCTAGCCCTGTTATGTCTGTCTTTTAGCCTTTCTGTTCAGGGGGGTAAAAAAAACGCATAAGTTTTGAGCCTAGCCAGCGAGCCATGAGGAAAGACTAATAAAGACACCGGCACCCATGAGGGTCACGCTTCCCAACACCGACCAACCACGCATCCATCATCCCCCACTCGGAGTACTGCCACATGAACCAGCCTGTACCCCCTCCCTATAAAAATAGTAGACCGCGCGTCTTCAGCAGCAACAACAAGAACAACACATGAACGATATATTGTGTCTGGGAAAAAATATATTCAAGGTTACGATTGCGGTACGTAGTATTGATGTGATCGTGTTGCAGTAGAGGGGTTTCCCAGTAAAGAAAGGCGGTTGTTGCGCCCGAGCAGTGTGACGGCTTGTTACTGGGGGAATGCTATGGGGTGCTCTTCGTCGGATGGATAGTCTAGATAAATTCAACGTGAAACCATGTCTGTTATGGTTGGGGTGAAACCAGGTGATGATGGTGAATGTCACCGTCACTTCAAGGCCATCATAGATGGGCTTTAATGTAGGTGACGGAGTGGTCCAGCCAGGACCCCCCCCCCCCCCCCAGTCGTCAATGCCCAGCTCTGCTGTGTCTTTTAGTGTTCTTTCAGAGCCTCCGTATTAGTTCTAGGTTCTGAGCGAAATTCCTCAGTCAATCGTGCCAAGCGTTTTTGACCGCCTTGCATCGGGATGCCGCGCCTTATCCAGGCCGCCTTTGATGGGGGATCCCTACTCTCTATGGCATGATATACCCCCATTAATTTGCACTGCTGACCAAGGCTACGGTAGGGGGGTTACCCCCATTTTCACTGGTGGTGTGTTTGAGCCACTCGCACGAGTAGCTCTGTACCCTACGGATGAAGATGTTTTAGGAACTTGGTTTGCCGCAGCTTAGATCACCTTTGCATTGCGGATTGATTTCGTCAATGTTTTACATGAATACGTAAAATCGCATAGGAACAAAGGGGTTACTCGCACGAGTGACCCCTGGCCACTGAAATAAAAGGCCCAAAAGGGGACCCCCCTACCGTAGCCTGGGTCTGCTGCAGAGTATATATATACACATGTGGGCCACTCGCGCGAGAGGACTTCTCTGTGCGTCGCTCATAAAGGGTCCAAAACATGTGTTTCTTCAGTGAGTGGGTGGTGCAGACAGCGCAACAAAAGCAAATAAATGTCATGTTGGAGGCGATGCAAACAAAAAAAAAGCAGAAATAAAATAACTCGAGCACATCTGGTATTTACGAACCTAAGAAGGTCAAAATCGAAAAGCAAGCGCTTGCAGAAAACTAGACAGCTGCTAAGATACGGCCTCGAAAGGCCTGCAATTATCCGAATTTTAAATCATTCATTCGGATGGGTTTCGTATGATAAGGTTGGCGTTTTATTTTCGGGAAAGTTAGGAAATAGATCGGAGGCACGTGCCTCCGATCTCAGAAGCTATCCGGGGCTCTGGTGGAACCAAATAAAGCTACGTCTCTACGAAGGAAAAGAAAGTGAGTACTCTCCGAGGACCTGCTCAAATTGGCAGATGTTGAGATACGGCCTCGAAGGGTATTCCTTCCACCTTTAATTCAACACAGACCTGCAGGGGGCACTCTGTGTCCCCACCCCCATTAACCTTACACAGCCTGCCCTATTATTAGCATAGTGTACTTTGTTAAGGAATTAGAGGGTCTTAGCAGTCCGTTTGACCACTGCAAAAGGTTAACCAATTGCCTCGTACCCAAAACTTAAGTCTTCTAACACTCGCCCCCCCTGAAATGGCGGGGTATAGCAGGTCGGCCGAATATACGGGCGCGGACGTGTCAATATCCACGCGGTTCTCTTTCCTGCGGATACAGGGGAGGGGATTTTTCAAGTTTGACTTGGGGAAAGTCGCAAAAGTTTGCTGTTTGTTGTTGGTGGATGGCGGGATTCGAACCCGCGACCCAAAAACCCGTGGATGGTCTGTCGACGACGCTTTGACGTGTGTTGTTGAGGAATTAGAGGGTATTATTAGTCCGTTTGACCACTTGCTTGCAAAAAAGAGGTTAACCAATTGCCTATCCAAACTAAAGCCTTATAACCCCCCCCCTCCCCCATGAAACGGTGTGATAATTGCAGGTCGGCCGGATGTACGGGCAGATGTGTCAATATCCAAATAACAATACTTGTAGTAATATTCAAGAGAGGTTTCATTTCCTGGGTATCCCGGGGAGAGCATTTTTCAAGTTCGACATGTGCTGGGGAAAGTGGTATAAGTTTATTATTGGTGGATGGTGGGGTTTGAACCCACGACCCAAAAACCATATGGTCTGTCGACGACGCTTTGATGGGTCAAGGAATTAGAGGGTATTGGTCCGTTTGACCACTTGCGAAAAAAGCGCTTGACCAATTGCCTACCCAAACTAAAGCCGTACGACACGAACCCCATTGAGACTTCAGATGAAAAAAAATGACGAAATTAAACCACTAGAACGCTTGCTTACGGCGTCGACCATATGTTAAGGACTTTAGTGGGGTATTAGTCCGTTTGACCACTTGCACAGGTTAACCTATAGCTTACCCAAACTAAGCCTTAAAACACTCTCCCCCCCTTAAACGGCGGGATAGCAGGTCGGCCGGATACACGGGCGGACCTGTCATTTACCCAAGCCGTTTCATTTCCTGGGGATACCAGGGAGAGTGTTTTTCAAGTTCGACATGGGGAAAGTCTGAAAAGTTTATTATTGTGGATGGTGGGGATCGAACCCACGACCCAAAAACCCATGGTCTGTCGACGACGCCATTTGTTAAGGTTTTAGTGGGGTATTAGTCCGTTTGACTACTTCCCAAAAGGTTAACCAATAGCTTACCCAAACTAAGCCTTATAACACTCCCCCCCCCTGAAACGGCGGGATACCAGGTCGGCCGGATATACGGGCGGACCTGTCAATTATCCAAGCCGTTTCATTTCCTGGGTATACCGGGGAGAGTAATTTTCAAGTTAGACATACATGGGGAAAAACTGAAAAAGTTAATTATGGTGGACGTGGGGATCGAACCCACGACCCAATATCCCATGGTCTGTCGACGACGCCATTTGTTAAGGTATTAGTGGGGTATTAGTCCGTTTGACCACTTGCACAGGTTAACCTATAGCTTACCCAAACTAAGCCTTATAACACATACAAACAACACGTGGGGTGCTTGATTTATTGGTGATGCATTTCGTGTCCGAGCTGCCATAATGCGACAATGTCAAGGGTCGCAGGCCGATCCTGCGCATACTAATACTACTACAGTACTGTACTATGCTCTCTCACGGAGACGGTGGAAAAATCATCCCGCTCAAAATTACAAGTGTCTTCGGCTGGTACAACCGGGCTCCAAATTGAATGGCTTTCTATTAATAGTACCACTTTTTTTCTAGTAAGTGCGAACGAAAAAAAAAGCACACGGCGATCGCATTTTTTTAGGCCTTGAGGAGAGTCGTTCCACGGTGGTAGCCCGCCCCCAACCAACCTTTCTTCAACGAAATCGCCGGTTTTGAAACCAGCTCCCGGCCGTATCTATCTCCTGAAATACGATGTCCCTCGACACCCCGATGTCGTCGATCGTTAGACGCCCTTGCACACAAGAAAATACATGAAGCAGCTGTGTTTTTCATGGCATCCTTTCTCGTGTCGAGCAGCCACGGAACGCGCGGTAAAGAACATCGCTGGTTGTGGGGGAGGGGGCTATCGTAGTAAGAATCAAAGTCAGAGATGATCTCCATCCAGTAGATAAACTGGAACCTAGTTCGGGTATGTGACCGTGTACGGCCTTCTTCTGCGTTTCTATTGCTGCCGGCCGGGGCTGCATTGATCGCGTGCTGAGCACTGCGTGAGGAGACTTAGACGCAAAAAAAAGCATTGTTTTTGCCTTCAAAAACAAAATTACCATGCCCGGAAGAAACGATGTAGTCTATACTCGTACTCGAATATATATATTTTAAACGCCCTCTTGCTTTGCTGTTTAGATGCCGACAGGGGGTGTATTGCGCGAGCAAGAGACCTCGGCGAAAATACAAGGAGAGGCGTGGGCGTTGAAAAAAAAAGCAGGAAAAAATAAAAATAAAAAAAAAACGCGGCTCCAACTATTTTGTATTTGTTTACTCGATGCTATTAACAATAATAGTGTCGCACTATACGTCCAACAGCCCCCCGCTTCCGATAGTAGGTGACGTACACCTGGCATCTGGCCGTGCTTAAATGGAGTCAACAATAATAATACGCAAAATGCCTTCCTCACCATGAAATTCTTCCCTCTCCGTGTGGTTGGGTTGTTACAAGCGCAGCAACCCCACGAAGAAAACATGAACAATAATAAAACACACAACGAAATACATTAAAAAAGCCCGTTAGAACGTTAGAACTACAGCAGTAGTAGCTGAAACGGAGGCATCATTCGGGGGGCAAAATTGCTGAGACTTCCTGCATAGAGGGGGTTGATATTTTTGCAGTACTGTATCAATATACAGTCATGAGTGGTCCCGTGCTATAGTGCGGTCGCCTTTAGTGCGTTGCCCCACTTTAGTGCGGTGATAATCGCTTGTCTCACGACCTTGCGCGTCCTACAGCAGTGTACTACTGCGTGGCACCATCCAGGGGTCCCACCTTAGTGCGGGTATCGTCGTCTGGCAAGGCACGGCACCAAAGGAGGAGCCTCGAATGTACCTGGGGTGTATACCATACCGCATCGTCATCATGGATCATCAGAGATGACGGAGATGACGGACCGCCAATTTCAGGCGTTATTGTTTCATTGCTTGTCTCTTTCCTTACTGTTTTCCACTACTACTGCGAAATAGAACTAAGTTAAATCGACACACGACGCGTATGAAAATACGTGGAAGTGTGGTGAGCTTAAGCTTTTTTCTATTTTTTTCCTCATCCGCCGGAGGATAAAAGGAAAAGAAAAATTAGCACTATTACTATTACTGCTTCGCGTACTGCTACTACTAGCATCACACCGCGATTAATACGCGCCTCCTCTCACGCGTGGTTCCCATTTCTAGTATTAATAGCATACGTGCCAACAACATGTGTTATAGTCGCGTGATCAACATAGCGTGCAGCACACTACCGAAAACGACCAAAACCGGCAACCCTCGGACTAGCCTTAACTAGACTATACGTACCATACTCTTCACAACAAAATAAAACGAAAAAAGTCACACTGCTATCAGTACTTGAAAAACAAAAAACCGCACTGGTACCGGCAAACAAGGCAAAAACCCAAAGAATGAATTAATAGTTTCCGTTTCACATCATCGATCGGGTGAATAAAAAAGGAACAGCATTTCCTTTTACTTGCTTTTCATTGAAAATACAAATTTCTATCGTATCTCAACAAAAAGTGCCGGCGAAAATCAACACCCTACCATGCGCAACAACTAAAAATAAAAACAAAAGCTGCAGCCAAGACAAAGCTTTTATGAACGCAAAAGCTTGGCATCACGCAGCACACAAATAATATAAAAATGCAGTCACAAGGGCAATAGCAAAGCAAGGAAACACGAAGCTTAAAATAAAGCAAGCAAAACCTTGGAAGCAAGCAAAGCGCTTGACCTGTGTAAGATGAAAAACTTTTCGCAAAGCAGAAGGTCGAAGCAAGAAGTCAAGTTTGCCTTGCAAGGAAACAGGAGCAAACGAGAAGGTTCAACAAAAACAGCTTAGCAAGCTCAAGCAAATGAAGGGGCCGCAAAAAACAGTTGCTGACCAGTTTATCGCAAGCAACGCTCCTCGCTGCGTTACCCATCGAACCCGCCTGTCTACACACGATACTTGCGCACGCACCAACGTAAGCAAACTGCGCAGACCGCTGCCACCGCACCTAAGCCCGCAGCTCGAGAACCAACTCGAACGCTCTCGGAACGGTCCAACGACAGACAAATGCGCTCGTCCCTCAACAGCATAATCGCTTGCCAACGTCAACAACAGCTAAAATATATGGCAACACATCATAACACGACACAAAAGGGTCATGAAAAGCCAGGAGGGGAATGGTAGCATAAACATAAACATACCGCACTCTCACGCACAAAAAAACACTACCGCAAATCATTGAAAAACATGCGATACCTGGTACCCTCTTAAAACATACAAAACACACGCCCTCTCTACATGCTCAGCTCTGCTCCGCTCCGCACAAAAACCATCATCATGGAAGCGGGCGCCTGGGTCTTCGTCGCCCGCAGACCGCCGCTCCAACAGTCCCGCCACTTACAGTCCCGGCGCCTACAGCCCGTCGCGAATCAAAGATTATTATTCGCAACTTCTTCGCTGATTTTTGTCACCACTAAGGCCTTGACTGTTTCTATCCCAAGATTACGTCATGTCGCTAATGCGTCTCCTAGCGGCGAGGACCGGAGAAATAAACGTAACGATACGTACACAACCAACACTCTTTCTGCTGAGCAATAAAGGTACCGTCCCCCCCAAAAAAAACGCCTCGTCTCTCCCCCCCCCCCACCAAACCTCCGAAAGTGGTTCTTAGAAAGGTATCGCTCACCGTTCGCGCGACTCGCCCAACACCCCACGGCGCTTCGCGCTAAGTGCAAATAAAGTCTCCAGGTTGGCGAAAACCCCATGTGCTCCGCCCCGACATGCTACAGGAGTGCGAGGGTCTATGGTCTGACAGACTACGGCCATGCACGACAATGACAACGAGTACGTCTGTCCCCCTCCCCCCCCCCC
Source organism: Undaria pinnatifida (assembly GCA_012845835.1). Lineage (NCBI taxonomy): Eukaryota > Phaeophyceae > Laminariales > Alariaceae > Undaria > Undaria pinnatifida. The sequence goes on from JABAKD010000027.1 coordinate 7,608,856, forward strand.
CCCCACCGCCAACAAAAAATCGCCGGAATATAATGTGAAAACCAAACCACCCAGTGCTTCTATTTAACCTTTTCCTACCGCAGGCGTGTCCTTACTCTAATTCCAAGTGTTTTACACCCGCAAGTGTGGGCGCAGATATCTAAAGAAAATGGGTTAGTAAATGTTTCCTACTTTTCAGTCTTTTTTCTGGCAAGCATTTGTGTTTTCAAGCAACTATTCAAGCTTGCTCTCCGGGTGGTTATGTTCCCCTAGTACCCCAAAGCCCCGAATGCACTGACCTCATCGTTAATCTAAAGAAAGAAAAGAAGGGCTGCTCAAGAGCTTGCAAGCAGCGTTTTTTCCCTGTTGGAGGACTTCCTTGAAGAAGGGGGGGGGGGGCGAAATGGTACGTATGAATGGGGTAAACATGACCGAGTACAAAAGACAGCGCCTGCAAGGGCGGTACTCGCATGACAGCGCAAGCCCCCCCCCCCCACCCTCTCCCCCCCCCCGTTCACACAAAACAGCCGACCATGCCGAAGAAGGAAGGGTTTAGGGAAGGAAGACAAAAAAAACAAAAAACGAAAAAAAACGGGCGTAAAAGACAGCCCGGTCTCTCCCTCCGCGTCCCGAACAAAAACTGCAAAAAAACAAAACAAGAAACACACAACACAAGGGCAGCATCGCTCCTCTGTTTTCATCAACAGCGAGAAAAACTCGTGTGCTCTGTACAAAAAACCCTTTCCCCCCCGCCGCATATCCCCTTTTTTTCCACCGCGCCCCCCTTTCTGGGGCAAAAACACTTGGATCTAGAGTACAGCAGCCCCCCCCCCCCCCCCCCCAAGCAAAGCGGTGGTGTGCAAGAGCACTATGACCGCCTTATAGAGGCAACCCGCCTTGTTCGTTCCAGGTCATGAGTGCAGTTCCCCAGCCGCGCCAGGCGATGTTGACCGCCGTATATCGGGATATCGCCTTACTCAGACCGCCTTATCGGGGGACCCCTTACTGTAGCATAATTTCTGGAATTGGAAAAGGGAAATATACCCCCCCCCCCCCCCCCCTTCCCCTCTCCCCCCCCCCCTCTTACAACGCCTTGATTTGCCCTGCGACCACCACGGCCTTTGTCCGCAGGGAAATCAAAACAAGAAATATACCGATGCGTCCTTACGGCTGGGTGGGTAAGGATGCACGAGGAAAAACGGGGGGGAAGGGGAACTGGTTCCATGTCATGGGAGTCATGGGAGGAAGTTTCAGGGAAAAAAAAACACGCGAAATTTCAAGAGGAAACTTCTTCGCAAAATTTGCTTCACAAGTAGTCATTCGAAAAAATTCTCTCCGAAACTTATTATTTCGCGCCTGCACAACTATTTAACAAGAAAAAAAAAATAAAGTGCAAGGAAAAAGCGAAAACTGCTCTCTCTTTCTCTCTCCCTCTCTCGCTTTCCTCCTGCCCCGCTCTCTTTCTGTACCTTCCTTTCTATCTGTCTCTCTCGACCGAGCAAAAAAACACAAGCACGTGAGCACGAGGCCGAAAAGCGGCTCGTTCCGTACATTGCGTCTAATCCGGATCTGAAGAGCTGAAGCAAAAATCCTGAACTCCCCCTATGGGATACATACCCTAGGTACCCCCCACGAGGTACATGAACCTTCATAGCGCATACAAATGGTATGCTAACGGGGTACATGAACCCTCACAGCGCATACAAAAGATGTATGCATGCAAACAAGCGCATACAGATTGCGTGTGCGCGCATACCCCAAAACGAAAAAAATGTGCGCGCGCATACACAATGTAAGCACATGCGCTCATACCAATTAGATGTGCGCGATGATACACAATGTGTGATATGCGCATGTCATTGCATATGCGCACATACATTTTGTGGTTATGCGCGCATAGGAGTGCGCATACAAATGTATGTGCCCGCATACATATCAAGTTAAATGCATACATGCGAGCATACACATCCATGTATTAAAGGCGCATTTATGGTGGGGGTTGATTGTGTCCCCCCCCTCTCGTCCACACTATTGCTCCTCCTCGCTTATGATTCTGACTTCGCCTCGGGCAGGGCTTCCCTCCCGTTGTTCACTGTGCTCATATTTGGGTCGTCCTGTATCAGGTAGCGGGGCGTCGGGAATGGGAAGGACATCGGAGACGGCGGTGGGTTGGTTTGGTGCGTGGGCTCTTGTAGCCGATACGGACGGAAACAACAACAACAATCACGACGACGACGACGACGACGACGACGACGAACAACAAACAACAAACAACAAACAACAAACAACAAACAACAACAACAACAACAACAACAACAACAACAACAACAACAACAACAACAACAACAACAACAACAACAACGACAACAACAACAACAACAACAACAACAACAACAACAACAACAACAACAACAACAACAACAACAACAACAACAACAACAACAACAACAACAACACAACAACGACAACGACAACGACAACGACAACGACAACGACAACAACAACAACAACAACAACACCGAAACCACCACCCCTAGCAACACCGAGCACCGACAAAATCACCAACAACAACACCAATACCAGCAATAACCAACAACACCCCCAACACCGCCCCCATCCCCACTATACCCCCCCCCCCCAACTCACGCAAAGCTCGGCCCCGCCTCCCCGCCCCTCCTAACCCTCGCCCTCAGCTCCGGGTACGTCTGCCCGCCGTGCTTCGAGTCATCCATTCCCGCCAGCTCCTGTTGCTTGGACACCCGGATACCAATCGTCAACTTAGTGGTGATGAACAGCACAAGCGTGGACGTGCTAACCCACGCCACCAACGACAATCCGAAGACAATGTTCGCTGCCAAAGAGCGGCCGCTACCGCCGTAAAAAATGCCGGCGCAAGAGGTAGAGCGGTCTGGGTAATATGCCGCGGAGTAGCCGAATTTGGATGAGAAGAGCCCCGCTGCTGTGAGTCCCCACGCGCCGCAGAAGAAGTGCACAGGAGAGGCGTTTACCACATCGTCCATCTGGAGGAGGGATTCGGGGGGGGAGGGTTTAAGGGATGAAGGGTAGGCGGGAGGGGGGGAGGGGGGGAGGCGGGGAGGGGAGGAGTTAGGGGTAGATTTGACTTGGGATTGGGGAGGGGGGTGCAGAAGTGGTGCACTAGAGAGGCGTCTACCACGTTGTCCATCTGAGAGGGGTGGGGGGAGGGGATGTGCAATCGTAGTCACGGAGGAGAGGAAACAGAACAAAATGCACAAAGCACAAGGAAGAAGAAGAAAAAATACACCCACATGTACGCTTCATGTCAACAAATTTACGAATCTTCAACAGGGTTCGCAACAACTACGTATCTCTTATTTGCTCCTTTCCGGAGCAGTTGTCGGGAAAATTGCCGAGGATCCCAGCAATCGCGGTGAACGAACCATGCGAAAACATAACAGCGATGCCGCTGAGAAACAAAAACTATGGCAAAACGCACATAAGCAAAAGACCAAGCCAGGGCGAATCGATTAACGGCGTTTTAGGCTCTTTTTTTTGCTCGTAGGAGCCGCGGTATGGCCACGGGAGTTTTACCGAGAGGGCATTTGGACACGATGGCAAAAGCACCATAAGAAAGACCAAACCACGGCGAATCGAATAATGGTGTTTTTTTTCGTTTTTTTTTCGCGCGTAGGAACCACGGCATGGCCACGGGAATTTGACCACGGGAATTGGTTTTCGAATTCGAATTCCCGACGAAAAAAACAAAACTTTATTTTATCAACTCAAATCAAAAAAATAAATTACCGAGGCCATATCGCGGTTGCTACTTCGTAAAAAGACACACACCTTCATTCGATTCGCTGTGGTTTGGTATTTCTTATCGTGTGCTTTTGCCATTGTTTAGTCCTCATAGGTAGCTGTGCCATGGTTGATTCATCGCGATTCCACGCTCCTGGGGAATTTCCCCGAGAACTGCCCTGACCTTTTCCATTTTTTAATTTTTTTTTTCAAATTAAAAAAATAACAAAACTTTGAAAAAGCATCAGTTTTCCGCCCATCTGCGCCCCCTGGCCCCCCCCCCAAAATATCACAAAAAAACATCAAAATACCGTTTTCGCGCCCGCCCGCCCACCCGCCCGCCCGCCCCCACAACCCGCCCGCGCGGCCCCTCACGTGTATCCTGAGAAGGAAGTTGGAGGACAGGAAGTACACAAGCCCCCCTAGCACCCCCACCACGAAGGCCGCCTCCGGCTCGTACGTCGCGCAGCCGGCCGTGATTGACACAAGGCCCGCCAGGATACCATTGTTGGCATTACTCGTGTCCCACCAGCCACACTGAAATTTATGGAGGAGGAGGGAGCTAATGCCCCCAGAGGCTCCGCCGATAATTGTGATCACCATTATCTAACATTTTCCAGAGGTAGGGAGGGAGGGAGGGAGGTATGTAGGGAGGGAGGGAGGGAGGGGGGGAGGGAGGGGGGGAGGGAGGGAGGGAGGGAGGCGGGGAGGGGGGGAGGCATTACGTAAGAGCGAACCAGGGGGTGGGGGGCGGGAGTTGGAGTAGGCGTGGAGGCGGAGGTGGTGGAGGCGGGGTGGGGGCAGAGGGGTGGCGGTGAAAAATGGGGTGGCAGTAGAGGTAGCGGTAGAAATGGGGACAGGGGTGAAGGCGGGGGTACACCAGAGCACAGCAACCCTCGCGATCTACCCTCTTCAAAAGGAGCAGAGGGCGCGTGCCACCATATAGGGTATACCACTTTTTGGCTAGAACATTTTCTGAACTCGTCGGAATTTCGCAAAATATTGTAGCAGTAATTTTCGTTCAATATTCAGGCCATGAGAATTGTGACTGCTGCTCATCGGGCACGATAGCAAACTTTCTCGTTCCCAAAATCAGTTTTTGGGAGTGGTGCACCTAAGACCTCCTCACTCGACCCCAGGAAAAAACAAAAAAACTGTCGTGCATCTCTCTTTTCATACCATGCGTCAGAGCACGACCTCCCTTCCCACCGAATGCCTCAACTTCCTCTTAGCACCAAAACTACAGCACATGCCGCCGCTTGACAGGCCGGGTCGACATACACACGCATCCGTATACAACGGCAGCTAGCTTGCGCTGCCGGGGTTGTAACGAAGACCACTGATAGGGACAGCTTACGCTATACCTACGATGGGACCCGAAGGGTGCGCCAGCTAGCGTTGGGCTGCGAAAGCGAATGAGTTAAATCGACACACGACGCGTATGAAAACCCGTGCAAGTGTGTTGAGCTAAAGCTTTATTTTTCCCCATCCGCCGGAGGATGAAAAAAAAACATGAAAAAAAAAACTGTTGAATTAAAAAATTATACTCCGGAGTACATCGTACGACCTCTCGCCCTATACCATTCGACTAAAAATCCTACACCCTCCCAAATCCACCCCACCACCCCTCTCCCCCAGTTTGCCGATCAATATCTATACAGAGCCGTGGTCCGGCGCCAGCGCGGCACCTTTTGGTGCGGGCCCCCAGTTTATCCGAACGTGGACTCTACTCTGCAATATCTAGTTGATTCGTACGTAGCCACGATTTTCTCTTTTTTTGTTTGTTTCCTCATCCCTTCTATTATCTTCGCAAATTTCCCTTTCTCCATTCTCCCTCCCCAGACGTAAACTCTCATATCCGGAATCATCAAAGAAAGCAGGCTCTTCTCCCCCATCCCCACTCCTACGGTACGTGCCTTCATTTTACATCGCGGGAAGATTCCAGCTGTTTTTTGTCCCTCGTCGACTCGCATCGAAATGGGCCTACCCACGCTGCTAGAGGCGCCCTCATCAGCTGGTTTCCTTTGTTTTCTTATTTTTGGAAATATTAACCTCAAAAGTCCAATCCACGTGGGATTCGAACCCCATACCTTGCCTTGAGTACTCTAAAACAAGTATCGTATTCTTGACGCGGAGGAATACAGTAGAGCCATCCCGTTGCAGGTTGAGCTCCTCATGTGACGAAATGCCGGCTTGTCCGATATTTTTTGCGAGTACATTTGTTTTAGGTCAGTTAACAGCGCATGAAAGTGTTCTGGTCGGACTGCGCGAACGAATGCCTTCGAAGAGCCATGTGTCGGGGGAGACGTCGAGCTCCTCGTGTTCTCCATAGCAGCTCAGAAACTTCTGCTTCACCTCTACCCAGCGTGGGCTGGCTCAACATGCGCGGGAAACTCGGCGCCACCTCTGCAGCTCTTCATCGCACACGGAAGAGTCAACAGCCTCGATACGATACGCATCATCGTACAACACAGTTTACAACAGCAGTGCGGCGATCATCATCGCTTGTCACGCTATCATCCCGCCCTACAGAGTACCAGTCGAAAGAGCCTCGATACGATACGCATCATCGTACAACACAGTTTACAACAGCAGTGCGGCGATCATCATCGCTTGTCACGCCACCATCTCGCCCTACAGGGTACCAGTTCCATGATACAGCACAATCCCAGCACAATCCAGGGGACACTAGTTGGGGATCCCATTTTAGTGCCGGTATTTTACCGTCTCACAAGGGGGACAGTAGTTGGGGATCCCATTTTAGTGCCGGTATTTTACCGTCTCACAAGGCACCGCACTACATCACGGGGATCAACTGTTGGCAGGATGAAAACCACGCACAAAAAAGGAAAACCATCGCCACCTTCCAGGAGAGCTCTCCAACGCTACAACTGCGTTCGATTGAGGCTCTGCATGCCCGGCAAAACCGGCCAACAAAAAGCATCTGAGTCAAACACTACCAAAACAAAGGCGGGCGCTCTATTTCGCCCCCCTTTTTTCGTCCAATAGTCTATCCTGCTAACCGTGGATCTCCGCAATAGTATCGAGGGACTGCACTATCCCCACTAACATTTTACTACTAGACGCCTGCGACGGTGGAGGAGCGCCATTGTTTCCGTCTGAGGGTGATTGCTTGGAGACCCTAGCCACGACAGAGGAAGCCCTTTTCGTCTGAAAACCTTTCTTAATGACGGGCTCCTCTGCTTCTTATAGACCCTTTTAGAGCCCCCAAAATCCCTCCCTGTACTAAGTTCAAGTAACTTTGTAAAAAAAAAAAAGGGTTTCCAGTAGAAGTGAAGGCGTTACTAACCCGCAATCGTCGGAGATACGTAATTTTTTTCAGCTGTTGCATAAATTCTCACTACTGTATCCCTAGACCATGGGACTTTTCATCCGGTGCACGCACTTTTATGCCGCAGCATGTGTTTTTTCAGGAGCTATACGTAGACCTGTTTCCCAAAAAACTCACTTGGAGAAAACCAAAACCGCCACCTGATGAGCAATCCCACACGGCCTAGGCGTACAACGAAAATTCCCGACGATTTCCGGTTAACGCCGCTACAGCTCGAAACCCGTTTTTGGGACAACACTACTTGCGCCTGGTATAGGGAGGGGTTTTAGGGCTCAAAAGGGGCTGAAAGGAGCCCCGTCCTCTCAGAAACTACTGTTTCTAGCCAAAAGTGGGAAAGTGGGTTTCTATCGCATCGCGAGTCATCAACACATTGCCATGATACGGTAAAAGGGGACGTCAGTGGACTTTGAGGAGCCGCATCTCTCCGGCTCATCATGAGAGCTACTTCTCGTAGAACTCCGAGTTTCTCCGAATCTCCCATACTTTTCAACATGCGACTCATCAGGGTGGACTCGGAGTTTCTCCGAATCTCCCATACTTTTTCAACATGCGACTCATCAGGGTGGACTCGGAGTTTCTCCGAATCTCCCATACTTTCTCAACATGCGCCTCATCAGGGTGGACTCGGAGTTTCTCCGGATCTCCCATACTTCTCACCATGCGGCTCATCAGGGTGGGTTAGTGTTAAAAAATACGCCCATGGAAGGCCGGTTGTGCAAATTGCCTGCTTTGTTCCGAGGCCTCTCCTTGCTGGAGGAGGCCTGCGACCCACTTCACACACGCCATGGCAGAGGGTCACAAAAGTATTTTCGTTGGGGTTCCTCTCTGAAGGAGAGCTGTAAAAAAAAAAAAAAAAAAGAAGAAAAAAGAAAAAAAAAAAAAAAAGAAAAAAAGAAAAAAAAAAAAAAAAAAAAAAAAAAAAAACGGATTTGGGACGCATGCTGACCTCCACTGTGCGCGATGGCCAAGCACTCGGCGACCAACCCCGTACTCTGTGCGTGGGTCACTAAGGGGTCGACGACCATCACGGTCCTGCGTTCCGTGCTGCACTTGGCGACCGAAGGACGGCCCCAGCGCAGACGAAACCATGAGTGCTACCATAGAGGTGTTAATAGCACTTTTGGCCCGAAAGTATTTTCTGGATGACTATTAATAGGCTCCTAAACGCCTTAACAGCTGGAAACCCGTTCTTGGTACAAAATCACTTGGAATAAATATAGGGAGGGGTTTTAGGACTCTAAAGGGGTTAAGCTTACGCTTCGGTGCTGTTCGATTCGCGCCAATACAACACCACCGCAGCCGCCGCCTCCATGGAATAATTCGACATGCTCCGCCAACGATCTTGGTGCAGAAACGCACCATGTCATATCATATCATACCGCTCTGCAGAACAGTCGGCAGAAAAATGGCGATGCTTCAGGAAAACCACCCATTATCACCCATCCGACCAGAGCGAATCTTGCGGTATCACGAAAGCATCGCCCATCCCATCAGCGAGTCTCAGCACCGACACCCCTGCGACCTTACGGGACTCGTTCACGCCCTCTCGCGATTGGAACACTCAAGAGCGAAAACGCGGGCGCCAGGCCTCCTAGCGGAGCCTTCGCCGTCTAACCCCACCCCCTTGCTCACCTTGGCTGCGACGCTTGGCGTCTCCACGAAAGAGTTCACCGAGCCTGCGTTGAATCCGAGCCATCCCCACCACAGCATGAACGTGCCTAGAGACTGTTTGCGCGTGGAGAATCACAACAACAAAATAACCGAAACAAGCAACAAAAAATACTGCATTAAAAAAAGAAAAAAGCGAAGAAAACGAAACACACAACAAAAAACAAAAACAAAAAACTGCTTTAAAAAACCCCGTCAAAACGCACAACAAAACAGAGGAACTGCGCGGTGAGTATCAATTCAAACAAAAGAGTGAAGAAAAAAAAACGCACTAAACAATGAAAAAAGAGACAACAACGGATGCAAAAAAAATGAGAGATAAAAAAACACGAACAAACAAAAAACACATACGAAGCATATGAGCTACAGGAGCGAACTCACGAATAAAAACGCCCTAACCATGAGTACAACTCCCAACCTGAAACATGGTGTTATGGGTGCCATCCTAATGAAACTTCCCCGTGCGGGGACTCAGAATACAGATACCCACCAAGACGGCCATCCCGCCGTCTATCCCCCGCCCCCCCATACAAAACGCCCCTACCACCACCTCAGCTCCCCACCTGAAGCACGGCGGACTGCTGGGGCATGGTGTTGTGGGTACACATAGCAGGGTACGGCATTGCCCCCCCCACAAAAAACGCCTCTATTATCCCCCGCCCCCCTCGGTCTCGCCCCCCCCCCCCCCCCCCCCCCCCGCGCTAAAAAAGCCCCTAGCACCACCACAACTCCCCACCTGAAGCACGGCAGACTGCTGAGGCATGGTGTTGTGGGTACCGTCCTCATTAAATCTCCCCGCGCGGGGACCCAGAATAAAGATCCCCACGAGGGCGGCCATGCCTCCCGTCATGTGGACAACCCCAGAGCCGGCGAAGTCGATTATTCCACACCCGAAAAGGAGGTCGCTCGATTCCCTCGCTGCGCTCGCCCAGCCCTCTGCGGACCAAGCCCAGTGCGCCACGATAGGGTCTTTTTTTGTTTCGAAGGGGGAGGGAGGGGGGGAGCGGAGGGGGGGGGGGGGGGGCAGGGGGGGATGTACTCACGACTTCGGCTATTATGCATTAAATGAGGAGCGAGGGGGGGGGGGGGGGGGGGCATGTTGGACGTGCGTGAGGCAACTTGAAGAAAATAAACGGTCTGTACAGCAGCGCACCACAACATGCACCACCACCATCACCACCCCCCGTCCCCCCACCCCAAGCAACAACAAAACGTCGCCCCCCCTTCCCCTCCTCACCACCACCCCCCTCTCAAAAAACACGAACTAAATAATTCGAAGATTGTCACCCAGATGCAAGAGAACACGCCCAAGATGCCTTCATAGTAGCAAGAGGGTGCCGCTCGCCCTTAATGCGATTCGCCGAACACCTCAAGGCGCTTCGCGCTTGGTGCAAGCTAACGCCTGCCTGGCCAAAAAAAACCCACGTGCTCAATACAACGGCATGGTAGGGTTGTAAGACTACGGCCATGCCTAACAACGAACACGCCCCCCCCCCCCCCCCCCCCCATCCCCTAGCAACAAAACACACACCACCATCACCATCACCACTACCCCCCCCCCCTACTGTCTACGAACACGGGCATGCATGATATCAGCCCGCCCCCGCCCCCCCCAACCCGAACAACTCACGGCGCTTCGCGCTTGGTGCAAGCAACGCCTGCCTAGTGGGTGAAAAACCCGACATGCTCCTTCCCGACATAGCAGGGATGCGAGGGTCTATACCCTATGGTCATACGACGACGGCCATGCATGAACATCGAGCACACCGCTGCCCCCCCCCCCCCACGAACCCAGCCACTCACAAATAAAGGTCGTAATCAGGGAAGAGTGCAGCACGTACGCCGCAAAGGTTGCCCTCTCGGCCATAGCCCCCGAGACAATCGTCGTAGCCGTAGCGGCGAAGGCCCATTGGAAAAGCCACAGAGAGTATCCCTCGGCGCTAAAGTTACCACTGTCCGTGCCGTAAAGTGATTCTCCCCTGAGGGCGAATCCCGTAGTGCCTATGAAACCCCCCGAGTCTTCTCCGAAGGCAAGCCCATTTCCGAATATCCACCACGCCAAGGACCCCATAGCGGAATCCCCGATGTTCTGTTTTGGGGGGGGTGGGCGGGGGAAGGCAAAACACAAAAAACGTTAAGAGGAGGAGGAGGAGGACATGTGTTGATATGACAAGGTGGGAGTGGCGGAAGGGGCGGAGTACGCATGGGGTTTCATGATAACGAGGGGGGGCGGGGGGGGGGGGGAAACAAACAAAAAAAAAAGCTAGGAGGAGGAGGACAGGTGTTGATATGACAAGGTGGGAGTGGCGAAAGGGGGGGGAGTACGCGTGGGGTTTCATGATAACCAGGGTGTGTGTGGGGGGGGGGGGGGGCAGGCATCCCATATAGTGAACTCCTCGGTGTTCTTGTTTTTGGGCGAAAAAAAAATGAGGCTGCGAAGGGGGCTGCGAAGGGGGCAAACAAAATGAGCAAACACATTGCAGGGGGGGCAGGTTATCATGATGAGGAGGGGGGGGGGGGGGGGGGGCTACAAATTGGTCGCTTGCCTTAGTAATTTGACCATTCACCACGCATCCCTTTCAAGACGGACCACCGTTCCCTCCTATTCAAGAGACATATCCAACTTTTTGGGCGCTCATGTCGTTTCCATATGTTACATAAAAAACGTTTTGCCTATCTATCCCGCTTCTGTTCCGCCGTCTGTGGACACCATCTATATTCTAGGGTATCGATCGTTTTCTCGTCGCCATCGAGGGGCGCGGATGGGTGGGGGGAAGGGGTTGTAACGATAAATGGGACGATAAATGGGTGGGGGTGTACCAATTTTATGCATGGCCGCAGAGGTATGGTCACGGGGGGGGGGGGGGGGGGGGGCAAGGATCCCAACTTATTTTGCTCATTGACGCCATCGGAGACCGGGTACTCGACAGGGTGGCACACCCACCTTGATGAGGATGTTCTTCGTGTTCTTGATGGACACGGAGCCGACTTCGAGCATTGCGAACCCCGCCTGGAATGTTCATAACACAGCGACAACAACACCAACAACAACATTTAGGGCAGATAGGCAATGAGAGAGGCAGGAAGGCAAGCAGGCAGGCAGGCAGGCAGGCAGGAAGGCAGAGAGGCCGAGACACAGACAAGAGACAAAGAGAGACCGAGAGGCCGAGAGACAGAGAGATGAAGAGACAAAGAGGCAGAGTAGACAGAGAGATAAAGAGATGAGAGAGGCAGAGAGACAAAGAGGCAGAAAGACAGATAGGCAGAGAGACAGAGAGACAAGAGATGGACAAAGAGACAGAGAGGCAGTCAAAGAGACAGATAGACGGAAAAGACAGACGCAGACAGAGAGAGACAGTGAGACAGACGGAGACGAAGACGAAGACGGAGACGGACACGAAGACAGAGACAGAGACAGAGACAGAGACAGAGACAGAGACAGAGACAGAGGCAGAGGCAGACCAACAGACAGACAGACAGACAGACAGACAGACAGACAGACAGACAGACAGACAGACAGACAGACAGACAGACAGACAGACAGGCAGGCAGGCAGACAGACAGACAGACAGACAGACAGACAGACAGACAGACAGACAGACAGACAGACAGACAGAAAGACAAAAACACAGACAGACATACAAAAACCACAGACAGTCAAACCAAACAGACAGACAAAACAGACAAGACAGATGGTTACACATATACCACGAAAAAGGCAGCGAGCGTCGGAAGGTCGCGTGATATTTAGGAAGAGACCACAAGAACGCAGTATTCTTACTGTTACAGTAGTTCCTAACTAGTGATAACGTGTGCCTATTATTAGACTAGTATTTGACTAACGAGTTTGCACTAATAACTATGGGCGTTAAGGTTAGGGTTCAGGTTAAGGTAGGTTTGTAGTGGTAACTTTTCAATGGCTGCTTACGGGTCAGGTTAACCTTCGCCGGTCGGGTCGGGCAATTGGCTCAACCCGACTCGCGAGTTTTTTTTCAACACCTCTTGACCCGACCTGACCCGACCCGCCCCGTGAGATTTGTAACACCTCCCGACCCGATCCGACCCGACCCAACCCAACCAGTGAGATTTGAAAACGTCCTGACCCGACCCGACCCGACCCGTGAGATTTCGAACACGTCCTTACCCGACCCGACCCGACTCGTGAGATTTTGAAACCGACCCGGCCCGACCCGACCCGTGAGATTTTGAACACGTCCTGACCAGACCCGACCCGACCCGACCCATGAGATTTTGAAACCGACCCGTCCCGAACCATGATATTTGAACACGTCCTGACTCGACCCGACCCGACCCGTGAGATTATGCAACCGACCCGACCCGACCTGTGAGATTTTCAACACGTCCTGACCCGACCCGTGAGTTATTTCGAACACCTCGTGAACTGACCCAACCCGAAAATCTCCTGATCCGATCCGATCCGCCTGTCGGCCCATGACCCGTAAACAGCCCTGTAGCTTACCTGCATGAAGAACACCATGACTGCCCCAAGCAGAATCCACGCCGTGTCCACTGCTTCTGCGACATCCTTCGTTGACAAACTGTTGAAAAAAGCATTGCACGAAAAAATAAAAAAAAGAAGGAAAAAACAACTGTTGAAGTGCTAAGGCTATTTTTAAGGAAAACGAAAACGAGAAAAAACGGAAAAAATGTTTTTCTCTTGCCAGAAAACAAACGAGGAAATAGACTTTTTCGGTTTAAGCGATTTTTACCCGTCAAAAGAAAATAAAACACGTAAGCGACGAGGCACAACGAAAAGGCAAACGAAGAGAAGGAAAAGGACGCGGAGAGTGGAGAGTCAACAGGACAATTAACAGGATATACGGAGGACAGGTCTCAGGAAAGATACGAAGAACGATACTACCTTTCGTCGGAAAATATCTCTGGATTCGTCGGAAAATATCTCTCAATGGCGGGGCTTCTTGACGCCTTTGCAGCTGGAACCCCGTTTTGGGGACGAAATTACTTGGATTTAGTATAGGGAGGGGTTTTGGGGCTCTAAAGGGGTTAATCCAAAATCGAAGTAACTTATAATTTTTTTTCTCGCATGATCATTCTCGTTGTTTACCTAACTAGGCCATTGGATTTTTCATCCGGGATCAAAGCGGTTTTCTTTTCTCCAAATTAGTTTTTTGGGTTAAGAAAGACACGTCTTAACCTCCTGAAGTGAGGGGTAGTATTAAGAAAAACAGTGGTGCACCTCTTTTGTACGGCACGCGTCAGCACAAGTGCGACCGCAAGATCCAACGCACGGTATACCATGCATACGAAGATATTTCGATAACCTCGGCAACTTCGGTGGTACACAACGAGACCGATTTGCCGATGCCACAGATCGTGCTCTTTAGCACTCTTCCGTCCAAATATGTCGATTGACGGCACTCTTGCACCTTCACGGACACTCGTCCAGGGCCTCCCAATACAAAAAATAGTATATTACGTCTAAAGCGGCATCCCCGGGCCGAACGTAGACCGTCAACTAACATCTTGGCCGAGCTTCACCGATAAGTCGAAGGAAGGCTCTCTCTCCTTGCCCCACGTAAGAAAAGGCAAAGAAGAGTGAGGACAACTATTGACAGGAGAAGGAACAGAAACACGAAAAACAAAACCAGCAGCAAAAGGGAAAGGGAAAGGAATTCACAAAGCAGAGATACAAAAAAAAGGGGCAGCCCGCAATATTACGGTAGTCCGGCAACACACTTGGTTTATTGGGTCATACTCGGGTATACCAGGTATATCATACGTATCATACCCGGGTAACCCCAGAGTATAGCGGTATACCAGAGTATACCGGTATACCAGGTACCCTAATCAATCGGAATAGTTGGTTTCTCCAGGCGTGAGTAATGAGACGTATGCACCGGCATGGACCTGGCACATCGTAGACTGACTCCCGATTAAACTTTTATCTGTTTCTGGTGGAGGCATGAACTGCGTCGGCTGTGATATATGCGTGTACCACCTTGAGTTGTGTGTTTTTCCCTGGGGTATTCCTACAGCTCCAGAGTGACTGGATCCTGTCCTATGACCACGGACTTGATTATGCGAGTTAATGTGAGAACAACAACAACAACAACAACAACTGGCAATACCGATGAAATAAACTCTAAACACAGCACATCAGCTGAAACACTACTCGTTTGTTATCTTCGCACTACTCTCGCGCTCCCTCCCAGTAGCAACTCAGATCCGGGGTCACATAGCGGGCCCTCCCCCCCCTCCCAACTACGGTACGTGCCTTCAATTTTATAGCGAGAAGAATTCAGCATTTTTTTCCGTCGTGGACTCGCGTCGAATTGTGTATTATCCAAATATGTACCTGGTATTATTTGTATTTTAAAAAATGAAAAAATACACTTCAGCTATGAGGTGATCGGCCCAAAAGATTTTTTGATCAAAACTCAGCTTTGCAAGCTGCATATATAGTCTAATATTTGATAATATTTTATGGAGGTATGAATTTAACATGTTGCTGTCAACACTACCGAATCACCACAACTGGCTACCCTGGGATAAAGTACGTACCACTATGTCCGGTAATATAGGAAACGTTTTGTTACAATATTGATGTACGGAGGTTGCTTATATTTACGTACATAGTGGTATAGTATAGTGTAGTAGTAGCTAACAAAGCATAACAAAAGCTGTTCATGTCCTTTCACCCTGACCACATCCATCCGTACTACAAACGAACTGTTGTTGTTTTTGTTGTTCTCACATTAACTCGCATAGTCAAGTCCGTGGTCACAGAACAGGCTCCAGTCACTCTGGAGCTGAGGAATACCCCAGGGAAAAACACAAGCAAACCAAAGGTGGTACACGCATATAGCACAGCTGACGCAATTCATGCATCCACCAAAAACATATAAAAGTGAAATCGGGAGTCAGCCTACGATGTGCCAGGTCCATACTGGTGCACACGTCTCACTACTCGCGCCTGTACCACGCAGCTTGCAAAGATGAGGATCGACCCTAATTTATCGAACTCACAGCTGACGACTGACGAAGTGTTTGGAATTTTTTGTAAAAAACATTTGCGATGTGTCTCTGTCCTGCTACTCTGTGGCCACAGGGCGTGTCTCTGCAGGGGGAGGCATCGGTACGGAAACCGGTTACTGCCGCATGTAGACGGGTGAAAAAAAAACAGCTGTGCTTGTGTCAAAGGCACACACAAGCACACCTGGTACCATTGCATAAAACACAACCTCGGCGAAACTCCATCATCATCGCATTCTGCGCCACAAACCAAAAAGGTAAAATACGCGGTCCGCTCCGGTTCGGGCCGGTTCGGTTCGGTCTGGTCCGCCCGCACAAAAACAAGTTACTCCGCCCGTATTCCGCCCGTATTTCTTTTCTGATGATTGATTATTTCTGATCGATGATTATTCTTGACAGCATACGAGTACATATCATACGCATTACAGCAGTGGTCGTGGTCTTCCTTAGTCCGCTGTCTTGCCAGGTGCCAATACAGTACCCGCACTACAGAGGGATCCCGAACTTATCCTGGGGTAGATAGTTTCCTTTCCCTTCTCTTCTTTTTTGTTGTTTCTTTTTGCCAATTGACTTGCGTCTAACCTGCGTATGCGTAGTAATAGATACTACGTGTAATATATACGTGGTATTTTTTCTTGGGTGGCAAGCGGTATAGTCGGTTTCTTAGTCGGGAGTACTGTAGTGACACGTATGCACCAGTATGGACCTGGCGCATCGTAGGCTGACTCTCGATTTCACTATTAATACTACCCTGTTATATGTTTCTGGTGAAGGCATGAATTGCGTCAGCTGTGATATATGGGTGTACCACCTTTGGGTTGTTTGTGTTTTTCACTAGGATATTCCTCGGCTTCAGAGTGACTGGAGCCTGTCCTGTGACCGCGGACTTGATCATGCGAGTTAATGTGACAACAACAAGAAGATAGTTGGGCACATATATTTTACTTACAGTAATACATAGGACAAAGTCATGACAAGCGATCTTCACGCGCACTAAACTGGGGACATGCACTAAGCGGTACCGTAACAACGAGGGACCGCGAGACTGGCACGTCATGGAATAGTGCGAAGGGTGATGAATGGGATGAAAAAAAAAATGAATGTGATGCAAAATGCAGACAGCCTGCGGATCGCTCATTACTTGTGCTGCTGCTGCTGCCGGCTGCCGTTCGTTCTGTATGTGCGGGCCGTTGTGCGCGGACCCAAAAAACGAACGGCAGACGGCAGACAGCTCAAACCTCAAACCACCGCCACCACAATAGCAACAACAACAGCAACAACAACAACAACAACAACAACAACGCAACAACCAACGACCTTTCGCCGCCACATGATGTGTAGGTGCTTGTTGTGCTCGATGCGAACGTGACGCAGCCAGCCGCCTTTCGTTCTGGCCCGGTTCGGCTCCGGCTTGGGGATAGAGTTCGGGTCAGGATTTACGTGTTGGGTTGGGTCTACGCGGCGCGCAGTTTTGATCTCGCCTATAAAATATACCGGGTACCTGGTACCGTACGACAACAAGTAGTGCGTCTCATTTCTCAGCCCGCAAAATCGCGTAAAAAACACTTTTAATATCAATAGTGGCCGGCCTGGGACCCGTCCAATGTTCAAACCCGCGTCGTTGTAAACACTACGAGTATTCATAGCACGGGGACAGTATTTCTTGTGTTTTCGTGTTTTTAATCATCTCACTCTCCGGCACAACTCGTGAGAGGCTTCATTTAACCTCAGCGATCTCCTGGACAAGGCGTGGTCGCAGGTGTCTTCCCTTCTCCACCCTCAAGAACTTAACTCGCCTTCATCGTTATCGCGCATAGGGTTCAGCATTCCCAATTTATACCTCCTTCTTCTAGCCTTCCTCCTTCTGGCCTTCTTTTGCTGGTCGACTTTCATCGAATTTTGACACAGCAAGGGCTCGTACGGTATGCCTGTCTGTCAAGACAAATCCCGGTACCCACCCAACCAAGCATGACCACAAAAAAAACAGCTGGTTAATTTGTACCCGAGAACCCCAAAGTATGTAAAGAACCCTACATAGAACACAGTACCTCGTACCCCTGTATCTATCTGGTAGAGAAAAGACATGAAGGCAGGTGGAAAACGCATGCTCGAGGATGACCTTCCTATCCGATATTGTCTCCGCTAATCGACATGCCGCTGCTCTCGCAAACGGCTTGTACGTGTTACGTGGTACCAGGTAGTAAATAGAAATATGAGTCCTATATCTCCAAATTTCACCACCTCAAAAACGACGTTAACGCAATCGACATAAGCTTGTCCCAGAAACGTGGACAGCAGTTTTTAACGCCTCTGCAACTAAAAACCCTTTTGGGGGACAAATTTACTTCAAGTTAGTATGGGGGGGATTTAGGGGCTCTAGAGGGGTTAATGGGTTAACCACAGCCGCTGCCGCCCTGCGTTTCCCTCCGCCTCCGACCCCAACCCCGAATCAAGCTCTATATAATAGCCCTCTAGAGCATGGAAAAGCATGAAAAAAGTCTTCGACGCTGTCATCTACGTTAACGCGGCCCTTTGTCCAGAGACATCATGACCAATGCGGCGGGTAGCTACTTTTTATCTCCAGATCGAAGGTCAATCTCCAAAGCAATCGTCAACGTCGAGAGTTTCGCGTCGTTTTTTTCATTTGGGGGATGGAACACACACCAAACGCCTGCTAATTCCATCAAAAACAAACGACACAAAAGTCTCGAGCACACGAAAAACAAACACAAGCGCTGTTTGTCGCAGCACAAAAACCGCAAGACAACAACACACAGCACAGGCGCATGCGTGTTACTCCACGACCGTATAGCACGCGAGACAACACACCCCTGGGGCAATTTTTTCCGGGACAATTGTCTCGAAAACAAGGGGAGCACACGCAAAGAACACGGTGGCTTTCGGAAAAGACCACGTCAAGGACTAACATCCCTTGTTGACATACAGCAGTAGTTCCATAGGTGCATAGCTCGGCATTTCTGCCCTCTCCCCACGATGTCGAAAAACACAGCTAAGAAAACCGTCGCAGGGGATGCGTTATCTTGCGTGGTAGTTAGCTACATGGTACATAACCACGCGCCGTTTTCGCCGAAACATGCGCGGTATTACTTACAGAAACAGCGCGACATCTAACCTGTGGCGTGGCTGTCGATCTGGAGCCTTACTACTTCAAACTCTATGCCGTCAGAGACAGAATCAGGGGGGGGGACGGGGGGCGTCAGCGGATGGAGATTAACCCCTTTAGAACCCCCGAACCCCTCCCCATACTAAGCAATTTGTCCCCAAAAAACGGGTTTCCAGTTGTAAATGGGTTAACCCCTTTACAACTGGAAACCGTTTTTTGGACAAAATTACTTGGATTTAGTATAAGGAGGGGTTCGGGGGCTCTAAAGGGGTTAAACAAGCTTGATGCCACGCGTACCCTCTGGTATCACACGATCGAAGGGCAACGATGCTGCCTGGTGTACGATATACCGACACGCCACCGGTCGCCCCGGCGGCGTATCAGGTTATCCTCGAGCCTGGTATATAGGTCAGTTTCGTAACTTCGAGTCCCCCCGAGTTCATACTCATATGAACTCGCAGGGACTTTTCTTGTGCACAAATTGACTTGCGGAAAGCGCGAGTTAGCAGCAACACTCGATGGAAAATCGACTGTTGAATGGGATTGCTGAACCCTACGCGCGATAAAAATTGAAGGCAAGAACCTGGGGGAAGAAGGGACGACACCTGTGATCACGACTTGTCCATAAGCTGGGAAGTAGAAGTGTGAAAAAATATATACCGAAACTCGATACTGTCTCGTAATACAATTTGAAAAGATTTTCGATGCGATATCCAACAGGCGCAGGTACGTGTTATTACACATCATATGATATCAGACGATATGAATATAATATTTACTCGCATTCGAAACGACGGGAGGACAACGTTTCCCAAATAAGCATCAATCCGTATGACAAATCATACACATACCTCCGTTCCCCTTGCCGCCTCGGTAAGGCATGCTGCGAGGCATGCCCTAGCAGGCTTGTAGCGAGTGTGGGGGGGGTCTTTCTGGCGGGTGTAAGGCCGGACTCACCCTCAAGGAGTGATACCTTCTTGCTGCTGCGTGTGGCCGCGAGGCTTAGGAGTGGCGGTAGAGTTGGGTCGTACGTGGTGCGTTAGGCATGGTCACCTACGATTCGCGCGTCTTTTTAGGCAGCAGCGGCGTAGCAGCATTGGTTAATCGGGATGCTCGTGCGTGGAGGCAGGCGCCACCACGAGCCACACTACGGCGCAGTCTTGGCTTGAGTGGAGGGAACTGCGCCGGCAG
This sequence comes from Undaria pinnatifida, assembly GCA_012845835.1. NCBI lineage: Eukaryota > Phaeophyceae > Laminariales > Alariaceae > Undaria > Undaria pinnatifida. Next base: position 7,628,961 of record JABAKD010000027.1, read on the forward strand.
GAGGCTTGATTCGACAACAAAGGAGGAGGGCGACTGAGCGTCGATGGGCGGGGAAGAGACGGATTGAACTCTCCCTGAGCGAGAACTTTTGTTTTTTAGATCAGCACCGCGAGCTGCGTGGAGCATTTCGTTTTTGGGACGGGGGAGAACGGGAACCGACTGGAATTGAGTGTCAACGAGAGCACGTGCGAATGAGCGGGCCGAGTGAGCTAAGGCGATGAGGCGGCCATGGAGAACCACAGCAGGAGGATGGCACACGGAGACCCACGAACCGCACGCACACCATTATGATGGCGATTGTCTTTTTTCAGTTTTTTTTTACGAGGCAGTAGTACAACATGTTACTTTTTTTTTTTTTTATCCTCCGGCGGATAGGGAAAAATAAAGCTTTAGCTCACCACACTTCCACGTATTTTCATACGCGTCGTGTGCCGATTCAACTCAGTTGCTTACGCAGCCCAACGCTAGCTGGCGCACCCTTCGGGTCCCATTGTAGGTATAGCGTAAGCTGTCACTATCAGTGGTCTTCGTTACAACCCCGGCAGCGCAAGCTATTTACTTACGTCACTGATTTTTGTAGAGTTGGTAGAGTTGTATACCCTTCATGGGGCACGACCGCCCGCAATTTTCGAAGTTCAGGCACGGGCGTCGTAGCTGCGCTACAACGTGTCAGATAACCCGGGAAGACGGGGCGATCATTGATATTTGTCAGGTGGTTTTTGTTTCGATTGCTCTTTTTTCACTGCATGCCCGCGAGTCGTCACTCTGACAGCACTCCAGACAGCAGGCGCGTTCGTCTGTGCTCACGATTACCGTGCGGTTCGTACGGTGCAGGCAGCCCAACCGCTGTAGTTCGTAGCCGCGAGTTGGTTTGTTGTGGGAACGGGGGAACTCTATGCCGTAGTTGAGTGGATACCAACGGCCATGTCAGTTCAGTTTGCACATTGGGTCATTTCACAAGTGTGCGCCTTCTTCGTGTCGTCCGTTTCTAGACCGGAAGCGCAGTGTTTCCCGGACGAATTTTGATTTCATTTGGTTCTTCGGATCTTCCTAGCGCTCCAGCAACTTTGTGTGACCACGGACTGCTGTAGATGTTAGACAAGAGCTAACGTGAGACAACAACAACAACAACAACAACAACATACCACATATGTTGTTCTCACATCAAGTCGCATAATCAAGTCCGTGGTCACAGGACAGGCTCCAGTCACTCTGGAGCCGAGGAAATATATACGCACCCGTAATAATCTGGATTTCCATTCCCACATTATATAATCGGAACAAATCTAACGGACAGACAAAAAAGATACTGCACGCTGTTGCTGACATGCTGAAGTCATCCATCCTGCTGGTGCTTGCGCTGGGTGCTGGGTCTGGACAGGGGGTTCGATCACCACTTACCACCTATTCTACCAAACGGTTCAACATACTCTTTGAATTATATACAACCCTAACGAACGAGATCTACGATAGGTATCTACGACCCTGTCTTCCACATAACCCTCTAACCCTATCCCTGTAACCCTAGCCATAACCCAACCAAACGCAACCAACCTATGCCCGGTTTAATCCCGTTCGTCCCGCACACAGTGGACCCCAACCACTTTCTTCCGGAATAACTTGTACCTGGCTTGTACGCTTTACGAGTACGACTGCTGTTCGAAACATTCAAACCTCGGCTGGGTTATTGTTATTACTCTGGAGTATATTATTATCACACTCATTTTTAGATTTCGTCACACGACTTTTGAATATGATATCATGTGACAAACGCACATATATGTACAAGAACGAAAAAATGCACTCCGGCTGTGAGCTCGGCCAAAAAGGATTTTGATCAAAACTCAGCTTTGCAAGCTGCGTGTGATACCGCGGTAAACATATTGAAAAAAAAAAAAAAAAACATATAATATTACGCCCGAGGCCACCTCCGACACAGTCGGGGTCGGGGAGCAAGATGAGGTTGTTTCGGAACAGGGGTGATCCTCATCGCAACCTAGCACAGCAAAAGCTCAGAAATACGTCGAAGAAAAGCTGAGGAGCGTTCTCGTAGCAGCAGCTGCAATGTTGTACATGTATTTATATCACAAGCCGCGCAACATCACACACCCCCTCGGGGCGATTTTTGCAAGGCTTTTCATGGGTCAGAGCGCCCAAAAAAACTCGCGGCTCGAGTCGGGGCGGGTCGGGAGGCGTTTCAACGCTCACGGGTCTGATCGGGTCTCCTTCCATAATAACGCCACCGGTCGAATCGGGTCTCACCCTGACCCGATCCGACCCAACCCGCAAGACTTGATCCGACCGTTGATAAGCCCCGGAAATTTCAAGCTGGTTTCTCAACAGAGCGGAGGGTGCGAGAGCGAGGGCAAAACGCCGAGCGCTGCGTCTACGGAAGGAGCATATCATCAATATATTTCCAAAGTGACCCTTTTCTTTTGTGCCCGCCTCATTTTTGAGATCATACGCTCAGAAATTTGTTCCAGGGGAGAGGAGTGGGTGGGTGTGTTATCATGGGTTTATTTTACTCTAGTGTATTGTCTCTCCATCACGACTCGGGCGTAACCCTACCCACCGCCAAGAACGACGCGATGGCGTTTTTACGGCGGGCGATCCGAAAATTACGTCTCCGTTCAGTTGAAAATGCATCGACGGCCGACTGATGTTGTGTCTTTTGCACAACAATATCAGCCCTCTTCGACAAGAAACCAAAACATGGGTTTATAGGATATAGATGGTCGTTATATGAGAAAGGAGTGTTGTGTCCTACACCAACAACAATGTAACAGTAACAGCTGTCGAATTTTTTCGTTCTCCGTATTTTTTCAACAGGGCTTTTCACGGATCGGGTCGGGTCGGATGGGATTAGGGTGACCCGGCCCCACCCGTGATATTCGAAAACCTGCAGACCCCACCCGACCCAACCTGTGAGATTTGGAGCATCTTCTGGCCCGATCCGGCTCGGCCCGCGAAGTTTTGAAACCTGCCGATCCGACCCGCGGGCCGGATCATGACCCGTGAAATCCCTAATATTTTCATATTTTAGGCTCAAGTTTCTTGTGAGAGGACCGGTAATGTAGCTCTTTCATTTGAGAGGGCCGGTGGTGTAACTGCTGTTGTATTATGAGAGGGCCGGTAGCGTAGCTCTTGCTTATGAGAGGGCCGGTAGTGCATCACGGTGTGCTATTTGTCTGAGCGGTGGTAGCGTGGCGGCTGTGAACAATCGCAGAACTGCATCGATTTCTTCGCGATTTATTTAGCGTACCACGAGCTGTATCGCCCCCATCACCCAGCCGGGGGCGGGGGGGGGGGGTGTACTCGATATCCATGCATGGCCGTAGTCTTGAGACCATAGGCGCTTGCATCCCTACAATGTCGAGAAGGAGCATGTCGGGTTTTCACCGACCAGGCAGGCATTGCTTGCACCAAGCGCGAAGCGCCGTGAGGTGTTCGGCGAGTCGCATGAAGGGCGAGCTGCATCCTACCCAGAACCGCTTTCGAGGCGGACTTGCGCACCTTGTGCGCGCTTTCTTGCATGTGTACGACAGCTTCGAACGAATGATTAAAAAAAAAGTGTGGCCAGGAGTGTGTAATTGGTACCATAGTTGGGGCTCTCCGTCAAGTGTTCCACGAGCCGTATGAAGGGCGAGCTGCATCCTACCAACAACCGCTCTTGAGGCGGACTTGCGCACCTTGTGCGTTCTTTCTTGCATGAGTACAACAGCTTCGAACGAATAAAAATAAAAAATAGAATGGTTTTGGTTTCGGGTGGGTAACTGGTATATCATCGTTGGGGCTCGCTTCGTTCGTTCGAGTTCACTCCAAATTCAAGCGAGCCGAAAATCGATTGATCGGCAAAGCCGAACCCGTTCGAGCTTTCGTTCTGATTCACAGACGAACCCCACACAAAATTCGCCGAGCCTTTCGTTGTCGGGAAAGGCAAGGGCGCGAGGCGAACTCCATGGCGTCGACAAGCCGAGGAAACGCTCAACCCTACGCTACAACACAAGAAGGATGACTTTCGACGAACGAGCTCATCGATCTCACAGCTGCGGTAGGTACTTGCCTCTCATGTACAATAAACAAGTGGGCAGTGCCTCCTGACAGGTACGAGGTACTATCTTGTGTAGTAGTGGCGTGGAGAAAGACACACCGAGGTGGGTCGGTCGGTACCTCGGGTCAGCACGGAACCGGACTCTGGGGGACCTCTGCTGAACTTGAACCTTGTGTGTAACGAGGCGGCACCTTCTAGGGGAATGACACCTGGTATCCACACATACAGCGCTAAAAGACGAAAGCGACTACCGTACAACACGCAAGAAAACAGTCCCTCGGAACAACTTCCAAGCCGCTTTTTTTCGACGAAGGAGGAGAAAGAGATAAAAAACGCCTCCCCGTTTTCGTTCCGCGTATCCCCTTCACTTTGGAGATAGCCAGCTCTGAAGTTTGTCCCACAGAGTGGGTGTCTTACCTTGCGTGCCACATATCACACGGCAATCAACAGGGATGCGTGTAACCGGGCCCGGTTCGCGAGCGGTTCGCACACCTGTACGAGGTTCTCGGAAAACATGCGGTTCTTGAGGTTTTCATAACAGCCCGTAGACAGAAACGCCTCACTCAGTCTATAAACTAGAAACCTCCCCTTCGTTACGTACGCATGTTCAAAAGGGGAATGATATAAATCCATCCCCTACAGCAACTTTTTACGTCTGTGTTTCGTGTGTGCGTGATATGATCACAACAATTGCTCATTTTGAGGCAATACCTGTAGGTTTGCATCAAAATCTGCGGTAGCGCGCCAGGCTTAGCTTCACTGCCCGCCGTACACTTTTTTTCCGCGTTCTATTCCGTCGGAGAAAATGCTCGAGCACGAGCAGGCAAATTCCCAAAGCGACAGGCCGGGGAGATGCCGAACGCTGACATATACTACGGGCGAGTGTGATACGCATGCGCGACAAAAATGAAAGCAAGCGATAAAAATGAAAGCAACTACGCGTACCGGGAGGGGCAATCGACGAGCCGAGGAAATGCCGAACTTTACGAACGATGATACAATAATACGAGCCAGTACGTATGATATGCATCCATGTGCGATTACAACGAAAGCAACGACCGGGGGGGGGGGAAGGGGACGAAACCCGTGACCACGTCTTGCTGTTCAGAAAGCCACCGAAAGCAAAGCCCCGACCCGGTACGTCTTATTTTGCTACTTTTGAGTTGGAAAATACGAGTACACTTCACATATGGTGGCAAGTATGGTCGCATGGTGCTTCCAAGTGTGTAGAGAACGTGAACAAACCAAACACACAAGGCTTTTTAGCTGGAAAGCATCACTGGTCAGCAAGTGGATAGCAACCATAAATAAAACAGCCTTCTCCGTACAAAATGTGTAGGTTAGGTCTTCAACAAACCAAACACAGGGAGCGGGGGTGAGGGGGGGTGAGGACTCATTTGTTGCTTGCCATGGTCATTTGGCCATTGACCAAGCATCCCTTTCGAGACGGAGCACCGTTCCTGTCCCTAAAAACGTTTTCGAAAAAAAAAAACGTGGAAAAAAATCACGTTGCGAGCTGTGATTCCCAGCTGATTCGTTAATCTCATCCGATTCATCATATCACGGGATTTAATCGACATCGGAAAAGCAAATGGTTGCGATTGCTCTAGGATTTACAGGTATTAACGTCTGTTACTGAGGGTGGTTACTGACAAAGCCCCCGCGAGAGGAGGGGGGGGGCTCGCCTCGTTGACGCCCGGCTGGCTCCGCTCGTTCGATTTCATTCGATTTGAAGCGAGTCGATTTTTCTATAGTTATACGAATGATGGGCTTCGCCGAGAGCTCGCCTGCCTAACGATCTGGTCGCGCGGATCTTTGGGGCGGCAGGCTGTCCTCGCTTGCGAGCTAGGAAGTACTCTATCGGAACGGCGCGTGCTCCGCCTCAAAAAGGACGTGTGGCCAATGGTTAAGCAACACTGAGTAGCAACCCCTCCCCCCCCCCCCTTCTATAGCCACTCGACTACGGCGACCACGCATGAAATGAGACCCCAACCCCTTTTTTTTTTGTTTTTTTTTTTCTTTTTTTTGCACACTTTTACTTTCCAGCTTCTGGACAAGCCGTGGTCACAGGTGTCATCCCTTCTCCTCCCCGGTTCTTGCCTTCAATTTTTATCGCGCATAGGGTTCAGCAATCCCACTGCTCGTCGATTGTTCATCGAGTGTTGCTAACTCACGCTCTCGCGCTTTCCGCAAGTCAATTTGTCCACAAGAAAAAGTCCCAACGAATTTATACGAGTATGCACTCGGCGGGGCTCGAACTCACGAAACTGACCTATACCAGGCTCGAGGATAACCTGATACGCCACCGGGGCGACCTCTACAGCCATTCGACTACGGCGACCACGCATGAAATGAGAACTCTCCCCTCTAAGGTCATACGACTGCCGCCATGCATGAAATCAGTACACCCTTCCGCTCTCCCCCCCAACACCGGACTGCCCGGAGGGGGGAAGGGAGGGAGGGGAGAGGTGGTCATCGAAAGTGGGCCGGCCTGGTTGGGCGCCGACAACATTATTCATGCATGGGTACAGCAGCAGTACCAGGTACATGTTTGGCATTGCCCCTGCTGACCAGGGCGGAAAATAGGCGTCCGGTTCGTGGTGTGACCCCTCGCAGGGGTCGCCGGAGGGCCGCTTGAGGTCGTTCTTCTCAATGAATATGCGTCAATATACTCAAAACGTGCGCCTAACCCGTTTGTTTTATCCTCTTGTACACGTGGTGCCGGCTGCCTTAAAATAATGTGCGTTTGCGAAGAAAAAAACAAGGACAGAATGGACGTCAATAAGCATCAGAAATATTGCGAGGTGCTTGCACAGGGGCTGCGGGAGTTCCTAAAAACTCGCCGGGATCTTCCTCTCCCTTCTCGAGCTGTTTGAGGCCTGCTTCGTCCTCAGGGAGAAGAAAACGCAACAACAGTTTTAATCTAATTATCAGAGGAACTAAAGTACCCTCGTACGAGTATGCAATAAGAGGAAACCAGCGACAAAAAAAAAAATCTACAGTATTAGATAAGACGAAAGCACACAAGAAAAAAGACTCGACAAAAAAAATCGCGTCAAAAAACACGCCAAACATTGCTTCGCGCGAGGTGCAACAGGCCGAAAAAGAACCGTTTTTTTTTCTTTCGCTACTCTGTATATTACGAGTATGTAGTAGTAGCAGTAGTAGTAGTAGTAGTAGTAGTAGTAGTAGTAGCAATAGCAGTAGTAGTAATAGCAGTATTAGCGGTAGTGGTAGCAGTAGCAGCAGTAGTAATAGTAGTAGTAGTAGCAGCAGCAGTAGTAGTAGTAGTAGTAGTAGTAGTAGTAGTAGTAGTAGTAGTAGTAGCAGCAGCAGTAGTAGTAGTAGTAGTAGTAGTAGTAGTAGTAGTAGCAGTAGTAGTAGTAGTAGTAGTAGTAGTAGTAGTAGTAGTAGTAGTAGTAGTAGTAGTAGTAGCAGTAGTAGTAGCAGTAGTAGTAATAGCAGTATTAGCGGTAGTAGTAGCAGTAGCAGCAGTAGTAATAGTAGTAGTAGTAGTAGTAGTAGTAGTAGTAGTAGTAGTAGTAGTAGTAGTAGTAGTAGTAGTAGTAGCAGCAGCGGCAGCAGCTACGGCGAACTAGGACGCGCACAATTTTACAAAATTATTCCAACGTCAGCTGTGAGTTCGACAAATTTAGAGTCGATACTCATCTTTGCAAGGTGCGTGATACACCGTTTGTTGCGCAAAAACGTGGGCCAGCGCAACCTTTCATTTCACCGCCTATTATTTGTAACTACCGCTGACGTGTGTACAAGCACCGTTGGGTACCAACGCCCATTTTATGGGTTCGGTCGGTTCATTCGCATAATAAGTGGAATTTTTGCGCCACGTTCGCATCCCCATCGGAAAAAAGGCACTCATTGTTCGAGTGCGCGTCGGCCGGCACATCGGCACATTATTGCCATATGATATAACCGGATTGCGAACATTGCAAGGTGCACAGCACACATCACGCGTTAAAACGGTAGATGCTGTTGTGCCGTTCGGCATGAGCCATTGGCGTACAGAGCAGGCGGGCATCAACAGCTAACATGCGAGCCGGCGGAGCATCAATAATAATGAAAAAAAAGGATGTATGTAGCAGGGCGGCGAGCGGAGCCTGCTTTTCGTTCCCAAACAAAATGGACGAGAGCTTCCGAACCCACTCGACACAAAAACACCCAACCCAACACTCAACACTCAACACGCACAAGAAATTGATCGAGGGTCAGTTCTTCTTCGAGGAAGAAAAATGAAATCATCGTCGAGCCTAACGCCTCTACAACTGGAAACCCTCTTTGGGGACAAAATTACTTGAATGTTTAGCGCACGGAGGGATTTTGGGGCTCTAAAGGGGTTAACCCGGTACGAAAGAAAAATCAATGCATAGGGAACGCACTGCTCGTATTGGTTCATTGATTCATGTATTCATTCATTATTGATCGCACTACTGTTGATGACCGTCTAGCTCTGACGAGGTACACTGCTGTACTGCTGTCATCTGCGATGCTGCGATGGCTACTGTTGCGGGCTGTGGGCTGTGGGCTGTGCTGCTGTGTGATGGTCTGGTATGGTGATGGTGATGGTGCTGGTGTGCTGAAATATGGGGGTTTCCATACAGATACAGACGCGTTATATGGGATAGGGGATAGGAGACGTAATAACCTACCGGAAAAAACCTAGCTGGTTATGCCCGGTCGGTTATTTTGAAATAACCGAACCGTTTGGAAATGGCCGGTTATCAGTCTCAAAAACCGCTCCCAAAAAACCGGTCGATAAACCAAAAATCGGGTTCGGTGCCCAACACTGAGTTTGCATTTCCTTATCACAATCAACCTGGTGTCTATGATCTGTTGATATGTGATGCTGTTGTTATGTACTCGTCTATGATCTGTTGATCTGTGATACTGTTGTCATGTACTCGTATCGCCGTGCATGCAGCTATGATACGTATGTATGCTTGCCTTCTTTTGTATCATACATACCGATTTTTTTTTGTTTTTTTCTTCACACACATTTACTTTCCAGCTTCTGGACAAGCCGTGGTCACAGGTGTCGTCCCTTCTCCCACCCCGGTTCTTGCCTTCAATTTTTATCGCGCATGGGGTTTAGCCATAATCCTACTGCTCGTCGATTTTTCGTCGAGTGAGTGTTGCTAACTCACGCTCTCGCGCTTTCCGCAAGTCAAATTGTGCAAAAGGAAAAGTCCCCACGAATATCATCCTCGACGAGTGAGTGTTGCTAACTCACGCTCTCGCGCTTTCCGCAAGTCAAATTGTGCAAAAGGAAAAGTCCCCATGAATATATTATAAAAAATGAAAATACACTCCAGCTGTGAGATCGAAGATTTCGTCGAAACTCATCTTTGCAAGCTGTGTGTGATACTCCGATCGCGCGCATTACGAGTTGTGTGTCCTCATTAAGGATATAGGTCGGCGACTCGCCTTACAACTACAGTGTAGCTATCAGGGTCAACAGGATGATTTTAGTCAGTCTGTGCGCGGAAACTATAAAACCCGTTTCTGAGGGGGACAAAATCTGACAGCTGTGAAGGGAAAGGGGGCCTGGTTTTGATGAAAAGCGAGCGGGTTTGGAGGGGGGGGGGGGGGGGGGGGGAAAGGGGGCAATTTGTGCATGTAAGCTATAAATCCTTTCGAGGGGATAAATCTGACGGTTTTGGCACCAGTATATTATGGGGGGCGGGGGGGGGGGGGTTGGGGCGGGGGGGGGGGGGGAGGGGGGGGGGTTGGGCGGGGGGGGGGGCGGCGTGTGGGGCAGCTCAATATGTGCCTGGAAACTATACATTATTTTGAGGGGATAAATGTGACGGTTTTGGAAATAATACATCAGTTTATCATGTATATCCTGGAGTAAGTCGTACAATCAGTGAGTAAGGAGAGGGTGGAGTGTTCGAGGGGGTGGGGTTGGGATGGGTTGGGGGGGAAGGTGGGGGGTGGGGGCGGGGGGGTGGGGGGGGAAAGGAGTATATACGAGTATGCACTCGGGGGGATTCGAACTCACGAAACTGACCTATACCAGGCTCGAGGATAACCTGATACGCCAGCGGGGCAACCGTATGAATACGCGCGGGTATCATCCGTCGTGCAGTTGGTACTTTTCCTTGGATACTTCGTAACGGCATTGACTACTCGTACTGCTATACGGTGAGTACCCCTATTTGCATTATCGGTGTTTACCAAAAATGACTGCACACCCTCGGAGTCGATTTCTATCTTGCACGTCGTCCCAGACTCCACCCCACCTCAACCCAAACCCTGCCCGCGCGCTCGAGGTTGGCAAAGGCGGTCCCGCGGCTCCTCGGCGTGTTTCGTACGCGTTTTGAAAAAAATAATCGGCCGGGCGAAAGGCGGCCTCAACCAATCAGGACACAGGGTGTTCAGTCATTTTTCTTCACACCGATACAACAATAATGCAAGTAAGGTGCTGTCCTGTAGTACGTGTACCGGCAACTCGCCGAGTGAGCAAGGATTTCATACGAGTAAAAATTGAAAAACGTCAGCTGGGAGGATTTGAGGACTACGCGCCATTGAAAACATTCGAAGGAACGCATTCAAGGCAGACGGGGCAGGCGTCCTTGTATCACATTTTTTTTTGGCATTTTCCCCTTTCTCAAGTGTTCATTTTGCAATTTCCCCTTTCTTAAGTGTTTATTTTTCGCAATTTCCCCTTTCTCAAGTGTTCACTTTTGCAATTTCCCCTTTCTCAAGGGTTTATTTTTCGCAATATAACCTTTCTCAAGTGTTCGTTTTTGCAATATCCCCTTTCTCAAGTGTTCGTTTTTGCAATTTCCCCTTTCTCAAGTAAGTGTTCTTTCCGAGCACGCGTCACCGGCATCTGGCATCACAAAACGAAAAAAATCATGCCAGCACTCCACATGTCCATGATGTCCAGCTCTCCCCTAGGAAATACACGTTTCAAACGTTTGAGAAACGTTTCATCACCTTCCATCCGTCGATACACGGATAAGAATGAATACATATTTAAGAACACACACGAAAAAATACTATATAAGCCACCAAGACAAAAGCCACCAAGACAGTTGTCTTGGTGGCTCTTCTTTGCCCGCAACATCAAACCTCGCACATAACCAGGTGCCCGGCATCTGATACATACTCGGCGAAGGTATGCGGTATGCGGGGGTGGGTCTAAGGCTCCTTCTGCATAAACGAAGTGCGTTTCGTTGACGGGCCTACCTACCACTGCTGCTGCAATAAAAATATCCAGTGGCTGCGCTGGCAGCGGTTGAGTATTATTAAAATCTCCCGTCTCTCTTGCCGTAACTACTTGAGCAAAACAAACAATAGGCAAGCCTACGACAAACGAGGCCAGGAGGTTTTTCGTTTTGCCGGTTGTTGTTGTTGTTTTTCCTATCCCATTTATTATCCTCGCACTGCCCTCGCCATCCCTCCCAGTAGTAACTCAGATCCGGGGTCACACAGCGGGCCCTTCCCTACCTACAGCAGCACGTGCCTTCATTTTTATCGCGAAAATATTTCAGCATTTTCTTCCCTCGTCGACTCGCGTCGAATTGTTGAGCGTATCAAGTCAATAAAAACGACCCCCATCACAAGACAGCATTACACCATCACGCATCAAACGTCATGCACGTCAACCACATGATCCCATCCCCGAACATCCTTCGCTTCCGTTTACTACGTGCTGCGAGCACAAGCAAGCATGGTCTAAACTCAGAGAGATGTGTGTATGTAGTCAACGACATCTATCTAGCCGGTCGCCCCGGTGGCGTATCAGGTTATCCTCGAGCCTGGTAACGGTCGGTTTCGTGAGTTCGAATCCCCCCGAGTGCATACTCGTACTCGTATAAATTCGTGGGGACTTTTTCTTGCGCACAAATTGACTTGCGGAAAGCGCGAGAGCGTGAGTTAGCAACACCCGATGAAAAATAGACGAGCAGTGGGATTGCTGAACCCTACGCGCGATAACAATTGAAGGCAAGGACCGGGGGTAAGAACAGACAACACCTGTGACCACGGCTTGTCCAGAAGCTGGAAAGTAGACGCAGGATGTGTGAGAAAAAAACAAACCAAAAAAAATTACCACAAGCAGTGTCTCTAGAGCAGTACGTGGCACAGCCAGTCCACGGCCGGAAAAAGTGACTTTTCTGCTGAACAGAGCGTCCCCCACGGCACGGCCCGGAGATTATTATGTACCGATTCTTCGGCTGTGCAGCCAGCAGTACCTGGTACCAGGTACAAGTTCCATGGTTCATTGGCATGGCCACAAACGACAGACACCACTTATAACTACACTTGAACGACGACGTATGACGGTTCATAGGATACGCTGCAGTGAAAGTACATGATGTAACACACCAACATGACTGATGGACTGGTATCATATGGAGTAAAACATACACGGCACGGCGGTTGGGTTGGGTGTTGGGTGCTTTGCACTTTGGATACTCTTGTGTTGTTGTCGTACGTAGTGCTAGGGAGCGAGAGAGTCTCAATACTTGTAGATGAGTCGTCATTCTTGCGGCGATGGACGACGAGGGGTGGCAAGCGAAGCAGCACAACCAACGTACTTCGAAGTATGACTTCGAAGTATGACGTCAGGCGATTATATTACGACGTGTACGTGCGGGTGGGTGCTTAGCGGTTTAGTGTACTACTCTCCTGCGCGTGATGTTGCCCCCCGTACGTAGCGCTCCGGGGGCAAGAGGGTGTGCTATGGTTCCAGCTATATCGCCTCTCTCGGCGAGCGATGCACGCCGGTAACACGCGACGTGGGGCTGCCATTACCGCCATGAGATTATTTTACCATGTACCTGGTACGTGCGGTGGGTGCTTTGCGTACTCGCTCGTAAGGGGGAAACGTAGCCCGGCGACGAGGGAAGTTGTTGTCACATGTTTTACTTGCTGAACGTGCGTATGTATCGATGATATGTACAACTGCTGTTGCTGGGCGGGCGATGCACGACGGCGGCGGCAAGCTAATCAGCACCCGCTAACGCCATGCGATGCGCTTGCAACGTGTACGTGCTACGTGCTACGTGCGTGCGTAGAGTGGATGGATCCGCGGGTGCTGCGTGCTGCGGCGGCCGCACGAACCCAAACATCAACTCAAGCAGACTCAAAGGGGAAACACATCATACAACAGGCAGCGACGAACAATACAGAAGGAAAGATACAAAAAAAAACTGTACTGCTTTGGGACAGCAAGAAAAGATGAGCTGTAAAAGAGAGCTGAAAAGAGACGACGCTGGGTGGTGGGTGAGGTCGGTGGGCGAGGGTGTTATGTTTGGTGTTGCTTTGGATCGAGAGAGAAAATTCCCCCGAAGATAGTTCTATTGCCTCTCAGCAGGAGCTGGTTCTACGCGGTGCGACGAGGTGCGGTGCAAAACATGCAACAAGCAAGCAGCTCTCCCACAAGGCATGAGCGAACTGGGAATGACAGCATGCAGCTGCTACGTGACCTGTACGTATGATGTACAGAAAAGACGATGCAAAACAAAACTCGAACAAATTGGGCAAATTACGAAAAAACAATCTCCGCTGATAATGCGGCTATATGCGGGAATTTTTTAGTTCCGGGCGATTTTCAGCGAGCTTTGGGCCGGCACGTCGACATGGTACCACCGACAGAAGGACTTAAACCCTGCGACCCCCGTCAACAGCAGCGAAGTCCTCGGCAAGATCTGTACGTATGGCGCCAGGTGAATGGGATCTGGGATCGGAAATATCGCAGATTTCCGAAAGCCTCATATCTCAACCGCTCAATAAATATGTTGGTCTTCCTGTGTGACAGGAGAGGGCGAGCAGAAACTGAAATGCTGAATTACTTGAACAAAGCACCGAAATCCAGTGCAAAGAAAGACCAGCACGTATCGTGTACCAGAGTACGACTTGCTTCAGCTATGATGTACCAGGTATACGTGTACCACTTTGGTTTGCTTTGTCTCTTCCCTGGGGTATTCTTCCACCCTAGTGCAGAGTGACTATGTGTGACTAGACTGGAGCCTGTCCTGTGACCGCGGACTTCATTGCAGAAGTCAGTATCTATATGCGAGTTACCCGTATGTGAGAACAGCAACAGGTGCCGGTAGGTTTCGTAAAAATACCTCGTATGATAGAACAGACACCAATAGAGAAAACAGAAAAACTCGAAAACTCACGCTGTTGATTGATCAGCCATGATTGAATCCAGCAGCAGTAACCAAGCTTAGCTTCGCTCCGTCTCACAGCAGTAGGGCTGCGCGAACAGGGGCGACTGTTGAGGGGGTAGAGGTTCCTTGCCGGAATCGTCTTTATCGCACAAAATACTTGGTGCTGCCCTGCTGCTGCTGCTCTTCTGCGCTTCTGCTGCTGTGTCGTATTTTGATGATTTTGAGGGGTCTCGAGTTTGAGTGACGACTACTTGCTCGTAGTGTGACGACCGAACAGCGAAAACAAAAGACAGCGATTGGTCCGTAACTGGAAACCCTTACGTTATTACACGGGGAATAGGGAAATGCGGCGAAATCAAGATGCGGGAGGCAGCACCGGCGGCGGGCAGCGAAAAAGTCCGAGGCATTGCCTCCCTGCTAGCGAGAGAATGGCAGCGTGTCAACGAAAGACTGAGAGCAAAGAGCAGTGCTTGGAGATTCAGCGGACGTTGCTGCCAGAGTGTTGCTGAACACTATAACAGGTATGCAAATATCGCTGACCGCAGCAGTAGCAAAGCAGTACTCTACATATTCGGCCGTTTGTCCTTTTTTCCTCTTTACTGCGCTCGTACTGCTGTTCTCGTCGTTGCACGTTGCGCAACCCGGCCTCGCTCTGGCTTGCATGTCCATGCTGGCTCGCCGAGTTTCGCACCACATCGCGCGAACGCCCTATCGACTTCGCGCGAGGTTGGCGTCGGATATCAAGCTTGCCTATATATATCCTTGGTTTGTGGAATGATAGCAGCATCTACGTCGTACCAAAATATAGCTTGATAGTTTGTCTTGTCCATTCTGGGATGACGCCAAAAGAAAGTGCGCCAACTATTTTTTTTTTTTTTTTCACACGCATCTACTTTCCAGCTTCTGGACAAGCCGTGGTCACAGGTGTCGTCCCTTTCTTCCCCCCGGTTCTTGTGCCTTCAATTTTATCGCGCATAGGGTTCAGCAATCCTACTGCTCTTCGATTTTTCATCGAGTGACTGTGTTGCTAACTCACCCTCTCGCGCTTTCCGCAAGTCAATTTGTGCACTAGAAAAAGTCCCCACGAATATACACGAGTACAAGCACGCGGGGGGCCTCGACCTCACGAAACTGACCTATCTACACCAGGCTCGAGGATAAATAACCTGATATGCCACCGGGGCGACCGGTATTTTTTTTTTTTTTTTTTTTTTTTTTTTTTTTTTTTTTTTCCAGCACACTTTCACTTTCCAGCTTCTGGACAAGCCGTGGTCACAGGTGTCATCCCTTCTCCTCCCCGGTTCTTGCCTTCAATTTTTATCGCGCATAGGGTTCAGCTGTCCCACTGCTCGTCGATTGTTCATCGAATGTTGCTAACTCACGCTCTCGCGCTTTCCGCAAGTCAATTTGTCCACAAGAAAAAGTCCCAACGAATTTATACGAGTATGCACTCGGCGGGGCTCGAACTCACGAAACTGACCTATACCAGGCTCGAGGATAACCTGATACGCCACCGGGGCGACCGGTATATACCGCGCCAGGTAATTAAATATGATATCAGGTACCTGGTACTATTAATAGTGCTGTTGTGCCAAGTACAGCAGTCTGCTGATGCTGCTGCTGCTGCTGCTGCTGCTGCTACTGCTGCTGTGTGGCGGTGGTTGTGCTGGTGGTGTGTTTTGTCGGCTCTTGAGATCCGTGTTTTCCAGGCTCTTTTCAGCGTTGTATGCTTGTGTACATTTTCCATGGTCGTTCGTCTCAGGGCTTACATGATATTGATTGATATTATGTCGCTGTTGTTGGTTGTTGATACTGGTGCCATGCATGCCGTGAGCATGCAGGTTCAGGTTTGTTCCGGGTACAGACAGCGGCCGATGGCAACGACAATATCCACACAGGTATCGTATCATGCAGAGCGCCAGGGTCCACTGTACCAAATAACAGATAACCGGTACAGCACGGCAACGGTAACACACACACCTCGTTTCCATCTGTGATGCACTGCTGTAAGCTTTGCTCTCAGTATCGTTCTCGTAGCTTGTGACCACGGAACGTGCAGCTCTCTACACGAACAAGGAAAGACAAGAAGTATGTTTGGATCCTTGGAATTATGTGTTTGTGTACTGGATGTGCTATTAATAGATGCTGCTGGGCTCGCAATAAATAATAACGGTCACGCCTGGGGTTCTAATGCGACAGCAACCAACCCAGCGGCAGTTACACATCCGTGCGTGCAAAAAGCCTTGGGAGCGTCAGTAATACCAGGTAGTCGATAGTACCCAGCCTGAAGCAGCACGTACGAAGGCCATGCAAAATTCCTAGGAGAGTACTTTCCGTGCTTTTCCGCACGAGCTACACACACGAGTACGGTGCAGATATTACAGGAGTGTGCAAACGAGCCTCCCCGTACCGCCATTTCTGGCGCCCGCGCGGACGCTATTTTGCAGCAATCCTGACACGAAAAAAGATCCACAAAAAGTGGCCGACGGTTTCATACTCGCTTTCAGAAGACGCCGCAGGGAAGTCTGCAAGATTTTTTCGGGTTCAAAAACGCGTTGTTTTCAGTACGATAGGCCATGCCCCGGGAAGAGGGAGAGGGGGAAGAAACTCTTCCTGCTTTGTGATCCCACAGGTCTGAGTTAGGTCTAGGGAGGAGAAGGAAAAAGAAAAATGGTGAAGATATGTAGATGAGATAAACGGGGGGGGGGGGGGGGGAGAAGTTGAAGTACGTCCAGCTCCTGCGTCGTGACCCCCGGTCTGAGCTACGTCTACATGTGTAGACTAGGGAGGGAGAATGGGAAAGAAAAAATGCGACGATAATTCGTAGATGAGACGAACGGAAAAAGAAAACTTGACGGTATCATACGTCCAGTGATACACATCACTATTTGACATTATTACGTTTGTTTCTAACCATTTTACGCAAGTGATGTCCTCAGGGGGCACTTCGATCGGTATTTGGTATGGGATAGGGTTAGGGTTAGGGACGTCGTGTACACTGTGCTGTACAGCCAATATAATAGTGCTTCGTATAGGGTACTACCTAGACCAGACTATTTGCGGTAAAAAAGAAAAAAAGAAAAGATGAACAAGAGAGAAAGGAAAAAGTATTTGGAAGGAAACAGAAAAAAGAAAAGATGAACAAGAGAGAAAGGAAAAAAAAGAGAAAGGAAAAAGTATTTAAAAGGAAACAGGTAACAGGGAAACAGGACGGTACGATAAGCATGAAAATTAAAGGGCAGCACACAGGCCGCAACTAGGAACACAGCAGATGCCACATGTCACCATCCAACCAATATCGGGGGTGACAACCGTGTTGGGCTGCAAATGACTCTACTAACTGCTGTAGAGAGTACGAGCTTTGCCGAATGGTCCATCACCTGCCCACTGTTTCTGACAGCAGGCAGTGGCACCAATACCACCCCCGTACCGAATACAAACACGCCAAAAACGAAGCCTAGTAATTAAAGCAAGCAAAAGCGCTGCAACAAAGCAGATGACACCATCCAGCCAGCGTCGGGGCAGCACTTAAACCGGGTGGGTTCGAAACGCAACTACTACAGAGGGTTAGGAGCATTGCTGCCAGGTCTGTCCTTTACTTACTGCTGCATCTCCGACGTCGGTGCCCATACCGACATCATCGCCTCCATAGCCCCCAAGGGTACCTGAAGGAAAAAGGAAAGAGCAAAACAAGCAAAAGGGGAAAATAAAAAAGGGACCCAAGGAAAGGAAAAAGGGGGATGACAAGGGAAAAAGGGGGATGACAAGGGAAAAAGGGAAAAAAACGGTTCAGGGAAAACCCGCCTACCGGCGGTGGTATAGTACCGCAATATCGGCTGTCACTTTACCCGCTGAGGGGAGTGACTGAAGCAAGAGATCCAAATAATAAAAACAAAGACAAAACACGAGACAGTTGCAGTAGCTTGAGGTTAGGTAGACAGGGTTAGTGTTGGGGTTAGGGGTCTGCCTACAAATAAGTCGGCTTGGTGCTTTGATACCACCTTGTCGGCCGTATCCTTCCTGCTTTCTTCAACACGGCGGTTTCCCTACCCCCCCCACCCCCCTTTCGGCTTTGTGCGTCACGCATCCGGGCTGCGCGGCGCTCCGAGTTCTGATTTTCCTCTCCTACGTCTCGCCTGGCCATAAACCGTTCGGCTGCTTGGAGGATCTCCCGTTACCGCCTTGACATCTGTAGAAAACACGTTTTTGGGGACAAAAAAAAATGCTTCCAAGTTAGTTCGTATAGGGAGGGATTTGGGGAATCTAAAGGCGTCAACACTTGACACTTGCCCGCGTTATTTGCTGCGTGAACCCGCAGTACGGTTTCAACTCCAAAACTGCCATGGGCAATCTTCCGTGGAAACTTCGGTGGATCGAAAAGCGTCGAGGTCGTCTCTCAGGGTTCTGAGTTCTGCGTCAGTTGTTCGGTGACGCGCCTGGCCCCGAGTTTGTTCCACCGGCTATCTGCGCAAACATCATGGATAATCGATAGTCGCCCCCTTTTGGTCACCATTGGCCCAGCGAAGAAGAGTCGCCGTTTCCGGATGGTCGTTTCTGTGCGCTCGCAATTTGTCTTCTTGAGGGCCTTAGCGTACGATGCGCGTAATAAAGTGACCCTTTTACACCACCGCAGAATTGCTCGATACTAAATTCAAGTTATTTTGACCCTAGAAAAGGTTGGCGCAGTTGTGAACTGTCGGTACTGCTGTGAAAACGACCCAGCTCTACTTTCTAGCAAAGATGTCGGTTGACGGCAATATTTTGCCTTGACGAGCTTGACGGACAGCCGTCAAGGAACTCGACAGACTGAAGATAGTATGATAAGTCCAGAGTCGCCTTGACGGGTCAAAACTAGACCGTCAACCGTCAAGGAATTCCTCGAACTAAAGCTAGTATAATACGTCCAAAGACGCCTTGACGGGTCAAGACTAGGCCGTCAACCGACATCCTTGCTTTCTAGGGCTGTGAGTTGGATCACTTCGAGACTGGTACCAGGTAGCTATTACTTGGGTGGTGGAGTACAAGCTAACTGTAGCAGTAGGGGTCTTCCAATTCAGCGGTGTGGTGCGCCAGAGCAGTGTGACCGTTTTGTTTCGGGAACCCGCCTTATTCACTTGACGCATGCTACGACATCATAAGTAACACTTTTCGTCTGAAATGACTTGGTTTCTGAATGGCGGGGGCCCTTAACCCAAAATCGTCGGAAAACACGCCCCCTTAATTTTTGCATGATTCTCGTTGTGTGTGCCTAGGCCATGGGATTTTCATCCGGTAGCAGGTTTATTTTTTTCCAAACCAGTTTTTGGGAGAGGTATGTCTTGAGCTCCTACATTGAGGAACCTTGAGGGAAAAAAGTGGTGCACCTCTACGTACGGTAGCACGCGTCATTTTAGGTTTTTGTGAGACTCAGTGCAATTCCTCAGTCGTGACAAGCGATTTTGACCGCCTTATATCGGGATACCGCCTTATTAAGACGGCCTTGTATGGAAGTTCCCTACTGTTGTAACTGACTTGCTGCATGCAGTAGTCCCTCATATACATGGCACCGGTCGAGATACAAGCGCACCAGTCAGGCGCAAATAAACCGAACCGCGCAAATTTCCGCACGCAACTACGAATACTGCTGTTACAGTAATAGTAACTGACGCATGCTGTATAAGATACTTGGTGTGATATAGAGGATAGGAGCATTACTCAGCAATCATCTATTCTTGCGCGTGCTAGGTCATCATTTCGTAAGCACCGCTAACACGAGCATCAGACCTGGACGCGACATAGATCTACAGGCGGACAACATCTTCGACTCCATGGAAAATACGGGGAGTGTTCATTGCAGGTGGCATTTCATGGCCAAATCACCTTGCCGTATTTGCAACGATGTGTATCTCTGTCTCATAGGTCATGACCACAGAGGAGGGTACCTTATCGCTGTTTCGAGAAAATGGTTGACACAGTCTTTAAATCATATATACCCCAACCGTAACCCAATGAAACGCAACCAACCAATGAAGGGTGAAACCCCCTTCGTTTCGTACACAGTGTACGTCAACCATCGTGTCGAAAAAGTGGTAAGCTTTATCGTCTCTATAAGGCATCAGCACGGACACTGGTTGTGCTGCATGTAGATGGGCGGAAAGTGTCAGTTTAACGTCAAGAATACACACACCCGTTTAACCCATTTGTAGATATCTTGTTTTGGCACGCAACGTTCACATTAACAGTACAGCAGCTATACTTTTTTTTTTTTTTTTTTTTTTTTATCCTCCGGCGGATGGGGAAAAATAAAGCTTTAGCTCACCACACTTCCGCGTATTTTCATACGCGTCGTGTGTCGATTTAACTCAGTTGCTTTCGCAGCCCAACGCTAGCTGGCGCACCCTTCGAGTCCCATTGTAGGTATAGCGTAAGCTGTCCCTATCATTGGTCCCCGTTACAACCCCGGCAGCGCAAGCTGCCTATACTATTTCGGAAGCTATATATGATGAAAATAAAAATACACTCCAGCTGTGAGATCGAAGATTTCGTCGAAACTCGTCGTTGCAAGCTGTGTGTGATACTCCGATTGCGCGTATTACGGGTTGTGTGTCCTCATTAAGGATATAGGTCGGCGACTACCCTTGCAATTAAGAATATAGGTCGGCGACTCCCTTGCAACTATAGTGTAGCTATCAGGGTCAACAGGGTGATGTTGGTCAGTCTGTGCGCGGAAACTATAATACCTGTTTTTGAGGGGGACAAAATCTGACAGCTGTGGAAGAAAATGCATCAGTTTATCAAGTGAATCCTGTAAGTCGAATAACCGGTGAGGCGATGGCGGAGTTTTTAAGGACGTGGGGGCCTGGGTTTGATCAAGAGGGGGGGGGGAGGCGGGGGCAGCTCAATCTGTGCGTGGAAACTATGAATCCTATCCTGTAAGTCGTACAACCAGTGAGGAAAGGGCGGAGCGTTCGAGGGGGTGGGGGGGGGGGAGGGCGGGGAGGGGGGGGGGCGAAAGGTTTTTTCAACAGCATGTTTAGGTCGCATAGATTTAGGGTTTGCTATACGCGTGGTGCTAGGTCTAGGCGATGGTGCGAGTGGTGGGGAAGGAGGGGGCGTTGGGGGGGGGGGGGTGAATTGCAGCAAAGGCATGGGTAGCTCCAGAAAGATAATGAGGTGATATCAAGTGCGTGGAAGTGTTTATTACTCTGGCAGATTTCGATGTTAGGTGGGGCGTTTGAGCAAGAGGGACCAGGGAAAAAAAAAAAAAAAAAAATTGGGGCGGGGGGGGAGAGGGAAAGGGTTTTCAAGAGGTGTAGGTCACATATAATATAAAAATACACTCCAGCTTTGAGATCGAAGATTTGGTTGAAACTCATCTTTGCAGGCTTGTGTGTGATACTTCGATCGCGCGTAGTACGCATATATGTAGGGGTTTGCTATACGCGTGGTGCTAGGCGATCGTGCGGGTGGTGGGGAAGGAGGGGGCGTTGGGGGAGGGGGGGGTGAATGAAAACTACGTATTGGATGGCTGGAAAGATATTGACGTGATATCATTTGCGTAGAAGTGTTTATTACTCTGGCTGATTTCGATTGTAGGTGGGGCGCTTAGACGAAAAGGCGGGAAAAAAAAGGGGGGGGGGGGGATATCAGGCTGGTAGTGTTTACTACTCTCAGGCAAATTTTGATTTTAGGTGGGGCGTTTGAACAAGAGGGATCGGGGGGGGGGGGGGGGGGGCGGGCGGGGCACTTCAATATGCGCGCGGAAACTATGAATTCTTAAGAACAAATCTGACGGTTGTAGCAAGAAGACATCCCTTTGTATCACCTGCCTGGTATTGTTTATTATTCTAGAAGATTTGATGTTAGATGGCCAGAAAGATAACGAGGTGATATCAGCCGGCTGGTAGTGTTCACTACTCTGGCAGATTTTGATTCTAGGTGGGGCGTTTGAACAAGCGGGATCGGGGGGTGGGGGGACGGCGGGCGGGACACTTCAGTATGTGCGCGGAAAATATAAATCCTTGGGACAAATCTGACGATTTTAGGAAGAAGACATCCCTTTATATCACCTGCCTGGTATTGTTTATTATTCTAGAAGACTTGAAGTTAGATGTGGTATGTAACACAATCTTTAGGTGTGGTAAAGAACGTGTTAAAGCTTCATAATTTGTTGTTGTACATGGATCGCAAGATAGAATGTACAACCATGTAGTTACCATTATTTTCTTACATCGCTAATTATATGAAAGAGATACATGCTGCAAAATACAACAGGCGAGGTGATGTGGTCATGCAATGTCACCACCATTGAGTACGAGAGGGAGAAGTGCGAATCGTCAGTGTTTTGAAAGGAACGCTTGGTGTACCCGCGCTCAATTACGAATATCAAATGTGGCTCGCCCTCGGGTATATAAGTACATGAAATATGATCTCGGCGGACATTCCGACACTCACACGAGTGCTGTGTCGATTGTTCTATCATTCGGTTATTTGTTATTTCGTTATTCCCAACCACCCTATCCCTGTATGGCAATACTCCGTTTACCCATGTACGACCGTTCCAAATGGTTGCTTTTTATGAATAGCTGCATGGTTGTTCGATTACACATCACTACACATAGCCAGGCATGGTTGTTCGATTACACTGCAGGTGTACACAAATACCTAAGATCCCCTATGTAATTCAGGTGACACTATCGCATCTTCATTTATCTACATATGGTATTTAATTACTTCACTTCATTTATCTAAATATGGTCTTCAATTTCTTCACACATGCGGACTCTGGGTGTACTGATGATGTCGTTGGGTGGAAAGAACGATTTGTTAATGCTCGTGAAGACAACACACACACAAAACACGCACAGAGAAACACCAACTCAACAGCGCACCACAGGTTCCATTCATAGTAGTAGTATGCACTCATGTTTAAAAAGAATGGAAAAAACTCTTCATCATCTATCTGTGAGACCGACCCTAAGAGGATCTTGATCATTTTTTTTTTTTTTTTTATATCCTCCGGCGGATGGGGAAAAATCAAGCTTTAGCTCACCACACTTCCACGTATTTTCATACGCATCGTGTGCCGATTTAACTCAGTTGCTTTCGCAGCCCAATGCTAGCTGGCGCACCCTTCGGGTCCCATCGTAGGTATAGCGTAAGCTGCCCCTATCAGTGGTCTTCGTTACAACCCCGGCTCTTGATCAAAGCTCGTCTTTGCAAGCTGCGTGTGAGACTTCGATCGCGCGTGTTACGGGGTTTGTATACCCTCGTGAAGGATACAGGTCGGTGACTCTCCTGCGAATGCCAGGGTCAACAGGACAAAGACGTTGAGCCTTGCTCTGCGCACGGAAACTGTATAACCCGCATTGAGGGGGACAAAAACAGACATATGTGGAATTCAGGGTCATAAACGAAGTAGTTACGGTGTGGGTTAACTTGTGGAGGAGTGGAATACTTGAGTCTACCGGGTCTGTACGCAAGTGATGGCTGTTAATAGCAAGCTACCATGGTCGTGCGGGTACCGACTGCTGTAGGTACGTTTTTCTTCCTGTGTACTCCCTGTGTGTGGCAGGCCAGCATAGGGCCCAGCCCCAGCCTGATGCTCGGGTTAGTGCTGTCGAGTCATGGTGCAACATGCGGTGGGTGTCGATCGCTACTGTTCCGAAGTGGTTTCGCTTTCGCTCTTGGTGTTATGTGAAAAGCGCACACTGACACGTTTGTTGATCGAATGAAGACCGCCGAGTGAGATCTGGCGTTGTGCGTCAGGCGTCGGGCGGTGCACTTGATCCTAAAAGCTCTCCGAACGCTCATCTCTCACACTACATAGTCTACACATCATACGGTAATAAAAAACCACTGACATCAACGTAAAAACAACACCACGTATCTGGTTTGTTTTATTCTCATCCACCTTTTAGAATATCTTTGAAATATTGGGTTTCTGCATATTAGCATGCAGGTATATATTTTGCTCCCATCCACCCCCCCCCCCCTCCCTCCCCCGCCCCTCCCCCCTCCCTCCCCTTCCGCCTCGCCAAAATCTAAAATCGCCAGAATTATAAACACTACCAGACAGGTGATATCGTCTCTTTACTTTTGAGCCATCCATGCAGTAGCTCCAATTCATTTACATGGCCTTCAAGTCATAATTAACCCTTCGCCCCCCCTCCCTTTTCCGCCCCTCCCCTAGCCTAAGACCTAGCACCATTGCGGCACCATTGCGTGCAGTAAGCACCTACCTGGTATTCATTTGTGCTACCTAGCAATATTGGAAATTACTCCCCTTTACCTCCCCCCTCCCCCTGGAAAACCCGTCGCCCTCCCCTCACCGGTCATACGACTATAGGAGTATGCATAATAAGCTGGTGCGTTCCACAGCCGTCAGATTGTGTCCCTCTCTAAAACCTTTTTTTTCTTAGAGTTTCCGTGCACAGGTTGCTTAACATCACCCTGTTGACCCTGGCGCAAGCTATTTTAGCTGTTCTAAGGGGAGTCGCCGACCTATATGTCGCCCCGGTGGCGTATCAGGTTATCCTCGAGCCTGGTATAGGTCAGTTTCGTGAGTTCGAGCCCCACCGAGTGCATACTCGTTTAAACTCGTTGGGATTTTTCTTGTGCACAAATTGACTTGCGGAAAGCGCGAGAGCGTGAGTTAGCAACATTCGATGAAAAATCGACGAGCAGTGGGATTGCTGAGCCCTATGCGCGATAAAAATTGAAGGCAAGAACCGGGGGGGAGAAGGGACGACACCTGTGACCACGGCTTGTCCAGAAGCTGGAAAGTAGAAGTGTGAGAAAGAAGAAAAAAAAAAAAAAATGTCGTTAATGATGACACACAACCCTTTATACGCAGGATCGGAGCATCGCATACAGCTTGCAAGGATAAGTTTCGACGAAAATCTTCGATCTTACAGCAGCTATAAGTGTATTTTAATTTTTTTGTAATGCAGGAGGAGTGGTTTGGGTACCCATTTTATCACTTTTCTTGCCGTTCCGAATCAAGACTTTTTGGGAGATAAGATCACAAAAATAAACAATTTATGTCTAGGGTTGTGTATTAGACGTGAAGCCCTACCCAGAGCGTGCTACTTTATGTGCACTCCCTGGTCCCTCCCCGCATGGTTTTCGGGCTAGGTTAGGGCTCACGCTATTGGTCGGGTTGGAACCCAGTACTGCAGTAGGTATATCGGTATACCGCTAGTGGTCTACTAAGTTGTTTTATCAAAAGTCCTGTTTTTGAGTCAGGACATAGAGCTCCTCGAGCGAAGAGCCCCAGGAAAACTAGGTGGATGCTTACCGCCGCCTGGTTCAGCTTTCATGCCTTTTGATACCTGCCTGGTATAATGTTAAACAGCTATGATCTAAAATGGACACATCCCGATATATTTGACAGAAAATGGCAGGAGTTCCATGCGGGAAGGTTGCCGTTGAGGGGCGAGTCAAGCGGGGTTTTTTCCATTCGTCGCTGCAGGCGCACGGGTACCGTGACGCACGCAGGTATATCCGGTTATAGTTCTCACCCAAATAAGCTCGCTTTTTCTCGCTTAAATCTCTCGCCCGATAAGCTCGCGATTAGTTCCGCTTAAAATGGGGTTGCCTTCTGAACGCGATTCTCGATTTCACACCGCACTTATAGGAGTAGCCCTCCTAAATCCGAGTCATACGCCCTGATCCAATAGGCTCGCAATAGTTTTCGCTTAAAGCTCGCACCCACGGAGCCTGCGGTTATTTAGCTAAGACGCAGGCCAACTTAAGATCGCATTTTTTCCCACTTAACGCTTTTGCTACTACAAACAATCAAACACACTATTTCGAAGTACGCTGTCCCCAAAAACGTGCGTGCAGCTCTAAACACGATTAGCTCCCACTTATTTTCTCTCCAAGTGGAGGCATTTTCTTCTGCTTAAACGGGATTGCCATCTAAACACGATTCCCTATCCCATCGCAGAAAATGTCGGGAGTACCTTGCGGGAAGGTTGTCGTTGAAGAGCGGGACAAGCAGGGGTCATTCGTTCGGCGTAGCAGGCGGACGGGTACCGTGGTGCACGCTAACGGGTACACAGTAGGCGGGAGGGGTGCGACGCTGGAGCTGGTCGGAGAGGCAGGCACGGAGTCGTATGCGTTCGACAAGGCCAGGTGTAAACTGTTTGGAGCTTTTCTGCACCAGGGGAAGCTGACGGTTTGCACCGAGGGTATGCGCCATCAGGTAAGGAGAGGAAGGAACGTAGGGAGGGCGGGAGGGCAGGAGAGAGGGAGGGCAGGAGAGAGGGAGGGAGGGAGGGAGGGAGGGAGGGAGGGAGGGAGGGAGGGAGGGAGGGAGGGAGGGAAGAAAGGGGGGGAGGAAGGGAGGGGGGGGGTGGGGGGGTGTACGCACTTCATGCATGGCCTTAGACGTGTGACCGTAGACCCTAGCGTTACAACAAAACTGGGACGAGATACGTTAGGTTTTGCCACGCAGAAGATGCTTCCACCCAGCGCGAAGGGGGCGGGAGGGAGAGAGGAAGGGAGGGGGGGAGGGGGCGGGAGAGAGAGAGGGAGGGAGGGAGTGATGGGGACGGGGGGGAGAGGAGGAGGAAGGGATGGAGGGAGGGAGGGAGGGAGGGAGAGGAGGAAGGAGGTTCAGAGCAAGAAAACGAGTTAGCGATCGAGTTAGAGAACAAGATGCTGTTTTTTATTCTGTTGTTGTTGTTGCTGTTTGTTGCTGCTGCAGAAATATGACGATACGCAGCACGACCGTCATCGTCTGTCACTTCTACTTATCCTCATAAAGAAGCAGAAAAAATGGACGTGAGTTTCAACTTCTATTGATCACCTCGTAAACGTCCCCCGACAGAGGAAGAAAAGTTTTAACCTGTGTGCCTGTTACTTTCGTTTGCCTCCCCCGTGCTACCACCGTATGCTCCACCCTCCCCCGCGGAGGTCAACAGATTATGATAAGCGAAGCCGACCCAACTCTCCTCGCCGAACTCTGCGGCACCCTTCTCCGACACAACGAAGCCCCACCCCCCACGGCGACCACGACTAAGGCCCCCTCCAATGCTCAGACGCATGCTCAGGCCCTAGCCCAGGCCAGCAGGAGAAAAGCCGCGGGAGTCGGACCTCTCCGATACCGCAGTGTCAACTCGACAACGCCTGTCAGCGCTACTAGCAGCCCTCGTGTGTCGTCATCCTCTTCTTCTTCCCCGTCTTCGTTGTGCTCTTCCTCTTCTTCCCTTGTTAAGGGTGGGGTTAGGCCGGTGGGGGCGGGGGCAATGGTTGTCGCTGGTTGTGGTCGCTCTACCGTGGCGGTAGCAGCAGTTGCGGGAACAGCGCGGGCGGCGGCGATGGCGCGGGTGGGCGTAGGACTTGGAGCGGGAGAGGCGGGAGCGGGAGCCGGGACGGGGGTGGGGGGCAAGGGGCCGAGGAGGAAGATGTGTACCCCGACGAAGGCGTCGGTGGGGGGGCGTGTTCCGGAGAGAAAGACTACCCGGAAGGTTAGTCCTCAGAAGGGAGTGCCCAAAGCGGTCGCCCCGCCGAAACTGGCCTTGTCTGAAGACCAACGGAGAGCTGTTGAGCTTGTCGCTGAAGGCAAGAGCGTGTTTTTCACGGGTGAGTCTTGGGGGGAGGAGGCGGGATGGGGAGGTAGTGGAGGCAAGAGGGGGGAGGGCGGCAAGCGGGTCGGGGGTGGGGCAAGGAGGAGCGGGGGCGGGGTGGAGGAGGCGGGGTTGGGGACGGGGTGGAGGGTGGGTTTGGGGGCGGGGGGGGGGAGGGCTGGACCTTGTGGCTCCTACCAGCAGTGCTACTCTATAGCCCCCTGCTGATCGGAAACACCGACGAGCTTAATAGCTCTGTTGCGTTCTTGTGTAACACAGGCCGTTTTTGAAAGCACCGCTCCGCTCCCTTCCTCCTCCCCTCTCTTCCTCTTCCCTCTCTGCCCTCCCCATCTCTGTGCACCCGTCGAACCCCTACACAAAGACAAAATATTTTTTCTCATTTACGGTAGAGGCTCTTCCGTAGCGCCGGTTGTGTTGTGTGGGATCCCCGATGTAGTGCCTGCAGAACCGCTAGCTCTTGGCAAAGGCGTTCCACGGGCGGGGGGGGAGGTATTTTTTCGGCGAAATTGTTCTGACCTCGGTTGAACCTCTCGAGTATGGTCCTACCTTCTGGTTAGTACGATGAAATCACACGTGCTACGACGATCGAGGTGCACACCACGTTTTTTTTTCTCAATACTACCCCTCACTTTAGGAGGAGGTTAAGACACGTCCTTCCTAACCCTTTTAGAGCCCCAAATCCCCTCCCTATACTAATTCCGAGTAATTTTGCCCCCCAAAAGAGTGTCCAGTTGTAAGGGCGTTAACCCAAAAAACGGATCTGGAGAACGAAAAAAGAATGCTTTATATGATCGCGGATGAATAAAATCGCCATGGCCTACGAGGTGCACGACGGGAATCACGCCAAAACACAAAAAAAATGACGTGTTTTTTTTTCCCCGACCATTTTTGGGGTTAAGGAGCCCGTCATTCAAAAAATAAAATCGCCAAAAAAAGGTATACCTTTATTGTAGCACGCGTCAAACTATCATAGGACTGTTGATGGCCCATAGAAATTGTTGGTCAGGTTGTGCGCGAACGAAATGTCTCCGAGGTCGTGTCTCGGGCGAAGAAAAATATCGAGCTCCTCACGTTAGGAGCTCAGAAAGTTCTTAGAATCTTCTGCACCCCCCTAGCTTGGGATGGCTCGTTCACATACCTGGTAGAATATGGGCGCAGCTCTAGAAGGGCTGTAGCAAGGTTGCGCCGACGCTTCGTCCTTACTTCCTTGCGACATGTGTTACGAACAGGTTGCGCCGGTACCGGAAAATCCCTGGTCCTGACCCGCATCCTGGAAACCCTGGCGGAGGCGGGAACGACCGGTGTCTACGCCACGGCCACCACAGGCATCGCGGCTTGCCACGTTAAGGGGACCACACTGCAGCAGTTTTCAGGTTTCGGCAAGGCTAGGGGGACGGGGGAGGAAATGCTGAAAGCTGTTAGGAAGAGGCCTGACGCTGTCAAGAGGTGGAAGGCGGCAAGGGTAAGAGCGGGGGGAGGGCGGGGGGGGGGGGGGGGACGAGGGGAGGGGGGGGATGGGTTGGACGGGGGAGGACGGGGGGGGGGGGGGTTGAAGACCACCAAGAAGAGGTATGGTGCTAAGGGGAGAGGGAGGGCGGTGCAAGCGTGCCTCTAGACAGTTTTGCATTGTGGGGAGGGGAGGGAGGGGCGACAGAGGTGGGGGAGGGGGAGATGCTCAAAGGCGTCAAGCAGAGGCCTGATGGTATCAAAATGTGAAGGGCTGCGCAGATGGGTTCTAGATGGTGTTTTATTGTGGGCAGGGAAGGGTTGGACAAATAGAGACAGCTCCAGCAATTGGGGCTCAGTACGTTTCCGCCATGCATTACACAAAACAAATTCGTGTATCTTATATCCTTCGACTTTGGCACGTCTGTGGCCACCATCTATCTCCTAGCATAGCGATCATTTTCTCGCTACTATCTATTTCTCCGTGTCACATCCGTCTATTTCCTCATCTCTTCCTCTAGCACCCTCCGTTCCGTTCCGAAACGAAGCGATACAAATCTAAGAGAAACAATACGAAACGGTACGAAATTCAAACCGAACTGAACGAAACAAAACCAAACAAAACCAAACGAAATGAAGTGAAAAATGTAATGAACCGAACCGAAACGAAACGAAACGAAACGAAAACTTGTACGTAGGAAACGAAAAACAAAACGAACCGGAATGAAACGAAACAGAACCACGATATTAGATACTCCGGAGTATTCAATACGAAAAAAAGAAACGCTGAAACTGCAAAACCTAAAGCCAAACCAATCCAATCCAATCCGATCAAAAAAGGTTTTGATCGTGGACGAGATCTCGATGCTGGATGCCGACGCTTTCGACGCCATGGAGTACGTTGCCCGGGAGCTAAGGAGGAGTTCCGCGCCCTTCGGAGGCATTAGGCTCGTCCTCAGCGGGGACTTTTTCCAGGTGAACTCATGGCCGCATGACCGCATCGGTGGGGGCAAGAGTTAGGTCGGGGTGGGGCTGAGTGGCGTGGGTGGGGGTGGGGGGGTGGGGAGGGTAGGTAGATGGGTGGGTGGGTGGGTGGGTGGGTGGGTGAGGTAATGTCTGCGGTGGTAGCGGCGGCGCAAGCCTTGCGTGGTGTGGTGTGGGTTGGGTGGGTGGGGTGCGTGGGGTGCGTGCGTTGGGTAGGGTTGGGTTGGGTTGGGTTGGGGTAGGGTAGGGGTTGCTGGTGTGTGTCGGCTGGCGAGTAGGTGGAGAGGGTGAATGGGATAGTTATTTGGATGGGTGGGTGTATACGTGGGTAGGTCTAGAAAGGGATTGAGAGCACCCACCACTCGGGAAATTGAAAGCGTTATTTTCTCTTTGTCTCTTGCATGTCTGCATGTCTGCATGTCTAACTTGTTGTCCGTTCGTCTCTCTGTTCTATCGCTGTGGATACTTTTTTCGACGCTTTCTCCCGAGGCCGTATCGTCCGTCACCTGTTGATACCTCCCTTCTGTTCGCCTCCTCATGGTACGCCATGACAAGTCCTGAGGCTGTCATATGACGGTAATACCTCCCCTCCTTACCTACCGCTTTCCCCTCCCCCCCCGCCGCCACTGTCAGCTACCACCAGTTTCCCGAAAAGGAGAACCGGAGAAAAAACTTTGTTTCGAGGCGGCTTCTTGGCACGCATGCGTCCAGGTAATTTTATAAACAGAATTCAAATATGTCAGCTCTTGACTTGGACCGGTTGAGTTGTCGATGGACGACCCCAAATGTGGGGCGGTGCTCCTAGCAGGATGTTTCTTGTGTAGTTGTGGTGTGGAGGACACACCGAGGCGACTATGTCGGTTGACGGTCTAGTTTTGACCCGTCAAGGCGTCTTTGGACTTATCATACTAGTTTTAGTGTGTGGAGTTCCTTCCTTGACGGTTGTCCGTCCGTCAAGGGGCAAGAGTGCCGTCAACCGATATCTTTGCACCGAGGTGGGTCGGTACCTTGGGTCTTTGGGGTGCGAAGGACCTCTGGTGACCTTGAACTTGTGTATAATGAGGCGGTAGTATTTAGGGGAAGAGGACCTGGTATCCGCAATGGTCAGCTCTGCAAGCTGCGTGATGCATATTTTGACCGCGTGTGTTCTATTAGCTTTCGTGAATATGAAAACTGCGACCACGCGCTCATCTAAGGTATTGCTCGCAAGCTCTCTTTTGAAACCGCCGCTTATTGCCTGCTCGACAACCAACGAACACCGTTAAAACCATTCCAT
The DNA here is from genome assembly GCA_012845835.1 of Undaria pinnatifida. Taxonomy (NCBI): domain Eukaryota; class Phaeophyceae; order Laminariales; family Alariaceae; genus Undaria; species Undaria pinnatifida. The sequence continues at coordinate 7,660,437 of JABAKD010000027.1, forward strand.
CCCACTCCATCCCATCCCATCCCATCCCATCCCATCCCATCCCATCCCATCCCATCCCATATTATCCCCTCCTATCCCATTCCATTCCATCCCATCCCATCCCATCCCAACCGTCCCCATCCCATCCCATGCCATCCCATCCCATCCCATCCCGTCCCATCCGTCCCCATCCCATCCCATCCCATCCCATCCCGTCCCATCCCATCCCACCCCATCCCATCCCGTCCCATCCGTCCCCATTCCGTCCCATCCCATCCCATCCCGTCCCATCCCATCCCATCATATCCCATCCCATCCCATCCCATTCCATCCCATCCCGTCCCATCCGTCCCCATCCCATCCCATGCCATGCCATCCCATCCCATCCCATCCCATATGATCCCATCCCATCCCACCCCATCCCATCCCATCCCATCCCATCCGTCCCCATCCCATCCCATCCCATCCCATCCCGTCCCGTCCCATCCCATCCCATCCCATCCCATCCCATCCTATCCTATCCCATCCCGTTCCATCCCATCCCATCCCATCCTATCTCACCGCATCCCATCCCATCCCATCCCGTCCCATCCCGTCCCATCCCATCCCACCCCATCCCATCCCATCCCATCCTATTGTACCCCATCCCATCCAATCCTATCGGATCCCGTCCCATCCCTTCCCATCCCATTCCATACCATCCCATCCGCTCCCCGCTTCAATACTGTCTATTCCGTCTCGAACGCCCAGGAAACGGTGGAGCTGAAACTGGTTTTCCGACAAAGGGACATCAAGTTCGTGAAGGTGATGGCACCCATTCAAATATATTACCACCGCGAAGAACATACCCTACACTAACTCCAAGTGTTTTCCCCCCCAAAAAACGTGGGCGCAGTTTTAAAGGGTATAAGACACATTCTTATCGAAGAGCCGCTTCCCTTTTTTTCGTTTCCTTTTTGTAAATAAAAAAATCAGGAACAACCGAAAAAAACAGGGGGGGGGGAATCCCATGGATGTATCGCAGGCATAGGCAAAATCTAACATTAGATCGACAACTCACGAACCCTTGGCATTTTGTTCGTCTTTTGCAGTTTTTTTTTTTCACGCCAAGAATCAAGAAACCACAAACAAAAAGGACGCCAGGAACGTTAGGACAAAAACGTTCTTCGGCAACGCTTGAGTCCTTTGGGGACTCGAGGCGCAAAACCTATTGACGAAAAAAACTGCCGATTGTGGCATCGGGCCACGTCAATCAGTCGGAGTTGCTGGCGTATGATAGAGATGTGTTCGAACTGCACGGGGGGGAGCTTTGATTGTATGAACAGCCGGCATAGCGGATGTATCATTGCTTCTTTGCACGTCTTGAAAAAACGTTTTTTTGTTAAGGTTGTATTTATTTCTCGCGACAACAAAAAACACGCCGCTGATCTCGAATTAGTTGTGGTTGCTGACAAATCACGCCGCACATTGTCCGGTGGCAAAAATTAAGCAAGACATGCCTGGTACCAGGTATATGATACCAGTATTATACGTCAGAGGTGTGCACTGGCTCTTCTTTTTTTGCCTTCTGAGGGTGGTGGTTTTGATATAAATACTCGTTGTCTCACCCAACAAGTGACTTGTTAATAGTGTGGAGTATGCTGAAAGTTCAACTCGATGAACAGACTAAAGGCCTGGGCATGAAACACATTCATATTTGCTAGACTAGAAATTACACGTCGACGATTTTGGATTAACGCCTTTACAGCTGGAAACCCGTTATGGGGACAAAATTACTTGGAATTAGTGTAGGGAGGGGTTTAAGGACTCCAAAGGGGTTAAAGCCTTTTACAAGAACTGGAAACCCGTTTTTGGGGACAAAATTACTTGGAACTAGTATAGGGAGGGGTTTAGGACTCCAAAGAGGTTAACGCCTTTTACAACAACTGGAAACCCATTTTGGCGGACAAAATTACTTGGAATTAGTATAGGGAGGGGTTTTAGGACTCAAAGCGGGTTAACGCCTTTTATAACAACTGGAAACCCGTTTTGGGGAGGATTTTGGGGGCTCTGAAAGGGTTAAGAAACCCCGTCATTCAGGAAATGGTTTAGCCGAAAAAGTGCTTCCTAGCATATGGGTACCTAGGATGACGTTTTAGGCTGAGGGCTAACGAGAGAGCAGAACGCGGCTGACCAGAGCGAAGCGGCGCAACTTAGCCTACTCTGAAAACAGTATAGTAAAGGAACCCTTCACCTCTACGCGCCCTTACAAGTTGAAAGAACTTGAAAGGGCTGGGCGTGCTCTACAAAGTTTTTCCATCACGGCACGGTGTTCAGGCACGCCGACGAGTCCCAACTCCGCGAGCGCGGGGCATGAGAAGTCTCTCCCGGGGACGGCTAGCGATCTTCCCCGAAAGGTAGAGAATCGTAAAAAAAGTGCAAATCCCACCCAGCTCACTGCAGCTTGCAGCAAAGGTTTTCTTCATCGTACTCCTGTACCGTATGAGTCTCAGTTACGGTATAAGTACCCGTCGACTCGCGGCCGCTATGGATTGGTCGGTACGTGCTGCTCCACTGCTGTTGTACTGCTGTTGTACTACTGCTGTGATGGTGGGGTGCGACCGTCCAAGTGGCTCCGTACTGTCTTTTTGCCCGTAGAGGTACACAGTCCCCTGTACGTGACCACAAACCACTACAGCCTCACCCTCTTGGTATCCCCCGATACAGCTCAATATGTAACAACAACCACCTCTACTTTCACATATCTCCCATCCTCGCCCTCAGACCGGGGCGCCTCTACTGGATGACGGGGCCGCCGTTGAGGCGGCCCCGTCCGCTTGTGGGTACCTAGGATGACGTTTTAGGCTGAGCGCTAACGAGAGAGCAGAACGCGGCTGACCAGAGCGAAGCGGCGCAACTTAGCCTACTCTGAAAATAGTATAGTAAAGGAACCCTTCACCTCTACGCGCCCTTACAAGTTGAAAGAACTTGAAAGGGCTGGGCGTGCTCTACAAAGTTTTTCCATCACGGCACGGTGTTCAGGCACGCCGACGAGTCCCAACTCCGCGAGCGGGGGGCATGAAAAGCCTCTCCCGGGGACGGCTCGCGCTCTCCCCTGGAAGCTGGAGAATCGTAAGAAAGTGCAAATCCCACCCAGCTCCTGCCGTACTGCTGTGTGCTGCCGTTGTGGATTGGTCGGTACGTACTGCTCCACTGCTGTTGTACTGCTGTGGTAGTGCCGCCGCTGCTGCTGCTGCTGCTGCTGCTACTACAGCTGCTGCTCCTGCTGCTGCTCCTGATGCTGACTACTGCGTTTGTTTCTTAAAATAAAAAATCGACTTTCTGTGGTCATGACCTCGCCTAGCCTGTGCCAGTGCTGTGTGTGCTCCTCCTCCTGCCGGATGGCCGCTGCTGTAGACAGTACTGTAGACACTACAGCTGCTGTGCCGCAATTCCTTGCTGGGCTATCGCCCGCCTCTGCGCCCGCCGCCGCCGCTGCTGCTGCTACTGCTGTGTGTTGCTGCTGCTGGTGCTGCTTTCACTCTCTTCTGTGCATGTTCCAAAACTTTTCCGCCTTTTCTTGTGTTGTTTTTATAACCATGTACCACGCAGCTTGCAAAGTTGAGTTTCAACCATTCAATCGGTCGTACTCAGAGCTGATGTTTTACACATTCATTTATAGAATCATGTTTTTTTGTGAAGTGTAGCTGCTGTGCTGCTGCTGCCGCTGCTGTTGGTGTCTCCGGTGAGTACGTTTCGAATAATGAAAAATCAGCTGTCTGCGGTCTTGAGCTCGCGGAGCCAGTGTGTGTGCCCCCTCCCCCTTGCCAGACGACTGCTACTGTAGACACTACTGCTGCTGTGCCGCACTTCCTCGATGGGCCATCGGCCACCTCTACCCCCGCCGCTGCTGCTGCTAAAAGAAATGAATGGTCTGCCTTCCGGCGTAGATTTGCATTTTTCGCGTACCTTGGTGCCATGGACTTGGTCTGATTGCTCTAATGAACGTTGTGTTTCTTTCCTGCAGTTAAGTTGGTCTGATTGCTCTAATGAACGTTGTGTTTCTTTCCTGCAGTTGCGATAGGATTTTTCCACTTGATAAACATACGGAATTCGTCTCCCATTCTTCAGCGCTCGCGGCGCATGCCATGCCGTCCGAATCCTTCTCCGGATTCAGCCAAGGTCTGGCTACTACCTTTGCCAATTGAGCTTTCCTTATATATTACGTTTCAGCCACGGTTTATTTATTTTTTCAACCGCTGTTTTCTTTCTATTTTTTTCCCGTCTATTTCTCGCCTATCCACAACCTCCTTATTTGGGTTTTGTTTCGTATTTTCAATTCCTCTATGCAGTGCACCGACACCTACCTTCACAAACGCTGCGCGCAAAACCACTCCCGACAAAACCCACCATTTTTAATGACATATGTTTCAAATACATGTAGCACCTCAACCTCTTGGTACCGTCCATTACCTTCCCCTTCTCTCAGTCACATCCTTTTTGCGCAACTGTTTCGGAGGGCGGGGCCGCCGATAGGCGACCCCGCCCAATCCTTGTAGACTATACCTTTATCGTTTATAGCATACGTCTAAATTGCAATTAATTTTTTATTTGTGCCGATCCGAATGAAAAAGGCGGTACTTGACCGCTTTAATTCCGTAGCCTTGGCACTTGACATCTTCGTGTTGTCCCGTATCGTGTTGCAACGTAAAACGTACCGTAACTTGACTTACGTAACGTAACGCAACGTAACGCAACGTAACGTAACGCAACGTAACATAACTTGATGTAACGTAATGTATCGTAACGTAACGTAACGTAACGTAACGTAACGTAACGTAACGTACCGTAACGTACCGTAACGTACCGTACCGTAACGGAACGGAACGTAACGGGACGGAACGGAACGTAACGGAACGGAACGGAACGGAACGGAACGTATTGTACCGTATTGTACCGTACCGTATCATACCGCCGTGCTCTGCCGTGCTCTGCCGTACACTGGCGTTGAATTACTACATTATTATTGTTTCCAAAAATGTCACATTTATCCCCTCAAAATAATGTATAGTTTCCAGGCACATATTGAGCTGCCCCCCCCCCCCCCCCCCCCCCCCCGCCCCCAATAATATACTGGTGCCAAAACCGTCAGATTTATCCCCTCGAAAGGATTTATAGCTTACATGCACAAATTGCCCTTTCCCCCCCCCCCCCCCCCGCCCCCCTCCAAACCCGCTCGCTTTTGATCAAAACCAGGCCCCCCTTTCCCTTCACAGCTGTCAGATTTTGTCCCCCTCAGAAACGGGTTTTATAGTTTCCGCGCACAGACTGACTAAAATCATCCTGTTGACCCTGATAGCTACACTGTAGTTGTAAGGGGAGTCGCCGACCTATATCCTTAATGAGGACACACAACTCGTAATGCGCGCGATCGGAGTATCACACACAGCTTGCAAAGATGAGTTTCGACGAAATCTTCGATCTCACAGCTGGAGTGTATTTTAATTTTTATAATTATTATTGTTGTGTTTGACAATCCAACAATGTGAAGTGTGAGTGTCAGTGTCAGTGACTGAAAACGACAAAAAAAATGTGTTTTCTTGTATCACATCATGTCTTGTTTTGTTTTTTTTTGTTATGCGCTTTTGTGCTCTCTGCGTGGCGTCGCAACGCAGCTGCTGAGTCGGATCCGATGGGGACAATGCACGCCCGAAGTCTTAGCCGAGCTTAGGGGTTGCGGGAGTAAGCTGCCGCGGGGTGGGGGGGGGGGGGGAGGAGGTGGCGGAGGAGGCGGAACGGCGGTGGAGGGCGGGGACGGGCGCGGGGATGGCATCGAGGTGACACAGCTGCTTACACACAAGGCTGGCGTCGTGAGAGTCAATGAAGAGGTATAGTGTGCGTACATCGGCCAGACCAGCTCCCGGTTGATGATCTGGGATGATCTGTGTCTCTCAGGGCAGACAGATCCCTGGCATATATTATCAGTATGGCTTATAAATCATGTTGCCGCGTAAGAACCGGGTGGTCTGAATGACCTGGCACATGTTTCCCTCTGTCGGATCTGTGCTAGACAGATCCTATACAACATACCGTGACGACAGACATAGGATCTGGATGATCTAGGTGATATAACGATCTAGATAGTGATATAGATCGTGATCTACATGATCTATACGATGTAGATCGTGATCTGTCTGATCTATATTATCTAGATCGTGATCTGTCTGATCTATATGATCTAGTTCGTGATCTACATGATCTACAGTATACGATCGAGATCGTGATCTGTCTGATCTACATGATCTAGATCGTGATCTGTTCGATGTGTGACAGATGGTGTGGGCTTGCCAAAAATAAACACCTAATATAACAGGGGCTCAGGGGTGTGTCTTGTAGGGTGTATATTCTATATTTACCCGAGTATCAATATACCCGGGTAGGGCGATGACAACAATGGTTGGTAACCGGGTACTGTATCTACCCGCCGGTATGACTAAGATATCCAAGGTAGGCACCCGGGTACTGTATCTACCCGGGTATGACTAAGATACCCAGGTTTCATACCCGGGTACTGTCCTTGTGTCTACCTGGGCGTAACTAAAATAACCAATAACCAGGGTTGCACCCGGGTACTGTATCTACCCGGGTATGACTTAAGATACCCGGGGTTGATACCTGGGTGCTGTATCTACCCGACCAACGTACACGGGGTTGGGGTCCGAGTATTTTAGAGTATGTACCCTACTTAATATTCCCTGGCAAGGCTTGAAAAACCCTACCGTGACGCCATACTTGATTGAGCATAGGATATAATATTCTATACGGTGTAGTGTAGAACTTGCCGCTAATCACCACCAGCACTTCTTGAAAAAAATGTTTTGGCGTTTTCCCAAAGGCCCGGCATTCTTGTTGGGCTATTCAGTTGTTCGTGGGCTTTTTGTGTCGTTCTTGTCAGGCTATTCCATACCCAAGGGTACAGTAGGAGAGTAGGGGAAGGGGGGCATATTTTACGCTGCCGGGTTTCGGGTCACTCTCCCGCTTGAATCTGTACCTTAGTGCAAAAAAAGTGTCGAGGCGATCTGTGTTTGTCGCAGAGTACCTAAACATTCGACGGCGGTGTCATATCGCAAAAAAAAAAGAAAACACGACAGGTTTAAGACCGTAAGGGGACAGGAGGGTCGCTCGCGCGAGTGAGCCCGATCAGCTGCTACCAAGGGTCCCAACGGTGACCCTCACTGCCGTAGAGGCGCTTCGCGCTTGGTGCAAGCAATGTCTGCCTCGTTGGTGAGAACTCGACGTGCTCCGTCCCGGCATAGTACGGATGCGAGGGTCTATGGTCATACGACTACGGCGATGCACGCACAAACTGAGGACACCACCCCCCTGCCTGGTTGGTGAGAACTCGACGTGCTCCGTTCCGGCATGGTAGGGATGCGAGGGTCTGCGGTCATACGACCACGGCCATACATGCACAAACTGAGGACACCCCCCCGCTGCCTGGTTGGTGAAAACCCGACGTGCTCCGTCCCGGCATAGTAGGGATGCGGGGGAAAGTCTGTGGTGTACAACTACGGCCATGCACAAACTGAGTACACCTACCTCCCCATATCGTATCCTTGGTCCCCTCGTTGGTGTGCTTACCGTCTAAATGTATTAACCCCATGGTGAATTGAGGGGGGAGGAGGGGGGGGGGGGCGTACTGATTGGTTGCTTGCCATAGTCATTTGACGATCGACCACGCATCTCTTTCGAGCGGAGCACCGTTCCTACTCTTAATAGAGACACCTCCAACGTTTAGGCGCTGATTACGCTTCTTCCGTATACTACACAGAAACTGTTTCGGGGGGGGGGGGTATACTCGTTTAATGCATAGCCGTAGTCTGAAGACATAGACCCTCGTATCCCTACTATGCCGGGACGGAGCACGTTGGGTTCTCACCAACCAGGCAGGCATTCCAAGCGCGAAGCGCCGTGAGTAGGTCGGCGAGTCGCATGAAGGGTGAGCTGCATCCTACGAAGAATCACGCGTGAGGCGGACTTCCGCACCTTGTGCGTACTTTCTTGCATATGGATGCCAGCTTCGAACGAGTTCGTTTATTTTCTGGTGAGGCCACTTCCTGAGACAACAAACCACTTTGATATAATATTGGAGGCGTCGAACCCTCCATTAGGAGTAGAAACGGTGCTCCGTTTCGAAAGGAATGTGTGGTCAATGGTTGGATGACCAAGGCAGAAAACAAATAAGTACACCTTCCTCCCCCCCCCCCGCGAATTCAACATGAACAGCGCTTGGAGCAGCTGGTAGGGGCAGAGGTTGTCGCGACGGCAGAAGACAGAGGGAACCGTGCGGACCACTTGCGGCAGCTAGACGACTCGTGCTCCGCACCCAAGACTCTTAAGCTTAAGGTCGGCGCTCAGGTGAGAGTTACGAGCATGAAACGTCATACTGCCAAAATTACATAACCTGGTACTGTAGTATTAATAGTTTCTTCGTCATTTTGGCACTCGCGCTGCACATTTTCGGAAGACTAACAAAATAGGTCTATTTTTCAACAGGTGATTTTGGTGAAGAATCTGTCAACCGGCCGCGGCCTGGCGAACGGATCGAGGGGAGTTGTAAAGAAGTTCGTGAATACGAACGGGACGCGGCTGCCTATGGTCCGGTTTGCCAATGGTCTCGAAGAGCTCATAAGGTGGGTTTGTTGTCGTTATTGTTGTTGTTGTTGATGTTGTTGTCGTCGTCGTCGTGGGTGTTGTTGTTGTTGTTGTCGTCGTCGTTGTTGTTATTGGTGTTGGTGTTGGTGTTGGTGTTGGTGTTGTTGTTGTTGTTGGTTGTGGTGGTGGTGGTGGTGGTGGTTGGAATGGCGATGAGGGTGAGGGTGGTAGTGGTGGTATTGTGGTGTTGTTGGTGTTGGTGTTGGTGTTGTTGGTTGTTGTCGGTAGCGGTGCGGTGGGCGCGGTGATGGTGTTGCTGGTAGCAGTGCGGTGGACGCGGTATTGGTGTTGGTGGCAGGGGAGGGCGGAGGGGGGCGGTTTTGGTAGTGGTAAGTGGTATTGGTGGTGTTGGTGTTGGTGTTGGTGTTAGTGGTGCGGGGGTGGTGTTGGTGTTCGTGTCGGCGGTAATGTTGGTGTTAGTATTGTGATGCTGGCAGGTGGTGTGGATGAGGCGGCAGCCGTGGTGGTGGTGATGGTGGTGGTGGTGGTGTGTCAGGTTTGGTGTTGGTGTTGGTGTTGAGTGGGGGTGGAAGTGGAACGGGCACTGCTTTCAGTGTTGGTGGTGTTCATGGTGGTTGTGATACTCGTGTTGGTGGGGGGTTTGGATCGTGATGGTGGTCATAGTGGTGGTGGTGGTGCTGCTGCTGCTGCTGATGATTGGGTTCGTGTTGGGGGTGGGGCGGGGGTAGGGGTGGGCGAGGTTCCTCTTCTTCCCGCTTCTCCGGCGCTTTGCACTTTTATCGGTAACTTCTCTTTTTTTTATGTGCATGCCAGACCAAAACAACAATTTTATTATATTTTATTTCATTTTCCTTCCATTTTCGACGTTCTTTCTTGTCGTGTCTGGTGAAGGCCGGAGGATTTCCCCCTTTACGTAGGCGGTACGATGGTGAGCGCAAGGAGACAGCTTCCCCTCGCCTTGGCGTGGGCCCTGAGTATACACAAGAGCCAAGGAATGTGAGTTATAGGTTATAGCCCTTTTGCTGCTGGAAAAATGAAACCAAAAATATTTCCAATAATTGTCTAAAAGGATTAATTAACTCCTTTGGGGCTTCCGAGGAAAAATACATTTTGAGCATTTTTCTAGTTCACAGTATTGGCTACAGGAAGCCGTCCGGGCTCAAGAAGGTTTGAGGCGCATCCGAACTGCGTAACACGCGTCATATTAATAAAATTGTACAAGGGCTTAGACGCGGCGGACTGACGCCCACCTGCGGCTCCGACCATGCCCATACCGGTCGAGGATGTCGTAGGCAAACAGAGACCGTAAATACGTCATTATGTGCTGCCAAGGGTGAAAAGTCAATCATGGTTGAGTGCAGAGAAAGAACGCGGAGCATCAAGAAACGCACACACTCCCGTGTTCTTCGTAGCTGTTCGCACGGCAGCAGTACTATGCATTACTCGTCGTACGGCGGCGGCAGCAGCAGGAGCTGTAGAAGCATATACAACTGAACGGCAGTCGTACTGCTCGTACGTACAAGTACAACAGACAGTAGCAAGCCGCAGAAATACAGACACACGTATGATGATACGTTGTGTAGCAGCAAGCAGCATCCAGGAAACGAAAAATCTGGTCCGAGTGTTATTTGCAGCAGGTAGACATGTGCCCGAGAGCTACTTTTGTCGATGTACATCAAGCAAAACAAATAATTGCATGAAAATGAGCAAAACTTGAGTGAAAAAACTCACCCACACAGTATACTACAAGTACCAACAACGCAGCTTGCAAAGATGAGCATCGACCCTAAATTCGTCGAACTCACAGCTGACGTCGTTAGAATCATTTCATAGAAAGGGAGATCGAGGGCATGCCGGGGTTTCAACTGCTGCCAGCAGATTGTGCAGCAAAACTAAATGGGGGAACGAAGTGCATGTACGTACGATACTCGTATGTAAGAAGAATAGGAACGGAGGGCATGCCAGGATTTGAGCTCAGACCGTCAGAGCCATGAATATTTTTTTTTCAAACTTTCGCCTAGATTACTGTAGAGTGCCATTTTGTTGTGTGTTTGAGATCCGGTTCATGTGTATACCTTCTGCTGGAACCATAATTTTGAACAGGATTAATTTTAGCACCCCTCGCGAGGGCACGACGCGACCACGGCCGAGACCGCCCCCGGCGCAGCAGGAGTCGTTGACCTCTCGGTCCGAAACTCCCTCATCGCGATCTGGCGGGCGACAAACGAAAAAAACTGCGTATAAAAAAGGCCGAAGGGCGCTCGGGGCAGACCTCCAACAATATCGTTCTTGTGTTTATGATGCCCGCCTGCGGCTTCGCGCATGCCCGTTTTGATCGAGGATGTCATTGGCAGACAGAGGCTGTAAGTAGGTGCTGCATCACTGTCGCGAGGGCTGCAGAAAGGTAGGTTCTATGATGAAGTGCAGAGAAAGAACGCCGAATATGAAGAAACACGCACTCGCATTGTTCATACGAAGCAGCTGCTTGTTATTGTTGCTCTCCTCCAGTCAGTCCGCTTTCCGTTTCAACCTTTATCTACTTGTGGTTATGAAAGTGCCGTTACCAAGTTCGAAACGGCAGCAAGCAGCAGCCTCCGCACCACTCTTGTGTGCGTGCAAATTCAACAACAGCAGCAGCAGCGGCAGCACCAGCAGTACGACAAACAGCGAGCAGTGTCCATCGTAATACACATACATAAATAATAATATGTTCACTTTGAGTCGGTACGTATAGAACAAGAAATTGAGGAAAGAAAAACAAAAAGAAACAGAAAAAGTAAAGAATATCGGATACACACAGAGGCTCGAATGCAAAGGAAAGAAAACCACGTTTTTTAAAGCTGCCAAAAAAAGAGAGTCGAATCCAAAGGGAACAAAACCGGGAAAAAAAAAAAAGCTGCAAACGTAAAGAGAGCCGAATCCAAAGGGAAGAAAAAGAAAAACAGTTTTTATGAATCTGCAAACAAAAAGAGAGAGTTCGCCGCGAGGCTCGAACAAGCAACTTGGGAATTTAAATAGTTCGTCTCTAATCGTCGAACTGCTGTCAATGGCTTGTTTTCGGGATATGACGTTGTGATTTTGTACGTACGACTACACACTCGACATTCCGGAACAGAAAGTTGACCAAAACGGCGATTTAGCAGAAGCTGTCACGACACGAAGCGAGAACGGCCGAGGCCGGCCCCGGCAGAGTCGGGAGGGGCGAGCAAGGTGAGGCACGTCCAGGAAACAGTGCGCCGAGAGGTGGACCTCAACTCGAGTTGTCTCGAAGACGGGCTCAAAACCTGGTCTGAATTGGACCCTCCGGCTGCTCTCGTGCAACCTCCGGATAATCCTCCATGTACTGATGTGAAAGGGTTTAATCCCCTGTTGGGGCTTGGGAAAGAGAATAAGACGTCAGAAAACGAAGTATTAGGTCCGATGTCATGGTACCAGGTTTGCTCCAGTTTTCCAAAAATTCTGATTAATGTCTTTTGTTTAACGCCTCGTTTCCCGCCTGGACTCCACGGCAGGTCGCTGGATCGCGCGAGCGTGTGCCTCTCTCGCGCGTTCGAGTACGGCCAGGCCTATGTGGCGCTCTCGAGGGTAAGGTCGCTCGACGGTCTCTCCATCATCGGAGGCATCGATCCCGCGAAGATAAAGGCCCACCCGAGGGTCGTTGCGTTTTATCGAGGCCTCAATCAGGAGAGAAAGCGCCGGGGATAACAGGTGCATGCGACGCCCTCCCCCCGGCAGGTTACCCCCCCCCCCCCCCCCCCCCCCCTCCTAAGGGGATGGGCTACACCTCCCCGGGGGGAAATAGATGAATGCCCCCCCCCCCCTTCCTCTCAGGCATAGAGCATCCCTCCCCCCCCTCTCAGGGCATTGGAGAACGCCCCCCTCCCCCCTTGAGGGCATACGATTAATATCCCCCCGAGGGGATAATAGGCGAATGCCCCCCGTCCTCCGTCAAGGGATAAGGAAATGAGGTCGCTCGACGGCTGTCCCATCGTCGGAAATATCGATCGCTTCAAGATGAATGCCCACCCTCGGGTTGTTGTGTTTTATCGCGGCTTCGGCCGGAAGATAAAGCCCCGGGAAGAATAGATGTATGACCCCCCCCCCCCCCCCCCCCCCCCCACACACACACACACACACTCCGAATGGGATAGATAGGATAACTTCCCCCCGGGGGATAATCGGGTTTCAAGAGCGTAGATGAAAAATGCCGAAGTCCGCCTTTCAAGCGGTTATTGGGGTGCAGCTCACCGTTCATGCGACTCACGGAACACCTCACGGCGCTTCACGCTTGGTGTAAGCATATTTTTGCTGGTTGGCGAAAGGTCGACGTGTTCCGCCCCGGCCTTGTAGGAGTGCGAGGGTTTACTGTTAAAAGACTCCGGCCACTCCGGCCATGCTTAGTATGAGTACACCCCCGCGCACTCATCCTCGAGGTATGGGGGAACGCCCCCCCCCCCCCCCCCTCCTCCCGCCTCCTCTGGTGTTCCCATTGAGAACGAACGGCAATTTGCGTTTGGGGGGGCATCGGGACGGGTACAATAGGCGGCGTATTTTTGTTCCGCCGGTAGCAAAGATTACTTGTTAGACGCGTGCTATGGTAGAGGTTATCTTTTATCTTTGTCTTTTTTTTTCTGTTGGTGGAGCTTCCCAATCGAATAACTACCTAATACCGTCATTGTGTTAGCAATATTGTTCGTTTTACAAGCTTTCCCCTTTCGGGGTGGACGGGGTTGATTTGGAATCCCGGCGGGCTTGTCTCGAGTTGAACAACGGAGGGGAGGGGGGGGGGGGGCGACTCTTGAAAGCTAAAACTATATTATAAAAATAATCAATATCCACCGCCACCGCGGAAGGAAGAGTCATTCCTCGGTGGTAGTGGCTGCGGTTGTTGGACTGAAGGTTTGTGGCCGGTTGAGCTCCTCGAGTGTGGAACTTATCGGTCACCGTGATAATTTACAAGTGAAGTGTATTTTGTATCAGGACTAGCGTATGGAAAAAGTCAGGTCGGGTTGCGCGAACGAATGAATTGTCTTCGAAGTCATGTTCGTTAGGAGCGAGGTCAGAAAGTGCTTAGAGTCTGCTGCACCCAGAGTGTGGGATGACTCGCCGAATAGCCCGCCCGACAAGTAAAAAAACACGTCGATCGCACCGGATGCGTTCACAGCCTAGTCTTTACTCACGCCATGGGAGTGCTTGCCGGGTCGAGCACACATGGTTTTATCGTCGAAGACAGCTTTGGGCTTGAGGTGGACGGCTCCTAAGGAGGGGAGCCCCCGAAAGGTGCGTTCGCTACCGTAGGGGCCAAGGCTGCGGTGGACGGGGCAACCCGTTTTTTTCGCTCCTGGATTTGAGCCGCTCGCACGAGGGCCCCTTGTGCCTCGCGGACGAAAAGGCTTTTGTTAGGCGATCTGCTTGGCGCGGGCAGCGTAGCTAACCATCCCTTTGCGGAATTCATATCTTGAACGGAAACACCACAAAAGCTTGAGGCGGGCCGCAAAAGGAGCGGCGGGGTCGCTGGGGTGAGTGACCCCGGACTGCGGCAAACAAAGGCCCCAAACGCGACCCTTCCTACTGCGGTAGCTTTGCTCAAGAGCATGCATCTGTCTGTAGTCGTGATTGGGGAGTGGCACGATCTACGGTAGACGTACGTAGCACCTTTTTTTTTCGGCTACGACAGCTATTCTTTTCTGGGTTCCGGGGTCTCCAGAATCGCAAACAACGTCTCGGTAAGGTTTGTTCGGTTTTTCGCAAAATACTATTTTTTCTTTAGTTTTTTTGGCATGCTCTAGGCCCGTCAATGGAGTTGGTTTGTGCATCGGGTTTGCACTTTCCGTTGACTGAAACAAAACGGGCTACAATATAGATGTAGCAATTTCGACTGATTCTTACCACGATAGCCCCCCCCAAAACCAGCGATTTTCTTTGACGAAGGTTTCACGACTTCTCGGCACAAGGAAAAGTGGTATGAAAACGTATTCTTCATACACGTTCTTGTTTGCAAAGAGCTATCGATCGATGACCGTCGGGATGGCAAGGGTCGCCGTATTTCAGTAGATACGGCTGGAAGCTGGTTTCAAAACCGGCGATTTCGTTAAAGAAATGTTGGGCCTCCAGGCTACCGCACAACGACTCCTTCTTGTTTTTGTTTCTATCTGAATGCCAGCAGTGCTCCTTAACTCAAAAAATCGTCGGACTTTTTTTCGAAGTTTTTGTTTTGGGGGGTTACGTGATACGAAGCAGGCCGTGGGGATTTTTCCATCAGGTTTGTGCGCTTTTTTGTTTTGTTTTCATTTTTTCTTCTCAAAATCTGTTGCTTTTTTGTTAAGAATGGTTAAGAATGGTCAAGAAAGGTTGAAAAAAGGAATAAATGTACTCAAACTAAGAGCCCCACAAAAAAAAACGATGAATCTCTGCCGCGGCACGCATCAGAATATCTTTTCTTGAGTGAGGTATAGACTGATTCTACGATAGCCCCCCCTCCCCAGCGATTTTCTTAAAAACGAACGTTTCATGGCTGCTTGACACGAGGAAGGATGTGTTATGAAAAAACTATCCTCATGTGTTGTCTTGTTCGCAAAAGACTATCGAACGGTGAGGTCGAGGTTGACACAAAAAAAAGGGGCGAGGTTGACACAGGAAAAAGGGGCGAGGTTGACACAAAGTCTGCGTTCTGCAGATGGACGAAAACTGGTACACAAACGAAAGCGTATGGAGCTTAAGCTTTTTTTACCCGGATCCCCAGGAGGATCAAAAAAGAAAAAAAAGAAAAAAAAAAGATGAGGTCGAAGTGGCAAAGGGGGCACCGTATTTCAGGAGATAAGGCCGGGACCTGATTTCAAAACCGGCGATTTCGTTGAAGGAAAGTTGGGGGGCTACCGCAGAACGACTCTATAGAAGAGTTCCTCCTGAGGTGAGGAGCCTCTGCACGAAAACGGTGCACGCCCTCTACGCCATAGCGTGCGTCGAGTCATTCTTCGGTAGAGCGGGTGGGGGGGGGAGGAGGCGGGGGGCGTACTCGTTTTGTGCATGGCCATAGTCGTATGACCATAGACCCGCGCATCCCTACTATGCCGGGACGGAGCACGTCGGGTTTTCACCACCCAGGCAGACATTGCTTGCACCAAGCGCGAAGCGCCGTGAGGTGTTCGGCGAGTCGCATGTAGGGTGAACTGCATCCATTTCCAAAAACCGCTCGTAAGACGGACTTCGGCAACTTGTGCCTGCTTTCTTGCTTTATGGATGACAGCGACCAACGAGTTACTTTGTTTTCTTGTGTGGCCACTTCAAAGATAGCAATGAATGGGTACTACTGTAGAGTTATTTGGTGCAGGGGGGCGGGGCACTGTAGAGTCATCCCACGCTAGAGCCGCGGCGGACGTTTCTGAGCTCTTAGCACGAGAGGAGCTCAATATTTCACCCGAAACATGACTTGGAAGGCATTCTTCGTTCGCGCACAACCCGACCAACCTTTCCTGCTGTGCAATCAATCGTCCTAAAAACAACCATTTGTACTCGTAAAAATGTTTCATACTGAACGATCGTTCAAAACTTGGAAGAGCTCATCGACCGGTCAGAAAAGCGTTTGGCCTCGCAAAAAGTGCAGCCCCTCCCTTGGGATGACTCTGGTGTGTTGTAGTAGCAATTCATAATTTCTGATTGACAGCCCTTGTTCTTGTTCTTGTTGTTGTTGTTGTTGTTGCTGTTGTTGTTGCTGTTCTTGTTCTTGTTCTTGTTCTTGTTCTTGCTCTTGCTCTTTGTTGTTCTTGTTCTTGTTCTTGCTCTTGTTGCTCTTGTTCTTGTTCTTGTTCTTGTTCTTGTTTTTGTTCTTGTTCTTAAACAAAGCTACGGCAGGTGGGTCACGTTTGGGCCTTTATTTTTGGCAGTGGGTCGGGGTCACTCCCGCGAAGGACCCCTCCCCCCCCTCCCCTCCCCGGTTCCTTTGCGATCTTGTAAGCGTTGGTGCGGTTTTAACTCTGCGACTGAATCCGGTTAGCTATATGCTGCGCCAAGAAAATCGCCGTTAGAATTTTCGTCAGTGAGGTGCAGAGGCAGTCGCGCGAGTGGCTCAAGTCCAGCATTGAAAAAGGGGGTACCCCTGAGTCATTCTGCGGTAGCGGCACCCGGATGTCATCGATCGATAGACCTTTGCACACAAAAAAATGTATGGCTGCTTCTTTTTTCAATAGTAGCCTTCCTTGTGTCAAGCAGCCAGGAAACGTTCGTTAAAAAAAATCGCTGGTTTTTGGGGGGGGCTATCGTGGTAAGAATCAGTCCCCTCCTACCGTAGCCAAAGTCTCTTTTCTGTTTTTTTGTTTTGTATGGTACGATACATTTTACAGGTGGCTTTTCACGGGTCAGTGCGATGGCATGGCCCACGGGTCGGGTCAAGAGGTTTAAAAAACTCGTGGGTCGAGTCGGGACGGATTACGTGGTTTCGAAATCTTACGGAGTAATTTTTTTCCCGAGTAATTGCTTGCACAATCTCTTGTGGGATGCCTTCCAGCTCATTGTTAACGGTGCTTAGAGCTAAGCTCCTGCGTTGTTTGACGATGGAGATGTCGTTGTTGTAGTCGTTGTAGTGGTGGCCTCTGTTGTAGATGGCGTTGCTCCTGTCGTGGAATGCTGTTGTACGAGTAGTCGCTGATGATATCTGGTAGCTGATTAAACTGACCAGTGATCTGCTGAAAGCTGGTGGGCGATGAGAAATTACGCCTGTCACCGATGCCTTCTCGGTGCGATATACTCGTAATTATACGAGCAGTATAGAGATGGTGACGTGTTGCCGATGGTGGTAATGTTGTTGCGGTGTTGATTTGTTCGATTCAGGTTACACCAATAGGGCTTGTGTCTAAGGCAATTTGTTCCTATCGGTCTCATGCATGAAAAGCAATGTCGGATTCGATGATCTGGCTGTCTGCAGCTTCAGCGGATCATTTCTGCTGTACACACGTTGGGGCGCTTCTCTGCTGTGAGCAGAGACCCATCGCGCATGATTGAATTTGGAGTAGTTTCTCCGTGACGACGGCCGTTTATCCTGATGCTTGCGTGGTAACTTGGCAGCAGTCTAGACCTTGCTGTACGCGTAGTAACGTGATAGCAGTTGAACATAATTCGACGTGTGGAAACGTGAAATCAATTACGTGGACATGCAATACTCCGTCTCTCCGAGTCTGACACGTACGTACTTCTAGCGTGGAAGCGTCAAAGTAGATGCTGGAGAATTTCTCTGGGTCTGACACGTACTTCTAGCGTGGAAGCGTCATAGCAGATGCTGGCGAAGAGAAATGCTTCGTTTGGGCTGGGGGTGATTCTCCCATCATTAGGCTAGGCAGCCGATTTGCCGACGACCTTGCCGCACGTTGCAGCTGTTTGGTCTTCTCGTCTTATTATTGTGAAAGTTGCACGACGAGGACAAGTTCTTGTATGTACTTCGTACAACTTGGTATTAATAGCTTGAAGAAACGGTTTTATTGACGACTTCGTGCATATGATAGCGCGAACCCGTACTCCCTACCTGCAACACGCGTGAACACGCTAGTAGCGTTCTTACTTGCTTCTCGTGTAGAGCGTGTAAGCAGTATCCTCTCTCGGATATTCCTTGGATGTACTTGGCGTACTCGCACTTGTAGATGTGATGCCTCTGTGTCGAGGCTGATCTTGCTTCTTGAGGGCATGTCCTTAATTCGTCCAAACTTGATGAAATGGGGATGCTTCCTTGAACTTCTCGGAAACGCGTGGCGAACTCAGCGGGACGCCGTTGCTTGGTGCCAGTAGATCATTAGGCGAGGCTCATAACCTTTTACAATGATAAGTATCGACGATCTGACTGTGTGATAAAAGCGGCAGAGGTGGCCCCGAAATTGCCTGTGAAAACCACATGTGGTGGAGAAGAAAAAGAGAAGATGGTTTGGAACGTGGCGCTTATGTGGCCAAAAGGTGAAAACCAAAGATCAGAAGTAGGAAGGAGAAGGAGAAAGAAGGAGGAAAGAGAAGTAAAGTAATGTAAGGAGATGTACAGAGTGATCGAGGTGGGGCTGACCGTCACCTGACCAATACGGCACAACGCCTGTGCTACGGGCGTATATACTCTACGGGTCGTTGTACTTACCGACAGACCGTCCTGTTCGTAGATTCCGAGCCCGGATGCCCTGACCATCCCGCGGTCTGACGAGTGTTCTTATCTTCGTTGTATTAGAGGACAGAGAGGAGAGAAGGAGCAGAAAGCCGAGTGCTGGAGCTCTCCTCTCATGAGAAAAACTGCATAAAAACGCCTACGAATATATACGCAACCCTCTACAACTTTTGTAGCCGTCGTGTCGTGACGATCCAAACTAGCACCCTCCCTGGATCTTCACAGGTGGTGACTGTCCGATCCGATGGAGGGAGTGAATTTTTGCGGGGGGAAGTTTGGCGACCTATGTAGATCGCGATGCATTAAGCAAGAATTAACCACGGCTGACTGTCCCCAATTCAATGGGGTAGCCGAGCGCGCGTTAGGTTTGATTGAGACAGCTGCAATGGCGGGTCGAATCCAGGAGAGCCCCGGAGATCCCTGCTACGAAGTCGGTGAGAGTCAATTGACGAACTCGCAAACATATATTTTGTTGGTCATATGGCACTACCCACTGGCCCACGTAGTCACGTGACTGCGTGGACCATTGGGTAGTGCTGTATAACCAACACGTCCTACAGTAGAGTTCCTTGCAATGTGCCCTGCAACGTTCCCGATAGTTATGGTGGGAGGTTAGCTACAACTTGAACTACAGCATACCGACTGGAAGCGACAAACCGAGATTCCCCGCATATTGTATTTCTCTGCATCTAGAATAAGTTACTTAGTGTTACTCAGGGTAGTGACTACGAATCAAAAATATGCTAATGAACTGCAGAGTCCATTTTCCAATATGGGGCGTGTTTGATTGGATCGTACTCCGTTTAGCGCACAATGGCAATTAACCATTGTCGTAAAAACAAGGGCCGTCGTTGTACATTACGCATCCGTTGGAGGATAAAAACAAAACAAGGTGTAATACCGAGCGGTTCGGACGGCACGGAAGCGGAAGTGGAAAATAGCCGCGAGGATTAGGGCACGGGGAGAGGAGCTGCCGGAGGCAGCCACCGCGGAGCCACCGACAGAACGGGTGTTTTGGAGCACGAATGATAAATGAAGGAGGTCAAGGGGAAGCGGGAGATGCACGGGTAGTTGACAAGGCCCAATTGGAGATAAAACATAAGGTCGGTGGTGTATGGGGGACACCAGGAAGAGGAAGAGGAGGAGGGACGTGTAGCGATACGCAGCGCACGAAAAACAGAAATACTGCGTGCGGTAACGTAGATTGCCGCGATAAGGATGATCATGAAAACAACGTCGCGAGGCCCGCTTGAACAATGCGATGGTTGGAACAGAGTGCAATGGTACCCTCGCCGGTTCAAAGTGCAAGCCGCGACATGCAACCTCGAACGCATGCCTGGGATCACCAGGAGTCGCTCCCAAGTTGCTGTTCCATGTTATCATTCATTAGTTCCGTCCGCACCTCTCATCAACGCTCGACATCCAGTTCTAACACCGCGGCAAGCAGACAACACTCCCAGGGCATCTCACCTGCGCACACGCAAAGCAATCCCAAGATAAAATCAACAAAGAAACCATCGACAACCAAAGCTACAGCAGCAGATATTGTACCTTCAGGGCAGCACCCACACGAAACGTCGCCGATAAACGGAAACGCCCCGGTGAACGCTGCGTACTTAGTGTTGAAACCCCGACGGACCGCGTGATTACCCGACGCCATTTTTGTTTTCCTCGCGACTTAACGCGAGCGGCTGAGTTACCCAGTCCCCAGGATCGGAGCCGAGAGGGGGGGGGAGCCACCCTCGATTCCTGCCGCATCAACGCCGCTGTCTACTGCAAGGAAGGCACTCGCGGGACCTACCGCGCCAAAGAACCGAACGCGCAACCTCGGCGGCTGGAGAAAGCAGCGAGGTAGCGTCGGAAAATTGGGTCATGCTTACAGCCTGTTTTACGAGGCCTGCCTCCGATCAGAGGAAGCTCTCATGTGCAGTTCCAGGCGGCAGACACGCTTTGTGCGGCAGGTGAAACTCCGTGGCGCCGTTATCGGCGGAACATTCAAACGCCCATCGCGAGCAACACTGGTACTCTACTCCTACAGCCCGACTGACATTGATAACCCTGCCAACCGCAAAGCAAATCCCAAGATAAAATCAACAAAGAAACCATCGACAACCAAAGCTACAGCAGCAGATATTGCACCTTCAGGGCAGCACCCACACGAAACGTCGCCGATAAACGGAAACGCCCCGGTGAACGCTGCGTACTTAGTGTTGAAACCCCGACGGACCGCGTGATTACCCGACGCCATTTTTGTTTTCCTCGCGACTTAACGCGAGCGGCTGAGTTACCCAGTCCCCAGGATCGGAGCCGAGAGGGGGGGGGAGCCACCCTCGATTCCTGCCGCATCAACGCCGCTGTCTACTGCAAGGAAGGCACTCGCGGGACCTACCGCGCCAAAGAACCGAACGCGCAACCTCGGCGGCTGGAGAAAGCAGCGAGGTAGCGTCGGAAAATTGGGTCATGCTTACAGCCTGTTTTACGAGGCCTGCCTCCGATCAGAGGAAGCTCTCATGTGCAGTTCCAGGCGGCAGACACGCTTTGTGCGGCAGGTGAAACTCCGTGGCGCCGTTATCGGCGGAACATTCAAACGCCCATCGCGAGCAACACTGGTACTCTACTCCTACAGCCCGACTGACATTGATAACCCTGCCAACCGCAAAGCAAATCCCAAGATAAAATCAACAAAGAAACCATCGACAACCAAAGCTACAGCAGCAGATATTGCACCTTCAGGGCAGCACCCACACGAAACGTCGCCGATAAACGGAAACGCCCCGGTGAACGCTGCGTACTTAGTGTTGAAACCCCGACGGACCGCGTGATTACCCGACGCCATTTTTGTTTTCCTCGCGACTTAACGCGAGCGGCTGAGTTACCCAGTCCCCAGGATCGGAGCCGAGAGGGGGGGGGAGCCACCCTCGATTCCTGCCGCATCAACGCCGCTGTCTACTGCAAGGAAGGCACTCGCGGGACCTACCGCGCCAAAGAACCGAACGCGCAACCTCGGCGGCTGGAGAAAGCAGCGAGGTAGCGTCGGAAAATTGGGTCATGCTTACAGCCTGTTTTACGAGGCCTGCCTCCGATCAGAGGAAGCTCTCATGTGCAGTTCCAAGCGGCAGACACGCTTTGTGCGGCAGGCGAAACTCCGTGGCGCCGTTATCGGTGGAACATTCAAACGTCCATCGCAAGCAACACTGGTACTCTACTCCTACAGCCCGACTGACATTGATAACCCTGCCAACCGCAAAGCAAATCCCAAGGAACGTCAAAACAAAAAGTGCCAACAAGATGAACCAACAACAAAAACATAGAACAACAACGGCGGCACGGTCGAAGGGTTTTCGTCTCGAACATGTAGCGAAGCAGCCTCCCAATCCATCACTTATCCTTTCCTCGCCACCTTCCCTTACCCCGTCTCACCTACAGCATGGCATGTGGGCAAGGGACAAGATCGAACATCGATAATTGGTGAGAGTGAGAGCGGTGCACGCGCCTTGGACCAAGAACTGTCACAGTCATGTTTCACTCCGTATCTTTGTTCACTCGGCAAGCACGCCGCAACTAGCAGCCAAAGCAGTAGAGCAAACGGGCGGCTGGTAAATCGCTGGACCATATGCCTCAGCGACGTCGAGAGGCTCACGTTGCTCCCCGGCGGGACGATGTTGTCCTTCGTCCCGATGCATCCCGCCTTGAACGGCGAGGACGCGAACGGTTCACGCTTGAAGCGCCTGGGTGTCGTGATGTCGGCGACTCTCGCACCTGGCATGCACCCGAGGGAGGGAAGAGGGGTTACGGTGGTACAGAGGGCCACGTGTACGAGAGTTAATGCACACACGGTTGTCGTGGCCTGGAACCAAGTATCGATACATCTCTTACTAATAGCTTCACAGAGTCGCGGCGGACATTACGTCACGGTGAAATACTCCGATATTTCACGTACAGCAGTTCAGTTACCTGGTACACGGTAACAGGTCGCCGGGGATCGGGTATCTTTTTTGGACCCTGCCCGAGTAGGTAATGTTTTAGTCACCTCCTACTTGTACATCGTGTCACAGGTAGAGTCCTTGTGCGTTCCTGACAGGGCGGGTGTCCCCTTTACATATCATGCGTACGCACCAACTACCCGTTCAAGAAGTGCTCGATTTCGAGCAGCAGCAGCGGACATGCGCATGCACTGCAACGTGCCATGCGATCCATTTCTCGGGAACGATATGAGTGTTTTGGGCGTTTCATTTTCAGCCGAGTCAAGGATAACCAACCATGCGTGCGATTCCCGGCTTGCCGGCGTGGGAGGGTAGCGTGTGAACGAGAAGCGAATCAACTAGATGATCGCGCATTAGGTGAGTGTCAACCGGAGTGGTCGTTCCCGCGTGCTAGGGACGGTAGGGGGCGGGAGGGCACGTCCATCTCGTATTCTCAAGAGCTGATTGCGAATAGTTTACCTCTTCGCTGTACGAGTACTAGACTATGTATAACCACCGAGAAATACCTACGGTATCATAAAGTACTGCTGCTGCAGACAGCACGCAGTTTAGTTCACGCACCGCGATTCCAAGTAGTGGACCACAGCAACGCTGCTATTGGAAGCAGCCTGCCTGGAAGGCCGACGGATCATGTCATAGCCTCCATGATTTAGGCAAACGTGCTCAGCGTTGGTACCGCACGAAAGGCGCCCGCATGGCAAACTGCCTGACTGAGAAAAGGTTGACGAGAGCCGCCCTATCGCCGACCGTTCAATCAAACTCTCCGAGCAAGATACAAGATACTGTACATGACAGATTTGTTGGTCGACCGAGGAGCTGACCTTACTGACGTAAGAAGGTAGACGCCCTCTTGCATTACACGCGAGCTGTGCGAGGAAAGCGGATCGGCCCACCACCGATCCGCCCGATGCTGTTTTTCTGCTGTCATGGTCGGCGCGGCGCGCCGACCCAAGGGCCGACAAGGGCCGGCGCGCCGAGAACAATACGTGGACGTGAAAAGCAGAGTGGGGTGGGGAGGAAAAATTGCACGCAAGACGGGAACGCGCGAAACAGAACAACGCTCGGGAAACCGAAACGGAACCACACATAGAGCCCCTGTTCCCTGTTTCTCTACGAACTCCACATCTATCTACCGTAACTGATGAAGAACTGAAGCCGGCGAACTGCTGCAAGCTGTGTGCTGCCCCCATTTACAGAGGTTGGATGCGCGGAGGGACAGGCTTGCGACACACCGTGACCGCTTATTCTAGTGAAGTAGTCAAGCAGGTCATTAAACATGAAGAGGCGAGCGCCACACCCCCCACACAGACGTTCAGCAATTCGCAATCGCCATTCGCAAGAGAGCAAGAGGTGAACAAACAGCGTATCAATTTGGAACCAACCGCGGGTTCGAATCCCACAGAGAGAGTTTTTTTTTTTTCCTCTAGGAGTAGCCGACTTTTATTCTCGAATGCTATATTAATATCAACATAATGGATAGCTACTCGTAGTGTTACTCTGTATTCGTACTCCTTCCGATATTAAAGCGGAGAGAAAACAAAACAAACCACCTACCATAGATATCACAGAGCGATATCGTGGAAACTACAGTGATAAATGTATAGAATAGATCAAGAAAATATATTATTTTAGATCTAGCTCAAAATTCCCGACCTAAAGTAAAACTACCAACTATTATATTTAGTGGAGAAAAAACAAAACCTATTATATATATTTAAAATATGTTAAATTAAAGGTGGGGGACACATAGTGCCCCCTGCAGGTCTGCCAATTGAGCAGGTCCTCGGAGAGTACTCACTTTCGTTCCTTCGTAGAGATGTAGCTTTATTCGTTTCCACCAGAGCCCGGGATAGCTTCTGAGATCGGAGGCGCGTGTCTCCGATCTAATTCCTAACTTCCCCGAATATAAACCGCCAACTTTATCATACGAAACCCATCCGAATAATCTCAAATTCGGATAATTACAGGCCTTTCGAGGCCGTATCTTAACACTAGCCCACCCTGATGAGTCGCATATGCAGAAATATGGGAGATTCGGGGAAACTCCGGTTCTACGAACTAGACCATGAGTCGAAGATGCGGCTCCTCAAAACCCAATCCCACACCTCTAACCGTCTGGCTATGGAGCCAGGAACACGCGAAGAAAAGCAGTAGAAAGAAACGCAGACCCTACAACAAAGCAATAGTCACCCATCAAAAACCTGCCGCATGCCGCCGGTGTGGCGGGGGGGGCAGAAAAGGCTCTAGAATCTGCCGCATGCCGCAAGTACCAACAACGCAGCTTGCAAAGATGAGTATTAGTCCATTGACCCGAAAATCTTCGAACTCACGGCTGACGTCCTTGAAATATTTTTGTAAAATAAATTTTAAATTAAATTTTTTCAATTTTTCAATCTTTTTTTTCTTCAATAATTTTTGGACGTAAATGTAGGCATCGTTGTGTTATCAATAATTATATGTTGATGGACTTTACATTTACGGTCATAGTGGTACCTGCAGTATAGATACGAGTACCAGGTGGGAGACGGAACACTACTTAATTGAGCATACTTGACCCTGCAGCAGTCGGAGTCGTCGGAGGGCTTAGGATACTATGTGATGTTTGTGCTTGACATTGATATGGGTTGATCGCGCACTTTTTACGATTGTTTTGTAGTTGTCTTCACATTAATTCTGCTCGCACCTTTTCCCTTTTTTTAGTCCTCCAGCTCGGATGGGAAAAGTAAAGTTTTAAGCTCACCACACTTCCACCTAATTTTATACACGTCGTGTGTCAATTTAACTCAATTAATTGCGTTGTTCTCAATCCAGCGTTGTTAGCTGTGGCGTGTCATCCAGTTCCTCCTGTGATAGCGATAGCGCGAGCTGTCTCCACCGCGGCGGTCCCCGTTATACTATTATTCCCGCAGCGCAAGCTCTGTTATAAGCCGGGGAGAGTAATTTTCAAGTTCGACATGGGGAAAGTCTAAAAAAAATTATTATGTGGATGGTGGGATTTGAACCCACGACCCCCAAAAAACATGGTCTATCGACGACACCATTTGCTAAGGTATTTGTGGGGTGTTAGTCCGTTTGACCACTTGCAAAAGGTTAACCGATAGCTTACGACCCAAACTAAGCCGTATAACACTCTGCTCATCATTCGTCATTTATTTATTATTTGTGACTGGTGCTCAACATCGCCTGTGACGGGGGGCACCAGGGATGGATACGGTTTAAAGGGGGGGGAGACGGGGTATCCCGTTTTCAAACTGCCGGGTTTGAGCCATTCGCACGAGTAACTCTGTGCCTCTCACTGACAAACATTTTTCAGAGGTGTCTATTTTTTGTTGGCGCAGCGTACAGCTACTTGTTCAACGGCGGCTTTATGTATCGCCAAATGAAACAAGAAAATAAGCCTGCGAGCCCGCAAGGAACAACAAGCAAGCGCGGGTCATTCGCGCGAGTGACCCCAACCACTGCAAACCAGACCTCTGAAGTGACTCCCCCCCCAGCCGGAGCTTTGGTCGTGGCAAACATATAATCACCATACACACCTCGCGGACAGATCACGATCTAGATCATACACGGCACTTCGGACCAATCACGACCTACATCACATCTACTACTGCAATACAGTAAACCCTGTTACCTGCCCGTACGAGGTGCTGTGCAGGAGGCGTATGCTACGATAGAGAGAGGTGTAACAGCACTTTTTTGGCTCAAGCGTTTCCGTCCTCAACCCAAATTCGTCGAAAAAACATTCACATTGTTTTATCGTTTTTTTTTTTTTTTTTCAATATACCTACAGGTAGAGGCCGTGACAATTATTCCTCGGGTGTTGCAACTTTTCGTTTTTATCCAAATCCGTTATTCTGGTAATAGAGCTCTTCAGGTTAGGAGCCTCCGAAAAAATCGTTCTACGGTGGTATGGTAGCCCCCCCCAACGTTTCTTTAGCGAAACCGCCGGTTTTGAAGCCAGCTCCTGGCCGTACCTCCTGAAAGAAGGCGGCCCCTTGCCACACCCCAACGCCATATATATTTCGATGTTTCTTTGCATGCAAGAAAATACATGTATGGAGACTTCTTTTTAAGAGCACACTTTCTTCCTCGTGTCGACCGGCCATGAAACGTCCGTTGAAGAAAATCGCTGGTTTTTGGAGGGGGGCTATATCATAGAACCAGTCGGGGGGGTGCCCCTCCGATATTACCGTAGCACGAGTCAGGATCGATGCGTGCTACGATAGAGGTGCACACCACGTTATTTCTGAGGTTTCTCGATTTCGGGGGTTAAGATAAAAAAAAATGTTCGTCTTATTGACCACCAAAAAACAGACGTGGAAAAAAGAAAAAAAAACTGCTACGCACCGGTTGAAAAATCCCATGGCCTAGGCTAGACTACACAACGAGAAATCTTGCAAAAAAAAATGGCGTAATTTTTTCCCGGCGATTTTGGGTTGTAAGGAGCCCCCGTCATTCAGATTTGTTTTTTGCCAAAAAGAGGTATACCTTAATACCTCTATCATCGTAGCACGTGCCGATCTGCATATAAGCAGTGAGTCATCCCACGGGTTAGGGGTTTCACGTTTTGGGGCGAAACGTTTCTGATAATGTTACGGCTGGGCTCCCCAAGTAGGGTGCTATCGGTTAGGCGCGGGGGGCTACGATAGAGGCGCACCGCTTTTTTCTTTGAGATTCATCAAATTTAGGAGCTTAAGACCTCTCCCAAAAACTGCTTCGGAGATAACTAAAATCTGCTACTACCGGATGAAAAATCCCATGACCTAGGTACACACGACGAGAATCATGCAAAAACCAAGGGGGCGTATTTTCCGACGATTTTGGGTTAAGGAGCTCCGTCAGTCAGAAACCGTTTCACAGACGAAAAGTGCTCGCACCCTCTATTGTAGCACGCGTCGTTAGCATGATGGTTTTAACGAGTGCATTTGCTTTAGGACCAACGGCACGTAGCGCATAGAAAAATGTTTGGTCGGGCTTTTGCGCGAACGAACGTCTTTCGAAGTTACGCTTCGGGTGAAATATTTTGAGCTCCTCGTCGTGTCAGGAGAGCTCCGAAAAGTTCTCAAGAATCTGCTGCACTCCTAGTCTATAGCTATAGCGTGGGATGACTCGAGCACAGATCCAACCCTGGAAGCACTCGCTAGATCACGCAGATCGTACGACTCCAACCCGCTAACATGAACTAGAACATGGCACATGCTACGATATAAAGGTATACCTTTTTTTGGCTGAAATAGTTTCTGAATAACGGGGCTCCCTAACAACCCAAAAATCGTCGGAAGTACGTAGGCTTTTTTTTTTTGGCATGATTCTCGTCGTATACCTAGGCCATGTGGGATTTTTTTTTTGATGTAATCATCCAGTAAGCAGTTTTATTTGTCTCCAAGCAGTTTTTGGGAGAGGTCGTAAGCTCCCAAATCGGGGAGTAGAATTAGAAAAAAAAGTGGTGCGTCTCTATCGTAGCGCGCGTCGCCATACAGATCCTACCTGAAATATCTAGATAGATCATGGAGCGGGGATAGATCGGTGATCTGCCTGACGTGTGTAATCGTAACAACAACCCTGGCGGGAGGGAGGCACGAGCCCCTCCCCCCAGGGGGATTATAATATTGGGGGAAGCACGTGACCATGAATGCCAAACGTACATTCTATCTACTACCCGGTATCAATAGTATTTTTTTTTTTTTTTTTTATATCCTCCGGCGGATGGGGAAAAATAAAGCTTTTGCTCACCACACTTCCACGTATTTTCATACGCGTCGTGTGTCGATTTAACTCAGTTGCTTTCGCAGCCCAACGCTAGCTGGCGCACCCTTCGGGTCCCATTGTAGGTATAGCGTAAGCTGTCCCTATCAGTGGTCTTCGTTACAACCCCGGCAGCGCAAGCTGCCGTTGTATACGGATGCGTGTGTATGTCGACCCGGTCTGTCCCCTGAGGGTCAGTTTCGGTGGAGATAGCCACCCGGAATGTCATCTTTCCGGGTAGTGTGGGACTTGCGCAAGCTCACCCACCAACAAAACCCCTGGCCATGGGAGATGGCCTTCCGCCGGACTTGGTCCAGTTACGGTCCACCCTACCCATTCGGGCGTTGGTCCTCGGAATACTTCGAGGAATACCTCGGTTTGTAAAAAAAAAAAAGCTGGATACATAATAAAGTGAAATGCGCCCGTTTAGCACCGCACTCCCGACATGGAGACAAAATACTTGTAGTTAGACTGTGCTAATTCTAGGAGTTGGAAATGGGTTAACATTTACGCTGTCGCTAGGAACCCGTGCAGCGGGATATTTATAACTGTCGACAATTTTTCAGGGTTGTTGTTGTTGTTGTCCCATAGCCATAGCCTATAGGCACAAGAAGAAAATGTTCGAATGAAGCAAAGCAGACGGAAAAATTGTCGCTCAAGTGTCGCCCCCGTTTTCGCATATTTGGTTTAAAGTTAAATTTTAGATTCTATGTATTGTTTTCTTCTCAATAAAACAGACACACACAAAGTGAGACACGCCATGCCCCCCCCCCCCTCTCAAGAACACAAAAAAACAAAATGCAAACAAAACACAAAAAAAGAGAGACTCTTGCTTAAGGGAGATCAATTTATCCAAACGTCATACGAAGTATATATGTTGAGATACGGCCTCGTCTAAACACTTCCCCCCCTAGCGGAGCTGTAGGTAGGTGTTGCCACCTTCCATCCCGGGTATTTGTCGTTTCCTAATCTAACCCCCCGCCATGCCGATGGCCCACGGGAGGTTTTTCGCATGACTTCTCCCTTGTGTTAGCGCCTGTGTTCCCCTCCATATCGACGAGGGCTCGCCTCGCCATAGTACCTTATCTGTGGTTGGTTTGCCGTAGAGCCTTACCTGCCCCCCCCCGACACACCGGCGACATGCGGCAGGTTCTAGAGCTTTTTCTGCCCCCCCCGCCACACCGGCGGCACGCGGCAGGGTTTTGATGGGTGAATTTTTCCTTGTTGTAGGGTCTGCGTTTCTTTCAACTGCTTTTCTTCGCGTTTTCCTGGCTCCATAGCCAGACGGTTAGAGGTGTGGGAGTGGGTATTGAGGAGCCGCATCTTCGACTCATGGTCTAGTTCGTAGAACCGGAGCTTCCCCGAATCTCCCATATTTCTGCATATGCGACTCATCAGGGTGGGCTAATGTTAAGGTACGGCCTCGAAAGGCCTGTAATTATCCGAATTTGAGATCATTTGGATGGGTTTCGTATGATAAGGTTGGCGTTTTATATTCGGGAAAGTTAGGAAATAGATCGGAGGCACGTGCCTCCGATCTCAGAAGCTATCCGGGGCTCTGGTGGATTCGAATAAAGCTACGTCTCTACGAAGAAAAATATAGTGAGTACTCTCCGAGGACCTGCTCAATTGGCAGACCTGCAGGGGGCACTCTGTGTCCCCACCTATAACTTAACATATATGAGAATACGTACTGTACACATTTACCATTAGTTGCTAATCCCCGCATGATTTACGTCGACATTGAGCCCGATGCTTTTCAATGTTCGTTATCGACTATATCGAGGAAGATATTGGCTTGGTCATCACTATTGACTACTACATGGCAGATTCATTACTACGTGACGGTACTACAGTAGTTTGAAGTGGTTTTAGTAGCATTTTGGGAGGGGGAGAGAAGGGAAGGGGGGGGGGGAGAGGGAGAGGGAGGGAGTGAAGGTGGTGGTGATCGGGGGGGGGAGACGGGGGGTGGATACATTACGTGCTTGTTGGTTCCATCCTGAATGAGTGACTACGAGAAAACAGATACGAGTACTGCTTGATTGAACAGTTTCCGAACCTCCCAAAAATAATCCTCGTCTAATTCCAAGTGTTTTGTGCCCATGTCGGGAGTGCGGTGCTAAAACGGTCAAAACTAGTTAAAACCCTTGCATCCTTTCACACCCTTCAGACCCAAAGACGCTAGTTGACGGCACTTTCGACGTTTGATGGACAACCCGGTAAGGACCGCTCCATACTAAAACCACTATATGTGACGTCTGAAGAGGCCTTGACGGGACAAACTTAGACCATCAACCGACATCATTGCTTCAGAACTGCACCGCCCACGCTTTTTTGGGGGGCAACATGACAGTGCGGCACCCCCAATATAGCGCCGGTTGAATAGTGCCTGTTGCCGATACAGTGCCGGAGAAAATTTCATGGTACGACGGGATCCTTCTGTACGTATAGTAAAAACGACACATTATACGATAGAGGGGCACTCGACTTACTGAGGAGCTCTTATATAATACGAGTCGTTCTACGGTAGCCGCCTTTGTTTTCTTGAACGAAATCGCCGGTTTCGAAACCAGCTCCTGGCCGTATCTCCTGAAATTCGGCGCCCCCTCGCCACCCCGACGTCATCGTTCGATAGCCCTTTTGCAAGAAATAACATATGTAGAAAAGTGTTTGTCATGGCGTCCTTCCTCGTGCCGACCAGCCATGTTAACTTCCGTTAAACAACATCGCTGGCTTGGGGGGGGGACTATATCGTAGAATCAGTCATACCTCACCAAAACAAAACGATTTCCGGAGTAAACTGAAAAGTTCAAGACCCGATACACCGAGTTCCATGGCCCAGGTACATGCGAGAAATAATCATCGTAAGAATAGAGCTATGACACTTCTACGATTTTGGGTTGAAAGGAGTCCGGCCACTCAGAAAAAAAAATAACTGCCAAAAGAGCCATCCCACGGTAGGCTTGCAGCAGAAAGTCCCTGAGCTCTCCTCACATGAAGAACTCAATATCTTACCCGAAAAATGACTTCGAAGGCATTCGTTCGCGCATCCCGACTAAGCTTCTATGCCGTACTTAGTCCTAAAAAAATGGGTACTCATGGCATTGCTTCACTAACCCGTAGTTCCTCACATGAGGAGCTCAATTGGCCAGGTATACCTTTTTTTGGCGCAAAAAGTGCAAAACCCTATCGTCGGATGACTCAAAAAGTTGTTCTACCTCTATTGTGTGATAGCCCGTGTCTAATCCTATTCCCAATAGTGCCGATGCCCTCAATAGTGCCGATAAACCATATCCTCAATAGTGCCGGTGCTCTGAATAGTGTCCCGGTAAAAAAGCCTATTCCCAATAGTGCCTGTGTCCTGAATAGTGCCGGTAAACTCCATTCCCCATAGTGCCGGTCGGTGTTCTGAATAGTGCCGGTAAACCCTATTCCCAACAACAGTGCCGGTGCCCTGAATAGTGTGTCGGTAAACCCTACCGGTGTCCTGACTAGTGCCGGTAAAGTGCCGGTGCCCTGCATAGTGCTGGTAAAAACCCTATTCCCTATAGTGCCGGGTGCCCTCAAGAGTGCTGTGGCACATATCGGCACTAGTGGGATCTCCCCCCACTGCTGTATTTGGATTTACAGTCAGGGTGGATTTTTTTTTTTTTGTTAGCAAAAGGGTTTAAGGTCACCGTTTCTCGCCAATAATTGTACCACGGCTCGAAACCAAAAAAAGTACTGAAAACTCGAAAAAAAAAAACACGAGCAAAATATCGTGGTGCAAAAAGAGGCGGAGAGATGGTGTGCGGGGTTCGGGGTGGGACACCTTGCACCTGCAGGCCTCTAAAAACTTTTTAGTCTGAACGGATGCAAGCGTTTGATCTAAATATTAGACCCCAATAAGCAACAACACAAGAAAATGAAAAAAAACAGAAGAAAAAGCTCAACATTATAATAGTTACAGTATCCCACCGCTGCAATAGAGTGTCAGTATAGCTTGCAATAGATTCCGTAAGATAGCCCGCAGAGTCCTGATCTACCGGTCACAAAAATATTCTCTTAAACGGAATATGGAGAAGATAACCCGTAGAATCTAGCTAGCTTATACCACAAGAATGTTCTCGGTAATAGAACGTTCTTCCTCTGGATAGTAAGATAGATAGATGTAAGCAGCACCCATAGGAATATAGAACATCTAGGAGAACGTTCCTGGTACGTTCCATAGATAAAAGCCCAGAACAGAGCACAGCAGCAATGCTGGGGGAAGCGAACTCGGTGAGCCTCACCCCCCCCATGGCCTCACTCCACCTTTCTTGTCTCCTCAAGCTTCTCATAGCTCAACGCCAGTAGAAATAACAAATCTACCGAGAAGAACCGGTGCTGTCTCCAAGCGAAGCTGATACCCCTGCGTCCCTTCCCTCACACCTTCCCGGCACCACGAATCATCACAATTGGCGTCGTCGGCAGGGCCACTACGGATAGAATGGCGTTTGTATGGTTGAACGACTTCCCTGTCGCTGCTACTGCGGGCGATATCGGTGATGTAGGTGGTAGACGGAGACGAACGGTGATGTAGGTGGCAGTCGGAGAAGAACGGTGGTCTTGACCCGAGCGGTGGGTGATGATGCGGGGGCGTGCGTGCGGCGTTTTCGCGGCGTTTTTGGGGGCTGGTTGCGGAGAGTGCGTGCGGCGTTTTTATGCCGTGGGTTCACGGGTGGTGGGTGCTGGGGCTTGGAGCGTGTAGGGAAATGCGGCAATAAAGTTGGTGGGCGGTTGTGTGGCCGTTTTGACAACTGTAGTAGCGGCGGGAGTCGGTCGGAATTCAAGGAAATAGTCCGAAGAGGTAGTGGCGTAGAAAGGCGGCGTTCGCGGCAGGGGGGTTGGTTTGACGCGGTGGTCGTTTGAACAACTGCATCAGCGGCGGACGTGGGCCGAAGTTTCAAGGAAGAAACCCGAACAGGCAGATTACCGCAGACGGAGCGTCTAATGATGCTGTTCGGGTTTCGTAGTTGCGGTTGTGAGTCGTAGTTGGGTAGGCACGACGTGGCCTACAACCCCAAAAAATAGTATTCCGCAGACAGGGGTGTCTTTGGGTGCCGCCCGGTCGAGACCGTGGGCACGCCGTATGCAGTTGTGAGGGAGTACCAGCAAACAAAAGCAGGGGCGATTGGGCGCAGGGGGTTGAGCGCAGTGATGGGCGGGCGATTTTGAACCGTTGTGGTGATAGACGCGGCCGCATGGGGTGGGCTGCTATGGGAGCCGGGGATGGGGTGTGAGCAGAAACGTGTCGGTTGGGACGGTAGTCGTGGCTCAGATGGGGGGTGTGGGGGTGTGTGCAAGAAGCGGCCAAACTCGAGTACACGAGCTGGTGGGGCACAAAGGGCTGTAGTCGCGGTGGCATAATATGCGGTAACCACCGCGGCACTGGCCTCATGGATGCCGTTGCGGCGACACACTCTGTGGTAGTCGTCCCGGTACTTGCCACATCTTTGCGATTCCCTACGGGAAAGAAATAAACCTTTTGCTCTCAGGCGCTAAACAAAAATCGCAGTCGTACCAGGTGGACGTCTCTCGTAGAGGAATCTGTCCTCCTAGTTCGGCGTGTAAGGTGGCCGTACCAAACGCCGAGGGATCTGGTTTGACTGCATGGGTCGGGGTCAGTGGCGGCGGTGGAAATGCCGTCCACGACCCCAGCCGAAAAAATGCGCTCCGGGCATTGTTTCGATTTTATTCAGAACAGAATGACAACGTCCTTCACCGTAACTGTACCACCCATGGCTGCAGCAGGAGAAGAGCGCGAACCACTCTGTTCATTGTGAGGGTTGGGGGGTTGGGTCCTGGTTGGTCCGGGATTCACCGCGAGGGTTGGGGGGGGGGCACATGTTGGTCCGGAATGGATCGGGAATGAGGAGATTTGGTATCGCACGCACCGGAGCAGAGAGGTAGGATGCAGAACAAGTAGTTTTCGAACGTCACCAAGAAGACCGGAAGGTGATGGACGATTGTAGATATTCCCGGGGGAGGAGCGTGGTGCTCGGGAGATGGATATGACCATCGATTCATCCAGTCGAAAACAAAACAAAAACAGAACTTACAACACGGAAATTATGTGCACCTCTTGTACCAGTCGATAACCAAAACCATAATGGAGGTTTTTCCGAAAACATGAAAAAAGAAAGAAATACGCACCTCAAAATGACGGTGTACTTCTGGGGTGCACTGTTTTAAATTACCGGGTGGGTTCTGTGTAACACGCGTAATATACCCACTCGTGGAAAAGTGAGTGGGGTAGACGCTTTGAGCGCTCAGCACTTGGAGTGCTGTTTTACTCAACAGAACTCTGTCCAGGCATGATCCTAATACAGTTTGGGTCTTTCCAACGCTGCATCAGGTCGGGGGTGTATAGCAGCAAGAAATGAAAGCCTTACGCGCATATCTCAAACACTATGAGGTATTTAAGCGTATAGCCGAAGCAAAAATTCAACATTTTGGGCAGCGTGGGGCTAGTGTATGACAACAAACTGGCAACATGCGCTCACAGCAGAAGCATGCCAGATTTGGGCATGATATAGCCCATATATGGCATAAGACTGGCAAAAGGCACGGCTACTGCAGCATTTCGGATGATTTGAGCTCCATCATAGGGTTGTACATCATGCAATGAGGCATTTTAGCCTCATTGTAACGAGGTGTGGGGGAATCTATAGCCTCATGTCTGTATTTCGAATAGCCGCATCTTCGACCCTCTTTCCCGGTCTTATAGGATGAGTTTTGTCGTCACCCTTCGACCGTCTTCAGGTTTGCTTATACGACTATCCAGGGTGGGCTAATGTGATAGAGTGTCGGTATAGCTTGTAATAGATTCCGTAAGTAAGATAGCCCGCAGAGTCCTGGTCTACCGGTCACAAGAAGGTTCTCTTAAACGGAACATTCTGAGTGGAGAAGATAACCCGTAGAATCTAGCTAGCTTACACCACAGGGGTGTTCTCGGTAGTAATAGAACGTTCTTCCTCTGGATAATAAGATAGATAGATGTAAGCGCCTTAAAGCACCCATAGGAATGTAGAACGTCTAGAAGAACGTCCCTTGTGCGGTCCATAGATAAAAGCCCAGAAGAGAGCACAGCAGCAGCAATGCTGGGGGGAAGCGAACTCCGTGAGCCTCACCCCACTCATGGTGGTCTCACTCCTTCTTTCCTGTCTCCTCAATCAAGCTTCTTATAGCTCAACGCCAGTAAATCTACCAAGAAGAACCGGTGCTGTCTCTAAGCGAAGCTGATACCCCTGCGTCCCTTCCCTTACACCTTCCCGGCACCACGGCTTATCACACCGTGGAGAGATTTTGAATTTATTTGCAGAAATGCAAAAAAAAAGGATCCTGGGCCAGCTGTTGAGAGCGCCTAGCAGCGTGGGTAATAAGCACAATTCGACGCGAGTCGATGAGGGAAGAGATTCTGAATTCTTCTCGCGATAAAAATGAAGGCACGTACCGTGGTAGAGAAGGGCCCGCTATGTGACCCCGGATCTGAGCTACTGCTGTGGGAGGGAGCGCGAGAGTAATGCGAGGATAATGAATGGGAGATGAAAAAAAAAAGAAAAACAGAAGAATGATCTCCCACGTAAAAGCTTCGCCAAAAGCTTCGCCAGAGCTGTGAAGCTCACGCGAACAGCATTATTTCACGGTCTTGGTCACTACGAGTACTAGACCGAGCGGCTATATACCACATACCACTTACTACCTGGTACCTGGTACAAGTTTTTATTTGCTCGCTAGCAAAGCAGACAGCAACACGCAACAATGGGGTGTGGGCGGGCTCCAACTCCGATACAAAAGTGGTCCCTCTATAATAGTGCTGGTTGCGCGCGGTAGCCCTTCTGGAATCGTTGGCGCAGCGAAACCGGTCGCCCTGGTGGTCTAGCAAGTGGTTACGCTCGAACACTACTACTAGCTAGAAGAGTTGGTTTGGGGGTTCGAATCTCACGTAGGTCGGACTTTCGAGTCTGTTGCTCTTGCAACAACAAAAAATCAAAGGAATCAACTGCTGAGAGCGCCTCGCAGCGTGGGTTTTCATAGTAGGCGCAATTTGCTGCGAGTCGACGAGAAGGAAGAAAGGGCTGAAATCTTGTCACGATAAAAACCAAGGCAACACACACCGCGTAGTGTGGAGGGAGGGGGTCAGAAGAACCTGCTTATTAGTGAGACCCTAGATCTAAGTTACATCTAGAGAGGGCCCTGGGGGAGAAAGAGAAAGAAAAAGAGTGTGAAGACAATACATGGGAGATGAGCAAAACGAACAAAAAATGGGGACAACCAGTAGTACATAGCAGTATGTGTGGAGTAGTGCCGGTTGCCGTTATATTGCCAGTTACCGCTATAGTGCCGGTTGCCGCTATTTGAAAAAGAAAAAGTGCGAAGGCAATACATGGGATGAGCAAAACAAACAAAAACTGGGAACAACCAGTAGTACATAGCAGTATGTGGAGTAGTGCCGGTTGCCGTTATAGTGCCGGTTACCGCTATAGTTCCGGTTGCCGCTGTAGTATCGGTTGCCGCTATATTGCCGGTTGCCGCTATAGTGCCGATTGCCGCTATATTGCCGGTTGCCGCTATATTGCCGGTTGCCGCTATAGTGCCGGTTTCCGTAATAGTGCCGGTTGCCGCTAGAGTGCCGGTTTCGACTCGCGCATACCGGCGCTATCGAGGGTCCACCTCAACTGAGGCGGTGGCTGTTAAAAAAAGAAAAGGGGGGGTCGCCGTCAACTCTTACTGTAGTGGAAAAAACTAGCGCGAGCATTAGTTCAGGCCACTCCCCCCCTCGCTCGCCTAAAAGTAAGGTACCACAGGCGCCAAAGTGCGCCAAACATGCATCAAATTGCGCCAAAATGCGCCAAAAATGCACCAAATTGAGCCAAAATGCGCCAAATGCACCCAAGTACGCCACACGCGCATACAATTTGCATCGACTTCGACAAAACAACCTTCGCAATCACGACGCCTGCTTGCTTGTTCTGTCTGTTTTTTTTTCGCCTGCGCGTTTTGAATTGCTTGTTTTGCGTGCAAGTTTTGCTGGCTGACTTTTAGTCTGATTGCTCCTGACTGTTTGCTGGTCTGGTTTCCCCCCCCCGCAAAGCCACGAAAAAAATGCCTCCGTTAGAACTCTAAACCCCAAGCTTAAGTCACGGCGTGAAAAAAAAACGGGCAAAAACGAACAAAACGAAGAAAACAAAAAATAAGGAAAAAAGGAGAGAAAACAAACTGTAAACGTATACGTATCACGTACTTGAATACGAAGTACACGACAAAAATGCCTGCACCGTGCGTACGTAACTGTTGAGAGGCTATACGTTCAACAGCGTGTCGGGGGGCGGGGGCGGGGGCGGGGGGGGGGGGGGGGATTCTTGCTGTCCCCGTTTTTTTGGTTCTAGCCTATCCGAAGTCCGGAGTCTATACAGCGAGTTCGCTGCTGCAGTCTCAGGGCCCGACACGGCGGCGGTGCCTACCGGAAAACCCCGACGCTTCGCGACTGCCCATCCTTCTCCCCCCCCGGTCTCTTTTTCTATCCCCCCCTTCTCTGCCTTCCTCTCTCTCAACGAAACCCTGTCTTTTCTCTCTCTTCTCCATAAAGCCCTTGTTCTCCTATCTCTGACTCTAACGTTTTCGCCCGATAAATATTCGGCAGGTATGTAGATGTCCACCCGAAGGCATAAGGATGCAATACATTGCACAGCACCGTACATAAATCTTACCGTACCACACCATACCATACCGTGCCGTACCACGCCATACCGCACCGTACGGAAA
Source organism: Undaria pinnatifida (assembly GCA_012845835.1). Taxonomy (NCBI): domain Eukaryota; class Phaeophyceae; order Laminariales; family Alariaceae; genus Undaria; species Undaria pinnatifida. The sequence continues at coordinate 7,698,717 of JABAKD010000027.1, forward strand.
GGCACCGTGCCATATCATATCGCAACCCACGATACCATACCGTACTGCATCATATCATTCCGCACCACCCAGTAACGACCGTCCTATCCCATGCCGTATCACTCCGGAACATACCGCACCAGAGCGTACGATACCATAACGTGCCATGCCGTACCACACAGCAACGTACCGTACCATATTTTATCGTGCCGTACCGGCCATTTGGCGCCTCCGTTCACCAATTTTTTTGTTGACGTCAATCACGGCGTCGTCCCTTCCCGGCAAAAGCAACAAAACAACAAAATCATCACCAACAGCAGTAGCTTAGTGGTAGCGCGTATCAGGTACTACTGTATCCGGTATTGCCCCGGCGCTAATAATATATAACTGAGTTGAAAACAACGGCAATAATAGCAAAAAACAGCAAAAATAGTAGACGAACTTGCTGCTCGGGCTGTGAGCTTCATATTGCTGCGGCTGACAGCAGCAATAGCAAAAATCGCAACAGCAGCAACAACAGCAGTAGTAGCAGTGAGTACCACTCCGCCTTGCCCTGGTGCTAGTATCGCTGTGCTGAAAACAGCCACAACAATAGCTTAAACAGCAAAATAACAATAACAACAACAACAGTAGTCGTACGTGCTGTTCTGGTGCTGTTGCAAATGTTGCTGTACTGGCAGCAGCAAACAGCAAACACAGCAACAGCAGCACTAACGAAAACCACAACAACAACAACAACAAAACATCAGCACTGGCGGTGGGGGTGGTGCAAATATTGCTGCGCTGGCACAACAACAGCAACAGCAACAGCAGTAGTAGTACGAACTGATGGCGACAATTTTGACTCGTCACAGCAACGCCAGAGAAAAAAAGAAATAGCAACAGCAGCAGCAGCAGCAGCAAACCCAGCTGCAGTCCCAGCACGAACTGGCCTGACGCCCTACACAGTGCTGAGCTGAATGCCTACACCACACCATACCATACCGCTACAATCGTGCATGCATCAGGCAGACCAAACGCCCTACCAATCCACTTACCTACCCACCCATCTACCCATCCATCAACCCGCCCATCTCCCACGCATCTACCCACCCACCCACCAAACCTACCCACCTACCCACCTACCCACGCACCTAACCATCCACCCACCCACCCACTCACCAACAACCCGCCACAACAAGAACTAAATTAAAGAGGCGGATGGGGAAGGGGGTAGGGGACGGGGGCACAAGGGGAAGTAAGGAGGGGGGGAGGGGACACACCAGAATCGTCCCCTATGCAAAAACGCTATATCACGTCGCTTCTCTTCTGGAACATGAAGGGGGAGGGGGGAGGGGACACTCTCGAAGCGTCCCCTGTGCAAAAAAACGCCGTGTAAAATCATTTCCCTTCCCGAACATGAAGGGGGAGGGGGGAGGGGACACCGTCCCCTGCGCAATAAAAACGCCATGTCACGCCACTTTAATTCTTGAACAAGCACTCCTTGGGCGAGACCATGAGTCGCGAGGAGGTTGGGGAGTAGGGGACGCACCCGAAGCGTCCCCTTTGCTAAAACGTCAAGTCACATCACTTCACTGCTTGAGCATAGAGGGGAGGTGACACACCGGCACCGTCCCTTGAACAAAAAAACGGCATGTCCTGTGAAATCACTTCTTGAACATGAACTCCTTGAGCGAGGCCATGTGTTTTCTGCCCATCATCGGCCCGAAATCCGATGCGCGTATCTTTGGAATGGACGGAGTGGGGGTAACGGAAGGGGAGGGGGAGAGGAGGGGGGGGAGGGGAGGGGAGGGTAGGGTAGGGTAGGGGACAGGGGGTACTCGGGGGTTAACAAAAGAAGCACAAAAGAGTAGAGGCGGTACGACGAGCGAGATAACTGTATACAGCAGTTTTTATTTTTCCAGTTGTTATGCTGAGACGTAACTCAACAGACACATGCACGTGCCCCCGCCCCCGCCCAACCTCCCTTCCTGTCCCGTCCCCCACTCCCCCTCTTGCTCCACTTGGCCCACGCGATGTCTGCCTAGTCCGTGAAAACCTGACGTGCTCCGTCCCGGCAAAGTAAATATGCGAGGGTCAATAGTCTTAATTAAGACTATGGCTACGCGAAACGAGGAGTAGCCCCCCCCCGCCCCCCTCCCCTTCTCCGTCTCCGAAAGGGATTCGTGGTCAATGGTCAAATGACTGTTAGTAAGACAAGCAACAAATGAGCGCGCCCTCTCCCTCCCCTCCCCTCCCCTCCCCCCCCCCCCCCCTCTCCCCTCCTCTCTCACCCGCAAAAGCTTCGCCTTCTGCCCCGGCTTGAGATAAACCAGGTTCGGCGACACCGGCGCCCCAATTCCGAACCCCTCCCCACAGAACAAAAATTCGCCTGCGGGTGATGAACAAAAATATTAGCGGGGGAGAGTTGAAGTGTTACCGGCATAATTCTCCCACCTAGAGCCTTAGTCTCAAACCACTAACACATGCCTGGTATCACGATTCCGCGTGTATAGATACTAACAGCGCGTTTGCGAGATGCCAAGTTTGGTGGCTAGGAGTAGGCTACGTACAGGCTAGTTCAAGTTAAACGACGCAAATTAATAAAATTTATTCCCCGGCGAATGTCCACGCGGTTTATTTTATTCAGCCCGTGAAATAAAAAATTAAAAATTGCACACGTGTTCTATATGTGCCGTTGCGAAGACCTCACCTGTCGTTTTTTTCGGGTTTTTTTTTCCTGGTTTTTTACCAGTTCAGATTTTTTGGAAAATTTGGACCACCTTAGACCAAACATTTTCAGGCCCCAGGATGGCACATAGAACACGTGTCGAGTATATCAGGGTCTATCTCAAAAACAGCGTGGACACTTGGAGTTTTTTTGCGCACAATTGAGTAAGATACGTGACTGCCTTCAAGCGACTTGGTTTCAGGTGCAGGATCCAGGTTTTTCATCATACTCTGCTAAATATTTGAACATACGAACGCAGGCCACAATTTTCGTTCTTTGGCGCGAAAAAAATTACAAGACATGCCTTGGAGTACCTCCAACCGGTTCGTTAAAACGCGGCGAATTTTCTTTTCTACCCCCCTTTGGAAAAATCCTGAATACTATCGAAAACTTTGAAGGTCTGCCATTGGTCGATACGAGTTTCGCTACTGGAGACAGCCCGAGGCCCCTTACAGCAAAGAACTGGCCACGTCACCCTCTCCCACTGGTCATCGCAGTCAGCATGATGCCAAATATCAACCCCTTGACCCGTAGACATTGCGAGCGGCATTCGTGGGGAGATAATTTCCGCCCTTTAACTTGAGCCAGCCTGGAGGTTTGCTTTTATCACAGTTAAAAGCATCCACCAGCGCAAGAGCTCCAGTAGAGCACTTGTTTCCGATTTCCAATTTCTTTCGGGTTAGAAAAAAATTGAAAAAAATATATATATAGAAACCGTCCAACGCCACAATGCAATACAGCGGCAACTTGCCTTGCTGTGGAGTAAATGTTGTTGTTGTTCTCACATTAACTCGCATAATCAAGTCCGTGGTCACAGGTATAATAAGACCACGGGGCTGTTACAGACACAGGCCCCCCTTTCTTTGCAGGTTTCTCTACTAGGCAAGTTCCCCGTTGGTCACTCACTTGTACTAGATAAGCTCATTGTCTTAGTTCCACACACGCCACGGACGAACAGAATAGCGTTCAATTCCGCGAGGCAAAAGCATCGTCCCCTTTTTCCTATACGCACAAGCCTTCAAAGACATGTGAAACCCTTTTATATCCGGCCGTATCCCATATATTGCGCCTTGCTAGGGTCCCAGTGGAATACCATAACAAGCAGTAACGGGGACCGCCGGTAGGGACAGCTCGCGCTGTCGCCACCACGGGCACTGAATGAAGAACACGCTAGCTAGCGCTTGATGGCGAATGCAATTGACTTAAACTGACACGCAACGTGTATGAAAATACATGGAAGTGTGGTGAGCTTGAGCTTTATTTTGCCCCATCCGCCGGAGGATGAACAAGAAAAAAAAAAAAAAGTCACAATCCAAGGCGGACGCCAACCGAACGAAAAAATCACCGAAAAACATTTTCAAGGTTAGATAGAAGTGTGTGCTTCCGACAAAATACAAACCATTCTTGTTTTTACTTTCCAATTTGAATTTTTCGTGAGTTGGTTCGCTTTGGACTCTTCCAGCACTCGACTGTTTCAACACTGTTCCTTACCTGGTACACTTTTTCAACCCGAAAGAAAACAGAAAAAATCGCAAACACCATACTGCTGTAGCTCTCGCGCTGGTGGATACGTTTTATCTGTCGTCAAGCCGACTCAAGCCAGCCCAAAGCCAAACCTGTTGGTACACACGGCTGCCGTGCTGCTCTCACAAGAAACCCTGACACAAACACAGGTAGCTAACTCCTTGCCTCCCTATCAACCCCGTTTGATACTTCAGAGCGAAAAAAAATGACGACAAAAATTGGCGATTTTGGCATCGACCACTCACTGCTGGTCAGCGATGACAAAAAACTGTTGCCCGTCCGCACGACAACAATAGCAAAGACTCGCACGGGATGGGCGCGGCGGCATGATCCTGCTCGTACTGCTGCACTCTCACGTTGCGATACTGGCAGACGCCCGTAACTATCGCCGTCGTCGTCTTTTTCGGTCGCAAAACCGCGGGCGCCACAAGGGTCAAGCAGGCCCCACGGCATTCACTCACATGTGTGCCCTTGGAGAAGCGATGCCTGCTATGCTATTAAAAGTGGAAGCATTTTTTGGGCTAAAAAATTCCGGGTGACAACGGCTTCGTATCCAAATTTCGTCGCAATTCCATTCTTTTTTTTTTTTGCGTTTTGCAATATTTTTAGTTGCATACCTAGCCCATGGAACGGCCTTTAGTGGCTGCTTTAGGTGGCTCGAGTTCAACATTTGGTGGAATGTTATTTATGCGGAACTACAAAGGGCGGGGGGGGGGGGGGTACTCATTTGTTGCCTTCAGTCATTCGACCATTGACCACGCATCCCCTTTTGAGACGGAGCACCGTATATAAAGGGGGGGGGGGGGGGGAGAATCACTTTGGGTGTTTTACTAGTTCATGTGATATGTTTAGTTGGTGGAGACATGCTATTCGCGAAGGATCATTTGAGAGGTCGACATACTTTCTCCGCGGTTCAGCAAGATACGAAGCTCTTCGGGGTGCACTTCTCGTTTTTTCTACGGGGTGCACTTCTCGTTTTTTCTACGGGGTGCACTTCTCGTTTTCTCTAAATAAAAAATAAACAAACAGTTTTTGGGTGGAGTACGCACAGATCTCCACAAGCCAGGAAACTGAGAAAAACATGGGCGAAACTCTCCCCTAACCCCTTTAGAGCTCCAAAGTCCCTCCCTATACTAACTCCAAGTAAAATTGTCCCCAAAAAGGGTGTCCAGTTGTAACGCGTTAACATCCATGTGCCAAGCGCTTTACATTGTTCCTTGTTCCTTGTGTCGCGGACACCGTGTTACAGACTGATTCTACGATAGCCCCCCCCCGAAAACCCCCCCCAGCGATTTCAAGTAACGAAAGTTTTCTTTAACGAAAGTTCAATGGCTGCTCTACACGAGAACGCATGCTGTGAGAACAAACATCCTCAAAACATTTTCTTGTTTGGCGTTGGGGTGGCAAGGGGCACCGCTTTTCAGGAGATACGGCCGAGCTGGTTTCAAAACCAGCAATTTCGTTAAATAAGCGTTGGGGGGGCTACCGCAGTAAGACACTACGGTATGGGTGAACGTTTCCTTTTTTTTCTCTTCCATGCCTTCTACGGCCAAACCTTACCTTGGGAAAAACAAAAAAAAACGCGCGCAACCCGATCAAGAATCCCCGAGGGTCTACCTGGAAGGTGTACAACGCAAAAAACATTTAACAAAAAAAACGAGAACGGTATCCGTGACGGTTTTTCGTGAAGGTGGTTTCCATATCCACCGACAATATTTTTTTCGCTCAAAAGTGCCACCACCCCCATCGTGGCAGTCGTCGCGGGAAACAACTTAGCCTAAGAGGCGGACGCAACTTCCAAAACCCAACTGCATCACCCCCGTTTTCCTATACACATGCACGCCTTCAAAAGGCATGTGAAACCCTTTTATCCCGTCTCCACCTCCAACCTCAACCTTCGCTAGGCTCTCACGGCAAAGCCATTCCCAGGGCAGTGCCACAACAGCTACCGCGTAGGCTCCCAGGGCAATATGATACCATAACAGCTATGTATGGATGCTGCTGTTTCGGCGGTCAATGATTTCCATTTTGCCGTTGCTGTAATTGTCCGAGATCCCAGGGTGGTCGGGCGTTGGGCGGGGACACTCGAGGTGACAAAATTATGCACGCCCCTAGGCGTGTACATGAGCCATGCACCCCCGTCCAAAGCATTGTATTTAATATACACCCCCCCATCCCATTTGTTATCCTCGCACTTCTCTCGCCCTCCCTCCCAGTAGTAACTCAGATCCGGGGTCACATAGCGGGCCCTCCCCCCCCTCCCCACTACGGCACGTGCCTTCATGCTTATCGCGAGAAGAATTCAGCATTTTCTTCCCTCGTCGACTTGCGTCAAATACTTGTAGTACCTACCAACACGCTGCTACGAGTAGGCGCTTTCAACAGTTGATCCCTTTTTTTTTCTTCTTTTTTTGGAACAAAGTCAAATCTAAGCACGGCGGTGAGTATACCAGTCACTAATTAGGGGTGCATGGCTTATCTACACCCCTATGCCGTTCGCCCCGGTGACGTATCACGTTACCGTCGAGCCTGGCATGGGCCAGTTTCTTGAGTTCGAATCCCCCCGAGAGCATACTCGTATACATTCGTGGGGACTTTTTCTTGCGCACAACTTGACTTGCGGAAAGCGCGAGAGTGTGAGTTAGCAACACTCGATGAAAAATCGACGAGCAGTGGGATTGCTGAACCCTATGCGCGATAAAAATTGAAGGCAAGGACCGGGGGGGGAAAAGGGACGACACCTGTGACCACGGCTTGTCCAGAAGATGGAACGTAGATGTGTGTAAAATATATACCAGGTATATATACTTCGAAGTATATATATAAAAAATTCTGGGTTCGGGCATGCAAGGGTGGCAAGGAGCCTCTATTCTGCTGGGGCCAAGCGTAAAACAGAAACTCGCTTATACAATAAAAAAATACTACAAGGGTACTTGGAAGATTATCGGAAAATTACGAGCTTAACACCTTCAGGGATAAAAAAAAAAAAAAAATGTGCAATAAAAAAGTGGTGTATTATAAGGTGGCGTTATTAGCTCTTGCGGAAGAGGGCGTCATACCATCACGTTGAAGGCGCGAGAGCGTAAACAACTCTCCATTAGTCATGAAGCGCTGGCAAGTAACAATCTGAGACCAGAGACTTCGGCAATCCTAGCGAGGTCTATCGTTAGGTCGAACGAAACAGCAAAGGCTGGTCGGGAAGGAAGGGATGATATCTGCACCGCAACGCAAGGAGGGTAGAACAACACGGGCGCAGGCAGCACGGCGATATTCGCACTTCTGCACGCTCCTACTATAGATACACGCTCCACAAGGAAGCACCCGTCGTTTTTTTTATCGCCATTCATGAGGGGTCCCAAAACCTCGCCGCACAAGCACAAAAAAAACACCCGCGAAGAACCACGTTTCACCCCTCTACAGCCCCGGCAAGCACGCACGCACGCACGCACGCACACGCCACGCCAAATACACCCTAATCTTAGTCGCGCGCCGTACCTCTCTCGACGACCCTATATGCGTAAGCGGTACAGGTACATATGTCATATGTACCTGTACGTATGTCATATGTACCTGGAATACTAGAATACACATAGCGCACGCGCCCCCCCCCTCCCTCCATCCCCCTCCATCCCCCTCCCTCCCCCTCCCCCCCCCCCCCTCCCCCCCCCCCCCGACCTCCCCCGACCCCCTACAAAACCCTCTTCTTGGCCGCGCACCCCCCCGTACCTCTTTCGACGACCCTATCGTAGCGTTGTGGCTTTATCGGGCCTTTTCTCGGCCCCCTCCCGTCGGAACGTTTAGGCTTTGGCTCGGTGCCGTCATACTCCGCCGTTACAGACCCTTCCAGAACCAGCACCACAAACGATTCCTCCTTGCGCTCCCCCCCCCCCCCCCTTCCTCCTCCTCCTCCTCCTCCTCCCCCTCTTCTCTCCCTCCGCCCTCGCCATCATCATCGCTGCCAATGCGGCGTTTTGGTGTTCTCCGCTCCCCAACTGCTCGTCTCCCTGCACCCCCCCCCGCCCCCGTCGCCTGAGCCACCCCCGGTTCTAACACCGTACCTCCACCAACACCACCACCACCACTTTTACTACTTCCATTCCCATCACCGCCACCACCACCACCACTACCACCACTACCCTCCGGTGCCCCTCGCGCAAGCGCCGACAAATCCTCCGAATTTCCCCCCCCCTCCTTGCCCCCAGCTGTTGAAAGAGCACCGTCACCGCCACTCAACTCTGGTGGCTCAGCATTGGCCACAGCGGAAGCCTTGCGGGGGGTCCAAGACACAAGAGAGGGTGGCGGATAAGCCGACGTAGAGCGGGCCGAGAAGGGTCCACGAAGGGGGCCCACCTTGTACCACACCCCGGGGGCGTGCTTCCCCTCCCCCACTCCGTGCACCGCATCCACCGCCTCCTCCGCCTGCACCCCCCCCCCCCAAATAACGCCTGGCTCCTTTAGTGACGCCTCTTCTCCCTCGAAAGCCTTCCGTAAAACCGCACCGGACAATTGCTTCAATCGGACTTCCCGCTGTTTTTTTCATAAATATTAAGTGTATGTTGGGAAAACGGTATCCCCCCCATCCCCCAGACACAAAAAAACAGAAACAAAAAAACGCCCCCAAGGGTTTGCACATTTGGAAGAGGGGCGGGGTGGGGGTGGGGGGGTGGGTGGGGGGGGGGGGCACGGGAGGGGGGGCGGTGAAAAAAGGCTGTGAGATGCGGAGTTAGTTCATCGATCGACGGCAGGCCCCTAAAACAACGAATAATGGCTTCCGAAGAAAAAAAACACCGAAAAACATACCGTCAACAACAACAAAGGAAAAGCCGCGAGAAAAGCGTCGCACCTGTCGCCCTAGCGTCGTGCGCACACCCTGGTAGGTGTCCGTGAGCAAGTCGAACATGTGCTCGGTCACCACCAGCAACTCGCACCCCTTCCCGTCCGGCTGGCCGAGGCACTTGCACGTTGCCAGCCGCGGCGTGGTGCACTCGTCCGCTCGAAGCAGCTCCACCTCTCCGAAGGACGCCCCTGATCGTTAGTTGGTTGATTAGCTGGTTAGCTGGTTGTTTCGTTGGATGGATGGTTGGCTGCTTAGCTAGTTGGTTGGTTGGCAAGTTGGTTGTTGTTTGTCCTGAAGGCCGGCCTCTCCGCACAGCGGCGCGATCGAGAACCACTCCCCCCCTAACTCCACCCACAATCCAACTTCAACCCCCAACCCCAATCAAATATTAACCCAACCCTTTTCCAAAAAAGGACCCAATCCTCTCTCGAGCATCACCCACCCAGAATCTGATGCTGGAAATCGGCCTATCCGAACAACGAAGCGCCGAACAACGAAGCGATGGAGAACTCGGCCACTCCTACCTAAACCAACCCCAAAACCAACCCTAATCCCAATCCCAACCCTACCCGCAACCCCAACTCCAGCCCCGTTCCAATCAGCCCAGACCCTCCGCCAACCTCCCTTCCCCCAAAAAGAAAGGACACAATATTCTATCACCCCCAGACTCACCCACCAACTTGCCCGGAAACTGCGTCCCCTCCGTGCTTCGACGGGATCGAGAATCCAACCAACCCTATCTCAACAAACTCCAAATCCAACCCCAACCCCACCCGCAACCGCCACCATATTGCAAACCAACCGGACCCAGCTCCCCCCCAGTCCCCCCCACACCCGAAACACGACAGAAACCCTCTCACGAGCATCACCCATCCCCCACCCCCCCCGCCCACCCACCCCCCCACCCCCCCACCCACCCACCCACCCATTTACCCGGAAGCTAAAGCTGGACGTCGACCTCTCAACGCATCGAAGCGATCGAGAACCCAACCACTCCCCTCTTACAACCAACCCCAACCCTGTCCGCAACGAATCCAACCTCAACTCCTACCATATCCCAATCCAACCATGCCGCACTCGAGCCCCCTCCCCAAAACACACGCATATACAAATACTCTTATTCGCACAAACCACCAGCTTACCCGGCAGCTGATGCTGTAGGTCGGCCTCTCCGTGCATCGAAGCGATCGAGAATTCAACGACCCCCTTCTTCAAGAGGTAAAAAGTCGGGTCCAGGTCTCCCTCTCCATACAGCGTCTGCCCCGCCTCCACCTGCTTGGCGGGGCACAGCGGCGCCACCGTTCGCGCCATCTGTCCGTACGTAACGCGGCGAGACTCCGTCGCAGGATCCCCATCAATCGCCCTCATCATCTCTCTAATCTCCGCTCGGGTGAACCTTTCCCCCATAACCCTCGTCATGTGCTCGAGATCACCGGGGGTGATATACCCCTTCCCCCCCCTGTCAATCATGCCGCACGCAGCTTCTCGAGACCCTATCGGGTGGGGGGGCGGACCGATACTCTGATCCGTCAAAAACGGGAGGTATACGTCCATCGTCGTGGCAGCCGCGGCCGCGGCTGCCGCCGCCTCCGCCGCCGCCGCCTTTCTCTTCTTCTCCTCAATCGCAAGCTCCTGCCCTTCGATCGTCCCCGATTCCTGGTCCACCGTAGGCAAGCTATGCTTGCTGGATTTCGGCTCCTTCATAAGCGGGGGGAGCTTCGCCTTCATCGCCTCCCTCTCGACCGCAGCCAACTCCACCGCTCGCCGAAACCTCTCCTCCTCAAACAAATCCGGAAACACGCCATCCACGAGCCCTGTCATCAGAGCAAGCATGCACGCCTTCAGCCTCCTCCTAGCCGACCAAAACTTCTGCAGTTCCTCCTGGGAGGTCGGCGCCACTGGCCCGTACCTCCCGTGCCTGTCGTGACGGTGCCGGTGCCTCCGCCCAGCTCCGTCGGGGCACCGCTGCGCCCGCCCAAGCGGCGCCCCTCGAGAAGCCCCATTACGGATCCAGGGATGCTGTAAAATTTCTTCAGTCGTCGCTCGCTCGGCCGGGTCTTTCCTCAACATCCTCATAATCAAGTCTCTCGCAAGCGGGGGAACGCTCGATCTCGCACCCCCCCCTTCCCCCTCCCAGTCCCCTTCCTCGTCAACGAAAAGCCGAGACTCTCCATCAACCCCGTCCCCCGCCCTGAGCACGCATTCCGCCATCTCCTCATCCGAAATGGACATGTCAGGAGCGAAAGGATGCTCTCCGGTAAGCAGCATGAACAGCACCACGCCCAGAGCCCAGACATCGCCCATAGGGCTAACCACGACGTCCTGTCGATCCAGCATGCGTTGCATGCTTTCGGGGGGGTTGTAAGCTACGGTTCCCCTATTTAATTGGGGCGGGTACCCGCATGTTGAACAGCGCACACGTGCGGTGGGAGTGGGGGTGGGGGCGGGGGTGGGTTTAGGAGGCGGAGTTTGGGAGGGTGGGGGGGGGGGGGGGGGGGTTAAGGTCGTTCCTGACGAACGGAAAACAAATCACGAATCCTGACAAAATGTCACACGATTCTTGATATTTCAAAAATATGAAACGTTACGTTTTCAAAAAAACAAATCACATTGTTTTGGTCAGGAATCCTGGCATTATTGTTCAAGGGATAACGTCAAAACGATTCAAAGTCCGGCTTCCTGACGAGTGTATCAGGATTCGCGAAAAAGTCACGTTTTTTTTGGGGTCACGATTCCTGACATATTTGGTGTTCGTTAAGAACGGCCCTTAGAAGGCGGAGTTTGGGGAGGGGGGGAGGGGGAAAAATGGGTGGCAAGGGTGGGAGGAGGGGGTGGAGTTAGAAGGCGGAGTTTGATGGTGGTGGTGGTGGGCGGGGGATGCAGGGCGAGGGGGGGGGAGGAGGCGGAGTTTGGGGAAGAGGGAAGATGGGTGGTCAGGGTGGGGGGGGGTGGAGGTGGGCAGAGAAAAAATTAGAAAAAGGCGGGACGTTTGTATGTCGGGCGGTATGAACGGGGGGAGGGGGGGAGGGATGGGGAGGCGCAGGGGTGAAGGAGGAAGCGAACGCAATTAGCTCCCATGGACACACGAACAACACACACAAAAAAAGAGATAAAACGAGCTCCTTCCCTCCCCCCCCCCCCCCCCCCCACCTCGTCCGCTGGCCAGATAATATAGCGTGTTCTTTCTGGTCAAGATCTTCTCCAAAATCAAGAACACCAGACACAAATATCACGGGTAAACACACTCCCACACATGAAAAAAAACAATGACAGACGCACACGCACGTAAACGCACAAGCAGCGCGAACCCCTTCCTGTGTCCCGTAACCCACCTTGTCTGCAGGCCGGACACCGTGGTTTTTACAGCCACGGCCACCTCCAAAATCATGGACAAACACACAAAAAAAAAAGACATGGGGACGAACACACCAAACGATGGACAAACAAACGCACTTCCACGCACACCAAAAAATCATGTACACAAACGCACACGCTCACACGCACACGCACGGAGAAAACAGGTCCCTCCCTCCCTCCCACCCTCGCCCTCTCCCTCAACCCACCTAGTCTGCAAGCCAGATAGCGTGGTCTTTCCGGCTAAGGCCACTTCCACGGCGGAGCCAAAATCTCCCAGGCGAACCCCTTCCCAGTCGACATCCCCCGTGCTGCTATTCGTCAAAAACACGTTCTCCGGCTAATCGAACAAGCAACGCATCGTACCGCGCACAGCAAAGAGGGGGAAGGGGGATGGCGGGGGCGGGGGGGAAAGGATGGGCGTACCCGATTATTGCTTGCCTTGGTCATTTTGGCCGTTGACCTCGCATCCCTTTCGAGACGGGGCACCGTTCCTACTCCTGATAGAGACGCCCCCAACAATTGGGCGCTCAATATGTTTCTTCCATGCATGACATACAAACTTTGTGCTTGTCTTATCTCATTACTGATTGGCCGGGGTGTGAGTGGAGGGGGGAGCACGAAGATATTACCAACGAGAAAAAAAAGAGAGTCAACGGGACGGAGGGAAACGCAGAGCCAATAAGGAGGCGGGTGTCAAGGGGAAGGGGGGCTGTACTCAGTTTGTGTGTGCGTAGGGGGGATGGGGGGGATAACGCCACACCAGGTTACCGCTAGTCCACCGGGGTCGCCGGTTACACGCTGGTAACAATAATAGTAACACCAATACCAGCATAACATAAACACCTTGGTGTCTCCGTCTATATACAACTACGTCATGGTTACGCCGTACAAAAGGGAACGCATGCTGTGACCTATTCACACCACACAATATCGGTATACAATAACCACCTTCATGTCTCCGTGTACATTAATCCCGTAACCATTACTACATATCCTTAATGAGGACACACAACCCGTAATACGCGCGATCGGAGTATCACACACATCTTGCAAAGATGAGTTTCGACAAAATATTCGATCTCACAGCTGGAGTGTATTTTAATTTTTATATTATGTACCCGGAAGACGAAGATAGATAAACTATGAACACTAGTATATACCACTATATGATAAGTACCTTGATGTCTCCGTGTATAATCCCGTGCAGGTGTACGAACGCCACTGCCTCTACCAACGCCTTCATCAAAGCCGCCGTGTTGGCCTCGTCCGGAGGGCCGCTCTCGACCAGCAGATCGAACAGCTCTCCGCCCCTAGCCAGCTCTGTCCAAATCGAGCACAGTAGTCGAGTACATGAGACACGTACAGTGATCGAGAACAGCGTTCGAGTACAGTAATCGAGTACAGCAGTAGTCGAGTACAGTACTCGAGTACAGCTGCAGTCTACTAAACATTACTGCAGTCGAGTACAGCAGCCAGGTACACCTGAAGATGAATACAGCAGTCGAGTACAGTAGTCGAGTACAGCAGTCGAGTACAGTACTCGAGTACACAGCCAAACACAGCAATCGAATACAGCAGCAGTCGAGTAAGCAGTCGAGTACAGCAGCGGTCGAGGATAGCAAGTCGAGTACAGCAGTGGTCGAGAACGCAGTCAAGTTCAGTAGCCGAGTACAGCAGTAGTCGAAAAAGCAGACCACTACAGCAGTAGTCGACTACAGCAAGTCGGGTACAGCACTCGAGTAAACAGCCGAGTATAGCAGTCGAGTACAGCAGTAGTCAAGCAACCACTCAAGTACAGCAGTAGTCGAGTGTACCAGTCGAGAACATCAGAGATCGAGTGAACAGTCGAGTACAGTAGTGGTCGAGTACAGTTGTCGAGTAAACAGTCCAATACAGCAATCGAGTACAGACAGTCGGGGGAAGTCGAGTCGAGTCGAGTTGGGTCAAGTTATTGTACGCAGCGGGCGGGTCAATGTTCAAGCCAGAGGGGGGGAGGGGCTAGGGGAGGGGGAGAGAGAGAGTGAGAGCGGGAAGAGAGGGGGAGAGAGAAGAGATCAGTGGAGAAAGACAGAGCGAGAGAGCAAGGGGGAAAGACACAGAAAGGGACGGATTAAGATATAGGGAGGCAGAGAGAGATTAGTTCATGGGTAGAAAAATAGATGGACGCACCCATGGTGAGGTAGTAGTAGTTCTCGTCCTCGAAGACGTCGTGGAATTGCGTTACATTGCGGTGCTCCCCGGCCACCTTTATCGAGGAAGATCGTTTATCCCCACGCCCGCCGAGGAAAAACAAAACAAAAAATCCAACGAAATAGCAACAAACGGAGTAAAAAAAACAAAAGCGCCGACAAACGGGGGGGCGGGGGGGGGGGGCAGCGGAGCACAATCGTGGTCAAAGAAAATGGCGAGCAATCCGACCGTGAGAAAACCCAAAGCGACACAACAGGAGAAAGCAGAGCAAATGAGAGCACAGCAAAGAAGAGCAAAGCACATGCCCCCCCTCCGTATCATACACGTTGAGTACCCCCCCTCCCCCCCCTACCTCTTAACGACGACACATAAAAAAAACGTAATCTTCCCCCCCCCCATCTTTTCACCACATACGATACACCTTGACCCCGATCCCCCCCATCTCTCCGGCCTCCACTGCCTCTCCCCTTTCCCATCTCCCCCTCCCACCCCCACCCCATCCACTGAAAATCCGTCCAAAAAAAAAACTTCACCTTGAGCACTTCCACTTCCCAAGCGATTTCCGCGAAGCTGAGGTTCGGCGAGTTCGTCCTGTGGGTGGAGCGGTGGAGGCAGGTAGGACAGCAGCGGCGGCCGCGAGTAGCAGCAGTGTTTACGACTCCGCTCAGCTTCGATAAAAATGGTTGGAAGCCCACGTTGCTGTTTAACAAGATGGCTGATGTTTATAGTAAACATCACCACGAACACTTTAAAAAGGAACATCTCAATGCATACACAATCCATAATCACATTTCCAAGCAATTTTCAACAAAAATTCCTAGGCGGTCGTGGTTCGGTGTAAAAAAGGTCGTCGAGATTCGGTTTAAATAAGATATGCTTCAATCATTTGATCGAAGCCGGGCCAAGATCTATAAGGTCCTCGCCGCCAGGTTGGGCGAGCCGGGCGTATTTTGCCCAATAATCTGTCCGCTACCAGGGTCCGTTCTCGTCAATACGGGAGTGACACTGCCCCACCACGGCCACGGATATTTCAAAAAATACTTTGTCGAGTGCAAAAGCACGAAGAACAGGTAGGCAAGGACACACGAGACAGGGGGGGGGGCGGCAACGATTTCTTCCCCCCGCCCTTCCCCGCTGCCCCGCCCCTATACTGAAGGGGGAAAAAAAGAAAGTATCCCGGCTCCGAAACAGGTCGCTTCAGCATTACCGCCCACCTCCCAACCCCCGTTAAAAAACGCCGTAGATACAAAACAAAAACGCCTCCGACACAATTCCACCCAGGATAAAATAACCCCCCCTACCCCTCACCCCGTTATAAAAAAACGCCATACGATACGCAACAAAAAACGCGCCCGATACAAATCTACCTCGCATAAAAGTGAAACAAACTCCGACCCGTTCACCTGGGTATGCGCTTGACCGCTACGACGTTCCCGGTAGCTTTGTGCTGTGCGGTACAAACCGTACCGAAGCTTCCTGTATGGGAGTGCGTGAGAGAGATAAGGAGGGGGGGGGAGGCGTGCAGCGGAGGGGGAGGGGGGGGTCAGGCATCAGGACAGCCGCAAATATACATAAGAGGATTTCGTGTCGGTGGGAAGTAAACAGCGCTGTTGACGTTTCGCGCTTCCCCGACCGTCCCCCCCGCCCACCCCCCGCGCGCGCGCGCCACCCTCCCCCACCACCGAACCTAAATACATGGCAGGACTACATCGTCGCCGAAATATCTAAACCGTGTTGCACATGGCTTTTCCTTCCCGCACATCCCCATCAAGAGTGATCTTCAACGTTCTTGATACAAAACACACGACTCACTGCCATCTGCCATCTACTCATTACGCGTATTTTACCCGAGCTAAGGTCAAGAAGCAAATGCCTGTTAATCTTTTTTTCATTTTTACTCTTCCAGCGGATCGGTAAAAAAATAAGCTTGCCGCCACCACACTTCCACATACAGTACTAGTGGTTCCCTCTATAGTGCCGGTGTGTGCACTACAGAGGGAAAAACAGTCACCGTAGCGGCAACCAGCACTACTCCTCACGCTGCCACTATTGGTTGTGCGCATCTGTGCCAAACGATTTCACATGCGCCATCGAGGGCAACCCCGCATCACTCAACCCGCGCTATGAGGGAAGTATCGTGTGTTCATTTGATTCGGATGCCGAAACAACGATGTTGCCGTGGCAGTGTGTCTGGTACGCTACGCCTCTCCACAAGGTCCGAGCTGGGCTGGCCAAGAAAAGCTATCATACTCGTCCGGCGTTTTCGCAACCATTCGGAACTACTGTGAATCCAAATTTGGCAGCGGTATTACAGGGCTGGCAGCGCATTTGCCAACTTTAGAGTTTTCGCATTCCGACTTGATTTCGTCGAGAAAGTTTAGAAAACCCCATTTGCTTTCAAAAGTCAAAGTTGCAGTTTATGCGACAGTCTGATAAACGACGCCACCGATACTCGGTGTGAACATTCCATGAGGCAAGGCCAAACGAACGATGTCCTTACGATTGCCGAATTCGATCTCAATGAAGCAATATGGCGTGTACAAATATCAATTCCTATACAACGTCAACACATGACGGTGATACTACAAAATCTGCGTATTAGGGCACATATTTTTGCGTGTATGACTTGGAAATCGTATGCACTTTTCTCACGGGCAAGACACAAAGATTCTCGATTGCACCATTTTTACTAGTTTTTTTTTTCGGTCGTGGCAAAAACCAACTTTCGCTCGTTTTTAGAATATTATGCCTTAGCTCACGAAAAAAGAAACTAAAAGAAGGTACAGTGACCAATCCCTTGGGAAGATCACCATGAAGCACGTGTCGACTTTTTCAGCTCAAACGTCGAAAAAACGTACCGCTAAGGAGCGTGAGCAACCAAAAAGCTGATCTTGGCCTGCCCAGCTCGTACAGAGTCCTGCCGGAACATTGCGACGTAGCTTAATTCGTACAAACTTTAGGATTAATGAGGCCTCTCTGCGGCGGCATGAGATCACACCCATGCCTGTTGCCCCTCCCTCATTATCTCAATGTCGTCGCTCGTTTGTACCGAAATTTTGAGGGAGGGTTGCTTCTCTTCCTGATTATCCCCACGCTTCTAGTTGAGTCTCTTACGGGTTCAGCTGCCGTCGGTTACCCCGAGCGAAAGCTGCGTGCGATTCCACAAACCCCTCCGACCGTGGCCACGCGTCTGCGTCTACGAACGCCGTGCGTTCGCACGAGCGCTTAGTTCGCCTCGACATCGCCGTTGCCACCGTCACTCCTACCCATCTGCCGGTTACGGCCGTAGACCTCCATCCGACGTACTCCATGAGGACGTCCATGGCCGTATCACCCATATGGTGGCTAGCCGCCGCCCCTACTCAGAAGGACTGCAACGTGTTACCAATTATCAGCAATGCCCACTGCCCGCAAGTAAGTCTGGAGGTTCCAGGTCATCTGCGCGGGTGTCGGCGTCAGGATCCCTTCATCTCCGTTTGCTAAGACACTCGGGAACAGGAAACCCGAACCCACCGCGAGCTGATCTTGGCCACCCCAGCTCGTATAGAGTCCCGGCCAGTTCCTCACGTAGATGGACGTCAAAGGCATCCCGACCAACAGCGATACAGCAGTGGAAGTCTCCGTATCGTGCCAGTATCTGCCAGCCAACAATACCGGCACTATACAGGACACCGGCACTATTGGGTACAACACCGATATGTGGTATTACTACTGCTGTAGTAGAGCGGGTTGCAGTCGTGCCTAGCGATTTCACCGGCACTGTACCAGCAATACGCACTACTCAACCGGCACTATAGAGGGAGACCCTCGCTGTATTCAACGTCCTACAAAAACACAGGACCGAGATTGCCATCAAACACGCGCGTACCCCAGCCGAGCTCACGCCAAGAAATAGTAAAACGTCCTCCTACCAAACGCAAAAGAGTCACGGCAATCGAATACGCGTGCCCCCTCCCGACTTGAGGTCACGAAGCATCGGCTTACGGGGATGGACGGACTGAGGCACGGCCTGGGTGGGGGGGGGCAGCAGTAGCCTTTGCGATGTTCTCACCCCACAAATCATACCAGATAAAGTACCAAATATAGTTCCATGTTTGAGGTGGTCCGCACATTTTTTAATCAGTTTTTTCCAAAACGCGCGGCGAAGCCGCGCTCGGGTCGGAGCCCTACCCTGGGTTAAGGGTTGGGGTTGGGGTTGGGGTTGGGGTTAGGGTTAGGGCTAGGGTGGGTCGACGCCCTCTCGCGATCTGACAAAAAAAAAAGCACAACAACACAAAAAACAGCTTAAAAACCTCTATAAAGTGAAATATATTTGGTACTTTATCTGGTACGATTTGTGGGACAAAGCCGGTGAAGGCGCCTCAGGCGGGGTACCCTCTTTGTCCTCACCCAGGTTAGGCTCCGTACTAACCCTTCCCCTCACTAAAAATTGGACTTTAAACAGCATTCTTGGCGAAGGATAACAAGCAAGTCTATGGTCGTGCATAACGTGATACCGCATGCGGACGGGGAAAATAAACAGTAAGCTCACCACACTCCAACGTATTTGCATACGTGTCGTGTCTAAATTTGTATCTCAATTGCCTCCGCAATCCAGCGCTAACTGGCGTATCCTTCGGTTTACGTGGCAACGGCACCGCGAGCTGTCCCTGCCGACGTTCCCCGTTACTACTACAGTGGGTACCCCGTTTTAAGAGTGCCCCGTGACAGGCCGAAACAAGCACTCTTACCTACACATTGCTCTTATCTGTGGTGGGAAATATGTACCAGGTAGCTTTGAGCATAAACGGAACATGCCGATTCGACCGCTCTTAAGTCCCGAATGCTCTAATCCTGGGCGCTCTAGTCGGCGCACCCACTGTACAGCAGCGCGAGCTGCCGCGGTATACGGAAAACAAAAGAAAAACAGGGTGGCAAATCTCGCGAGCGTCTCTGAGCTACCGAAAAAACGCATGCCTGAAGTGATCCACCCTCCAACCGTAGCTACGGTCGATGCCATGGCTATCCCCATCAACTGCGACCTTCGACGTCCTACACGACACAGTACTCACTGCAATTACGCGTACCCCTTCCGGTTTGAGGTCAAGGAAGCATCGGCTCACACGGATAAATGTCAAGGCTATCCAAACCAATAATCGCCTGCAGCACCATCCAAAAAACAGGACTGGTCCTAATCGATCATACGTACTCCATCTGATCATGAACAGAGTAGGCGTTTTCGATTGAGGTCAGTCCTGTCTGTTGTAAGGTGTAAGGAGTCGAAGGTTACTGTTGCTGGGGATAGCCTAGACACCCCTCCGCATGAGCCGATGCTTCTCGACCTCACTTCGAACGGGGGTACGAACTCGTAATCCATCACAGCAGTAAATCCTGCGTTTCGTACGATGCTAAAAATCACCATCGATGAGGGTGGCCTTGACACGCCGCCCGTGTGAGGGAGGAACTAACCGGGACTGCACACCTTCTAAAGAGGTATCAGGTATACGAACAAGCAAAGTACCAGACACTTCTCAACCTTTCGGGGACCACGTTTCGTGCTACAGAATACTAGTGGTCCCTTTAGTGCTGGTTGAATAGTGCCGGGTGCTCGCTATAGTGCCTGCGAAATAGTTTGGCACATATGGAAACAGTCGGTAGTGGTCGCATACGGAGTAGCGCCTGTTGCCGCTACAGTGCCGTTAATTCAGGTGGACACATACCGGCACTACAAATGTGTGTGTTTTCGGTGCCAAAGCAACCGATTGTGGTCCCGACAGCCGCGCATTATGTGCGTTCGTGACAATGGGGATGACGGTTCGGGATAAGTTTAGGGTTCGGGTTCGGTTGGTGAGTGCCAATCAGAAACAAAAGCGATCACCAACCGTATTTTTACGACCGAACAACATTCATCCGCGCCGTATCTTTTTTGCCTCGTTTTCTGCTTCCTTCTCCCTGCTGTCTGTGCGTCAACTGGCTGTGTATCATCTGAGCATCGTATATGATATGCGTATAATATACTCTGTGTACTACAGCAGTATATCGTTCTTCGTGTGTATGATTATATCGATTTGATGTCCGATCCTTGCTAGCTCTAAAGCTCCCTCCTCGTACCTCCACACCCCTCATATTATGGCGAGACCTCCTTGCAGTCTTACAGTAGAACTGCAGCACGAAATTGCAAGCATCAGTTACTTTTAGTGTTCGAGGGCGACATGCGTTGTCGGGCCAACCCCATTTGACCACACCTTCATTTTGATCAAGTATATGCTCCATTTTGACCAAAAATATGGGTTTAAGGTCTAGTCTTGTCCCGTCAAGGTATCGTTAGACGTAATATAATACTTCAAGCATGGAGCGGTCCTTGACGGTTGTCCGTCAAAGTCAAGCGGGCCGTCAACCGACATCTTTGATTTTGATTGGCCAATGCTAATCCCAAAGCCTACAGTTTGGGGCTAGATTAGGGCTTAGGCGTCTGGTTGAGATTTAAGACCTGATCTCATCCGGAGGCCGTGAATGCGTATTAATTGGTAAGCGCGGACCATAATCGTGTAGCCTGCAACTGGTGCTGCAGTTCTAGGACTGCAAATAGTTGCGCCCTGTATCATGCGTACGAGAGTGGTTACGACTGGATCCAGCTTCGACAAATTGGCTGTTGCGGAAGCCTATATGCTATATGTACATCACATGTACTTTGTGACTGCTGCTGAGCTTGCGCGTGTGTTTTTCATGCGCCTCCATTGCGTGCTATGGCGGGTTCGCGAGGTGCAACAAAATTGCATTGCTTCTGCTTAGTTGAAGGTTGAAGGAGCCCATAACTGGTTCAAAGTCAAACAGAGCTGTAAAATACAGAGTGGACATACATACTCAGATGTACCATTTCATTACCTGGGACCTGGATCCTGAGGGACAACAGGACAGCCCGGACGGAGCACGTCGGGGGGGGGGGCTAACGTGCTTTTTACTGCTGGAAGAGGCCAATCGGAGACCTCGCGTCCTCTACCTGTACCAGCGGTACTAGTACCTGTTTTTGGTCTGCGCCGACCAAGCCAGCGAACACACCAGAACTAAACAATCTTCAAACTTGTACGAACGCCATACGAGAAAACCCTACAACTATTATATAAAAAAAAGATGAATAAAAATTTTACGGGGACCATTTGAGAATTTACATCGTTGTGCAAGTACGGTCTCTATTATCCCTAAAAAATTAGGAACTTACGAGGACCATTCAAGAATTTACATCGTATATCGTTGTGCAAGTACGGTCTCCTGGTTCCTTGTGCTTTCATGTTATGGTACTCACAAGGTACTTGGTACCTGGTACATCGCACAAGAGACAGCAATTAAGACTCGATTTGGGGGTGTGGAGAGGCGGGGGTGGGTGCGGGGGTTGTTGTTGTTATTGTTATTGTTGTCCTCATATTCACTCGTACAATCAAGTCCGTGGTCACACAGGCTCCTCTCACTCTGGAGCGGAGGAATATCCCAGGAAATAAACACAATGCCAAAAGTGGTTACACGCATAGACTATATTATTATAAAAATTAAAATACACTCCAGCTGTGAGATCGAAGATTTCGTCGAAACTCATCTTTGCAAGCTGTGTGTGATACTCCGATCGCGCGCATTACGAGTTGTGTGTCCTCATTAAGGATATAGGTCGGCGACTCCCCTTACAAGTACAAGTGTAGCTATCAGGGTCAACAGGATGATTTTAGTCAGTCTGTGCGCGGAAACTATAAAACCCGTTTCTGAGGGGGACAAAATCTGACAGCTGTGAAGGGAAAGGGGGGCCTGGTTTTGATCAAAAGCGAGCGGGTTTGGAGGGGGGCGGAGGGGGGGGGGGAATTATATATCATAGCTGACGCAATTCATGCCTCCCGCCAGAAAAATATAAAAAGTGCGGGGGTGGCGGTGGGCGGCGGTGGTTCGGCAGAGATCATGAAGCGGAAAACTCCGAAAAGGGGGAGGAGGGTGTGCTCATTTCATGCATGCCCGTATTCCGCAGGACCATAGATCCCCGAGTCCCCACAATGCTGGGGGTGGAGCACATCGGGTTTCCATCGACCAGGCAGGCATTGCCTGCACCAAGCGCGCCGTGAGCCGTGAGGTGAGCGGCGAGCCGCATGAAGGGTGAGCTGTATATAGTTCTAGTATTAATAGTAACCGCTTGCGATGCAGACTCTGGGGGGGGGCGCTTGTACCAAAGGGCGTGCGCTTGCTTTCAACAGAAAAGCATGCCAGAGCGGCGACAAACTACCACCACCAAACAGCAGTACATTAGTCGGCGACGTTTGAGTGCCATCCCATTACGGGAGCACTTGCGGAGGACAGGGCGATAGACGTGCCTCTGGCAAAATGAGACAGCTGTAATATTGCCGGGATCATACCGGGATCACATTGATGGCACATCGCACAGGACTCGTGCGCGTCGCAGGAGTGTGCTGGGAATACAAAATAAAAAACGGTCGCAACTACAGGCTCTCCAACTCTTCGTACGGTGGAGCTTCTGCGTCGTGTGTACAAGCAAGAGTATACTCCAAGTACCAGTGTTTTGTCTTGCATCATCCATCTCCCGCGAAAAGCACCGCCATGAATCTCTCTCTCCATCACCATCTGCAAGCAAGACAGACCACCACACTAGACAGCACACCACCAGTACAGCGGATCCAAGACAACCATGGTTATCAACCCAAGACTCACCGACCCCCAGAGGAGGGGCGTTGGCGGCTAAGTAGTACACGTCGGTAAATTTCGTCCCCTCCGCATACTCGCACTTAGCTCCGCGCCCACCAGCAGAATCGACCGCCACGGCCGCAGTAACAGCAGCGGCGGCGGCAACCGCAGCCGCGACGGCCGCGCGCAAGCGCCCGAAGGATCTCTCTCGCCCCCCCCCCCCCCCCATCCCACGAGCTCCAAGCGGCAGGGGCCCAAAAATGTCTGTTGCTGCTACAGCCCTCCTCCAACAGCAAGCATCGGTGCGCCGCAGCACTGCTGCTGCTGTGGCTGTGTTGTTGAGAGCAGCAGAAACGCAACTGGACCCCGCGTTTGGCGGAGCTGCGCGACGTGGCAGGATTCGACCTGGCGAAATTCGAGACGCACGGTGCCGACTGGCGAACACCACACAAGGCCTCGGGAGAGGTACTGCGCAGTACGCAGCGAAGCGCCCTCTTCATGTCGTCAGCACGTCGTGAGAGTACCGACTTGACTCTCCGGTGTCTCTGTCGGCTCCCTCTCACGGCCATGCTTCCCGAATATAAACGCCGGATAATACCATTGAACTCCTCGTGGTGTTTGTTTTGTTTTTTTTGCTCGCAACGACGAGAAAGAAGACAAGGGCAAGCGTCCGCCGCGGGACGGACATCGCTGCTATGAACGTGCTTCGTGGGGCCAAGAACTATGTCACGGGGGCGCTGGGCCTGGGATCCTCAGGAGAAACCAGGTAGCTCCTCAACCCGTGCCTTTTTGAGCACGCGCTCCCGGATAGACTCCACATCTTTTTTTCGTAAAAATGATCGAAATCTCATCGACATCTCTGCATGTCTGCGGGCATAAAGAATCTCGCAATTACAAACCACCACGTGATGATTCCTCTGTACGGCTGTTCATCAATCATAGAGCAGCTCTTCTAGCTCTAGATGATGCCTGCTACAAGCACACCAGTAGTACTCGTCCTCGGGAGCATTGTTGTTGTTGCAGCAACAGTTAGAAGGGTCATAGGATAAGTGTTGAGGTCCTTACTTTAAGGTTTCCCCAAGCTTACTATGCGATAGCGTTTGGCGGTGTCTTTACCGCGCTCGTTCTGTATGCGATGTTTGTTCCGCGGCCGTGATTGTATGAGTGCGAGCACGGCACGCAACGCAGCGTGCAATACGACGCACCAACTCACTGCTATGATATCGTCTATTAATACTTTTAATTATGGTAGTCGTCATATCTCAGCCTTGTCTTTTGACAGAGACCATACACACAAGTTTGCAAGTGCCAGGTAGACTCAAAGCTCGTACAATGTACCGCCGTACCATCGTTTTGACGGGTCTGTCATGCATGTTGATCATAGCAGCAACGCAGCGTTCAATACGACGCCACAACTCAATGCTATAATATCATCTAATAATACTTTACCACGTACCAGGTACATACTATGGTAACCGTCATATCTCAGCCTTGTATTTAGACAGAGACCATACACACAAGTTGACAAGTGCCAGCTAGACTCAATGCTCGTATCGTACAATTAATGTACCGCCGTACCATCGTTTTGACGGATCTGTCATGCATGTTGATCACAGAATACCCATATACCTGGTACCTGGTACCGACCTGTACAGAAGTCAGAATTTATGTTAAACTCTGTTACCCTCATGAACTTCCACGCAAGATCATCTTCATTTTGTTTCAAGTTGAATTCATTTATTTGACGCGACACACACAACGCTAACTCTTATCGATCAACTACTGCTGTTGGATGACAGAGCTCCACCATGGACATCGGGTGCCTCGTGTATACTAGACTGCTGGTGCTGTGTATGCTGGTGTTTTGCCACACACACCCATGGGACAGCTTTCCTGCTGCCTTGTGTGCCCGTATTTTATAAAAAATATTTCAAGGATGTCAGCCGTGAGCTCGACAAATTTTCAGGTCAATACTCATCTTTGCAAGCTGCGTTGTTGGTACTTGTAATATATACAAGGGCTCTGCTCCGCGGGCGGCAGACGCCGCCCGCTACGCTCGCGCCAGGAATACAACACAACAAATGTGAAAGAGACAGGAATAGAAGGTGCATCTGGTTTCATGAAGCCCGCGACTTGATAATGCCAAGAGCTCTATGGGCAGAGCTGTTTACTCTGTGCTGTGTTGCGAGCTTGCTGGCGATGTCACGTTCAGATTGGCAGAGCGGGCGAAAACAACAAAAAAAGACATTTTTTATTATTCAGAACGGGTGTATGATAGCGCATCATCAGCTGGTTGTGGTAGAGCACCAAATACGAACGCAAGATGGCATTGTGGTTGTACACCACTACTTGCAGTATATGGAAAACGAACCCGACTACCCAGTGTACATTGGACAAACACGTGACTCTGCAACTTGCCATGAAGATTGTACTTGGGGCGCCTAAAAATAACCAGCTGCTAGCTTACTGGCGTTTATTTATGGGCGTGGGACGTATAAATAGAATTCGTCGAACAAAATATACACCTGGTACGCGGGGCGCAGTTAGTTGGTTGGTTCTTATGAAACAGGAAACAGAAAAAAAGACTCCCACGTACAAAACGGCCCACCCACCCACCACGGACGACGCAGTGCACCCTCCACCCACCCACCGACCAAACTTTTACTACATACAGGAGGATAGCAGTGCAGCAGTACCACCGCCACCGGCAGAGCCTCCACCACCTCCCCCTCCTTGGCTTTGGTTGGTGGGCTTCGGCTTTCCCACGTACAGAACGGCCCACCCACCCACCACGGACGACGCAGTGCACCCTCCACCCACCCACCGACCAAACTTTTACTACATACAGGAGAACAGCAGTGCAGCAGTACCACCGCCACCGGCAGAGCCTCCACCACCTCCCCCTCCTTGGCTTTGGTTGGTGGCCTTCGGCTTTTCAGCAGGAGAGCTACGATAGATGCTTGAAGACGACATGCTTCTCGCTCTCCGAGTTGTAAAGTGGTGGGGAAGCGCCACGGCGACAGGTGGCCAGCGTAGGGAGCTGAAAGTAGGTGCCTACTTGTAGAACACTAAAAAGCCGGCAGTCAACTTCAACATCTCACGACTTTGCGCCGTAGATGCGTCGTAGAGTCGTAGATCATGCGTTGGTAAAAACGAAAATGAACACCCTAAAGTCGTAGATCATACGTTGGATAAAGTTACGGAATGAAAAAAATATAGAGAGAAACGGGAAAAAAGGAAACGAAGAAAGCGAAGAAAGTAAGGAACGCGAAGAATGCCGGGAAGGTTCTCCGAGAGGGGGGTTTAGGCAGGCGTGTTCCAAGGGGGAGCGCTGAGAGCGAAGCAGGTCCCATTAACCAAGTGAATAAGGTTTGAAAAAATTTCGAGGACAAATGTAATTATATCTATGCTATATGAGTGAGTTTTTATCGGGAGGGGTCATGTTTTTTGTCCACTTTAATGGAAAGTGTTGGTATTTATACGTTAGGTGGGGAATTTTGAGCTAGATCAAACATCACATCGTATTTAGCCATATACCCATGGGACGGCTTTCCTGCTTCCTGCGGCAGGATGAAGGCTTGACCAATGCATCTAATGAGTATCGTGGCAGCAGTACGAGGTCACTCGACATCTTGGAAGTGTTAACAGCGCGACTAGCGCCCCCCTTCGTACTGATACATCATTTTCACCTTTTGCGAGAAGGGAAAAACTCAGGCATATGTATGTGCACCACCCACCGCTGCCCAGTATGATACTTACCACTTGTCACACCGCTGCTAACTTGTTGGGTGCTGCTCGTAGAAACAGTCTGCCTGCCGCTGTTTTCGGAGAAGCGTTCTAAATACTGCATCTGAGTGCTGGCTGTGGGATGGCATTGATGGGACTACTGTATAGCAGTGGACTTTCTGATACACAGCAGTTTTGGCCCGGTCAATGAAAGGGTGCCCAATTAGGAAGAGATGCTCGCTTTTGGGCGGGCTTTTTTTTTATTACTGTATTATTTATCCTCCAGCGGATGGGGAAAAATCAAGCTTTAGCTCACCACACTTCCACGTATTTTCATACGCGTCGTGTGTGGATTTCACTCAGTTGCTTTCGCAGTTGGGCGGGCGCTAAGAGAATTGGCTAAGAAACCGTGCTTAGCGGCAAGCGCCACACTAAATCCTATATAATAGCCTATACTCGAGGTTGTTCAAGGGTGGTGTCACATTGAGAATCTGAGGTTCACGCCAATTAGGAGGGTCTTGTTGGAGGCGGGCCTACACTGTACGATAACTAATGTTGTACTCGTGTACGGTACAATGCCAGGTACCAGGGGACCAAGGGTATGTGCCAGGTACTTTTATCATGTTTGTGTACTTGGGCGGGGCTATCAGCGCGAACAGAGACCTCAGCACCGAGATAACGCGGCATCTTCAGAGGGCCTGGGCGTGCTTCCAGCGGTACAAGATGTAAATCTATGATCGCCCGGGTGTGCGCTTACGGTTGAAGGTGCGGTTGCTGAAAGCCATGGTGATCGACACTACTCTACGGTTGCATGACGTGGAGCCCGAGCAAGCCTGACTATGACAGGCTACGACGGGCTCACCACTCCATGCTCCTCCGATGCCTCGGATGGCGGAAACGGAAGCGCGACGACCACACCCTATCGTACGCCGACTCGCTTGCCAAGACAGCTTCCGAGAGCATGGAGGCGATAGTGCGCCAACGGAGGATATTGTTTGCGGGGTTCGTAGCATGTACCTGGTATGGGGGAGGAGCGTCTGCCACAGAGGGTGATGTTTGGGGAGCTTGTTGGGGGTAAGGGCTACTCAGGGAGGCGAGAGAAGGACTGGGTGGCGCACCTGAAGGGGGACATGTCGGCCTTTGGAATGGAGTTCGAAGGGTGGCGAAGGATGCACAGAATGCCGGCAGATAGTTTCGACGGGTAGAAGAGGGAGCAGAGTCATTCATGCGGAAATGGCATGACACGGGGAGATGCAGAGCTGCAGAGCGACACGCAAAGGCCGCGGCAGCGCCATCCACCGTCGGCATCTCTATGCGGCCGGGGGGAGGGAGGCGGGGGGGTAGGAGGGAAAGGGGTAGGGGGGGAGGGGGAGGGGAGGGGGGGCGTCCTGCCCAAGAGGCTGAAGTCTGGGTCTGGCCATCGTCTTGAAGCTTGTGCGCCTTCCAATGGCCGTCACAAGTTAGCGTAACGCCACCCTGACTTCTTCGCCTTGTTGCGTTCTCTTCCCAGTGCCATTGATGCACTTGATACACTCTATGAGCCAATGCCGTCTTTAGTCGGTTCCTAGGGTCTGCTAGTATGTTTCTTTTGCTAGTATGTTTCTTTTTCTTTTCTTTTCTTTTCTTTTCTTTTCTTTTCTTTTCTTTTCTTTTCTTTTCTTTTCTTTTCTTTTCTTTTTTTTTTTTTCTTTTCTTTTCTTTTCTTTTCTTTTCTTTTCTTTTCTTTTCTTTTCTTTTCTTTTCTTTTCTTTTCTTTTCTTTTCTTTTCTTTTCTTTTCTTTTCTTTTTTTTTCTTTTCTTTTCTTTTCTTTTCTTTTCTTTTTCTCAATTGACTTGAGTCTGACGTGCGTATGCGTAGTGGTAGGTACAACGTGTAATATATACGTCGTAGTCTTTTATGGGTGGCATGCGGTGTAATCGGTTTTTCAGGCGCGAGACGTATGTACCAGTATGGATCTGGCACATCGTAGGCTGACTCCCGATTTCACTTTTTTCATGGCTGAGGCATTAAATGCTTCAGCTATGATGTATGCGTGTACCACTTTTGGTCTTGTTTGTGATTTTTTCCTGGGGTATTCCTCCACTCCAGAGTGACTGGAGCCTGAGCCTGTCCTGTGACCACGGACTTGATTATGCGAATTAATGTGAGAACGAACAACAACAACAACAACAACAACAACAACAACAACAACAACAACAACAACAACAACAACAACAACATGTTGATGTGGGCATGATATCATACTGAAGTCTTGCCGTCTGTGTTGCGGAAGTTGAAGCGTTCCTCCCTTGAGAACTCGATGTGCGGGCACGGCGGGCATTACGAGGGCAAGCATTTCATTTACGGTAGCGGTCTCTTCATAGTAGTGCCGGTGTGTGCACTATAGAGGGAAATACATGCACTATAGCGGCAACCGGCACTTCTCCGTGTACTGCCTCTAGTCGTTGTTTACCTTTGTGCTACAACGATTTCATAGGCACTAAAGCGGGCAACCGGCACTACTCAACCGGCACTACAGAGGGACCCCTACTGTACGGCGGTTCGTTGTTTCTGCACCAGATCCGTAGTCCGTACACAGCAGTTAGCATGGTTAGTGGAATGCGTGCATTCATTCGTTGCACACATGGAGTACCGCTGCGAAAGTTCTCTAAGAATTGTTCGCGTTGGTTTTTGTCGAATCCTAATCCTGTGTGTGCGGTGTGCCTTTGTTCTTGCTCAGAGCTTCTGCACAGACCGAGCACCGAGCACCCCGCAATCGAGCGATGGAGCAATCGAGTTATTCGTTATACTATATGTGCGTCACGTTATTAACCACGTTGGTCTACAACAACGGTGGCATTACGGCTGCGTGTCAGCTGGTCTGTAACAGCGGTGTGTATGTATGTGTATGTGTGTTGTGCACATTACACTGATATTTCCACCCATCTAGTATACATCTACTGTACTGCTGTAGCACAGCCAGTGTCCAGGCCGATGCCTCCTCCTACCAAGTAAGTCAGGAGACGGTCAGTCAAAGGAAAACGTCCGGCGGTCAAGGGCGTCAAACCGATCGTTCCTCACTAAAACGTAGTAGTTTTCCGTCAGTCAAGGTAAATTGTTGGAAAATTGTCGACGGTCACGGGGTCAAAGTGCCGTCTCCTGACATGTTTGTCTCTTACAGAGACGAGCTCTGTGATCACACACTACGAAATGGAGATGCACATTATTGCGAATAATTGACCATGCCTCGACGGCTGATGCTCGACGTTTCCAAAAGTACAGGTAGTTTGACCATGCGATGCCGAACACCCTGAATGCGGGGGCGGAACGTATGCAAGCCAGCACTCCAGACTACTTGCACGAAAGAAAGAAAAGGAAGAATAAGAAGGAAGAAAAAATAAAAATGGAAGAAAACAATTGTCAAGAAATGGGAAGAACAGAAGAAAGAACGCAATGGGGGGAAGGAAAGAGGTACCCCACAGCAAGACCAAACATTGAGTGAAACAAGACGGCAAGACCAAAACGAGAATAAAGGAAAACAGCCAGCCAGCAACAACAGATAAAGCAGATGGCACCACCCAACCAGCGCCGGGGGCAGCAACCATGCTGGGTTCCGAATGCACCTACTGCAGGACTAGGACCGTTGCCCCATGGTCTATCATCTGTGCTGTTTCTGACGACACTAACAGTAGTGGTGACCACACCGCCATGATCACCCCCGTTCCCAATACGGAACAAACGAACCTAGAAAATAAAACCAAGCGAACACAGCAGTAGAAAACACAGCAACGAAACAGATGACACCACCCAGCCGGCGTTGGGGCAGCACCCAATTGGGTTCCGAATGCAACTATCGTGGGGTTGGAGCATTGCGGCCTGGTCTGTCCTCTGCTTGCCGCTGTATCTAATGACGGCGGTGCCCATACCGACCTCATCGCCTCCATACCCCCCAAGAATACCCTAAAGGAAACAGAAAGGGCGACGTAAGAGGGAAAAAGGAACGACGAAAGGGACAGAGAGGAAGAAAAAGGGAAATCTGGTTCAGCGATAGTGTTATTGTGGTACGGGACACCTACTATTGTACAATAATAAGGAATATAAAATACTTACCCGCGCTGGGTTCCTTCTTTGGGATAGGGTACTCCTACAGTAAATTCAGTATAGTAGTCCCCGGATTCCTTAGTTCCATGTAAATGGTAGCCTGGTTTTCTTATTGCCCCGTTTCTTATCAGGTGTCCTGTGGTAAAGGCCATCGAGTTGCGTGCCATGTTGATCTACAATAGGGGTGGTGTGAGAGTTGCGTAGAGCAGCAAAGCCACAGCAGCTATGATTCACGTCGGGCGTGAGGGATGATGCTGTGTTGTACATACAGTACTGCGGTAGTATTTAGTGAAAGATACGTCAGGAGGTACGCCAGGCAAGGGAAAACGCGCGCTGACGAGGGTGTATGGCAGAGTATTCGATACTAAAACCTAGTTTGGTGGATAAAAGTGCTGTCTCCACTCCCCCGACTGTACTATTAAATATTAATAGATAATAAGCCTTTAACCCCTTTAGAGCCCCCGAACCCCTCCCTATACTAAATCCAAGTAATTTTATCCCCACAAACGGGTTTCCAGTTGTAACAGGTTGAAGATAAATCTACCTGACGTTACATGGCCTTGCTCGTAAAAGAGAAATCAAAAATAGCTTTTTTACGAGAAGACAACACCAACACCTAACAACGCCAACTTCAACGTTACGTATATGCGTATCGTACGGAGACGCAAGGAGACGATCAACAATACTCATCTCACAGATCACACGTTGCCATGCGAGTGTACGGACGGCAGAACACGTCGTACGTACCAGCAGTCCGAACGACCAGACAGAGCGTTGCAGTAGCAATGTAGCAATCAATAAACTATGAATACAACGCATTACGGTCGCATTACTATTAATACTGCTACCTGGTATACTGTTATGCAGCAGTATGTACGGGCCCTCGAGTATGAAAACGCTTGTTTCGACCCCAGCCTCAGTATATACGAAAATTTCAGAGCTGTTGACGGGTCTTGACCCGGCCCGCTTATTTCGGCCCCAGCCTCAGTATATACGAAAAATTCAGAGCTGTTGACGGGTCTTGACCCGGCCCGCGGGTCGGGTCAGAATGTTTTTCGCGGGTAGAGTAGGGTCTGGTCAAGAGGTGTTCGAGATCTCACGCGTCGGCACGGGTCGGGTCAGGAATTTTTCCAAAACCTCACGGGACGGGTCAGGTCACCTGGACCCGATCCGGCCCGTGAACAGTACATCCGACCCGTGAAGAGCCCTGGAAAAATTAGCCAGAGAATGCTACTCCTAAATAACAGGTACCAGGGGGTGTTCACAACGAGTACCCGTACTTGTTCATGTGCATGGGTGATTGACTCGCGCGCTTGCATCGCCCGTCCGTGGCCGCCCTTTTGCTCGTGTCCTTTTGTTTTGCCTCTCTCGCTCGCCTTCCTTCTGTTCTCGTCCCCTCCCCTCCCCAATCTTCGCGCCTACTTTCGTGGAACTACTGCTGGAATTCCTTAGTGGTGCCTTGGACATCATGGTGGTGGAGCACGAGGACGGCGTTATGTCGTGCACCCCTTTCCACGTCCGCTTCGCTAAGGTGATTGGTAGAGCTGCGAGTTGGCTGACAATACGTCGCCGACTTAGGTATTAGTTGGCTAGGGGTTACAGTTCTGGGGCTGGGTATAGGTGGCCGACTAGTGGATAGTTGGCTAGGGATTAAAATTTCCGAGGCTCGTGGCTTGAGGACCTCGTTACCTCGCCCAAGAAATGACTTGGAGAAAGTATCAAAGTGCAAAGCGATGAAAAATCCCATGGCCGAGGCATAGAGTACTTGAGGAGCTCGAAACCTCCACCTCAAAATCGGACTTCCAGAAAGAGTCTTATGTGCAACGCGATGGAGAGTGTCATGGCCTAGTCATACAGCGAAAGCACAAATGAAATGGAGATCCGACGATGTTGGGTAGTGAAGCCGCGCCGGTTAAAAGCATGGATACCCGAAAGAAGTGCACTTATCGCAGCACGCGTCTTCCCGAGCTTTCATACCGGCTATTTCCCGTCATATATGTCACCGGTCAGAAACTTGGTTGCCGGATAAAGGTGCACCTATCGCAGCACGCGTGTTCCCGAACTACCGGTGCTTTCCCGCCATGTAGATCTCGCGAACGAGCAACGCAAAACGATTCGTACTAGGTACGTCTGCATGCAAACAGATACGGCTGACCGTTAACGCCTTTGCCATCTGGAAAGACGTTTTTGGGGACAAACTGCTTTGGATTCGTATGGGGAGATAGATTTTGGGGTTCTAAAGGGGTTGAGTCGCCGACTAATAATTTAGTTACGGCTGACTGTTAGGTCGCCGACTAATTATTTAGTTGGCTAGCAATATATATATATATATATTAGAGTTAGTTCCGTGCGGCATTTTCGCGGAATTCTTGGTCGTTGCATCTAACAAGCGCGTTTTGGGGCTCGAGGCTCGACGTAGCGTTTTGTAGCACAACGGTAACGACAACGGTCAGCTACGGCACAACAGGGGTTCCCCAGGAGGGCGGTGGGGTGCGCGAGAGCAATATAAACGCCTTATAGAGGGAACCCGCCTTATTCACTCCAGGTTATGAGTGCAAATTCCCCAGTCGTGTCACGCGATGAAGACCACCTTATTGAGGCATACCGCCTTATTGAGGCATACCGCTTTACTCAGACCGCCTTGTTGGGGGACTCCTGTAGTTGGCTCTTAGTCCGCCACCCAACCCATAACTAGCCGTGAAGTCGAACAGGCTGACAGACGTAGGGGTTGCGACGCTCGGCGATACGGATACGTTATCGACCCTCTGAGAAGAAACCGGGATACTGACCGAGGGTAAAATTTCTTACTTGAGAAAGGGTGTGTGTGTTCTACTCTGGCTTTTGGTACAACCGCAGCGGAATTTCTTATTTCTCTTAAATGCTAGGCTGAGTCTCGTGGGGATCTTTCTTTGGAGAGAGCCGGTGGTGAACGAATGTGTGTGATGTGTATAGACAGCGGTGCAGATATAGACGCATATTTTAATACTTCTGCGCGTATCACCTTGCTCCCGAACGCCAATTCCACCACCATCATAAGAAACATGAATACCAACATCATTGAAACAATCACCATCGCCAACACCAACTATACCTTTTCCAAGACTCACGCCAACACCAACTCTCCACCATAATAAGCACGGTCATCAACACCATCACAAACAATCACCACCACCGAAACAAACACCGATACCAACACCAAAACAAACGCCGACACCAACACCAATACCAACACCAACATCGCTGAGGGTAATAAAGGGGTCGGTCGCGAGGAGCGACTGACGTCTGTTTACTCGCTGCCCGCCTCGCTTTGACTTTAGACTAAAGTAGTGGCATGCTTCCCTGCTGTCGAAACCCACCCCTGGCTGGCCGATAGATCGATGATGAGATAATGATGATGGTGGTGGTGGTGGTGATGATGTGATTATGGCTCATGAGAATAACGACGGTGGAGATGGTGATGATGGTGGCGGTGGTAGTGATGATAATATGGACGATGACGATGATGATAATCAGGACATACCTGGTAGATGTTGTTGACGCGCGGTCACCCTCTTCGTGTGTTGGTGCTTTTCTTTTTTCGTCTGTCTTTCTGCCTGATGCCTGTCTGGTGTATGTCTACTGTCTGTATTTTTGTCTGCCAGGTCTGACCTTTTTCTGCCTTTTTTTTTGCGTCATTTTTTCCCTGCGTTTGTGGCAGGTACACACTACGAGTTCCAAGGAACGCGTCATCCAACTTAGGGTGAACGGCCGGATTGTTCCACTGTGCATGAAGGTTCGTCCGCGTTCGCGTGATCTTTTGTTCCTTTTCGCGCGAAGCCCCATCCTTCTTTTTGTTCCGTTTCGCGCGAAAGGCCTCTTTTTGACCTTATCATGCTAAGTTTGAGTGGAGGGCGCGGTCAGTCAAGGGCTCAAAGCGCGGTCTGCTAGTATGTCTGCGCACCTCGGACAGATCGCGATCTAGATCATGTAGATCATGTAGATCATATATATAGTATATTTTCCCGTTTATGAGATGCTGTGCAAAAGCCGTACCATACATGGTTCCATCCGTCAAACACGTGCGTAAGAACCGTGTCGCAACGGATCCCACCTGGCACACATTATCTATAGATCGTGCAGATCATATAGATCATATAGATCATGTATCTGCCGTGATGAGATGCTGCCCTATATATAGGAGGACAACTCCAACCCAAGAGACATGTGTTTGATCGTGCAAATCGTACGGTTCCCGCCCGGTAACATGAGCCAGACCGAACAGATCCTACCTGATATATCTAGATCATCAAGTGGGGATCGATCGGCGATCTATGCGACGTATGCATGTTGATTTAACAGCTGCACCCATATGTGGGAGACTACAAGTACCTACTTGGAACTGGTGGAAGGGGGGGGGTTAGCAGGGGTAAAAGGTATGAGGAAGATCCGAAGAAAAAACCAACAACATAAAATCCCGCCATTTTCCCAGCTGTGCGGCTCCCAGCGGATGATTTTTCGCGGTCGAGTGCACGCGAAATAAATACATGCCAGCTTGCAAAGAGGAGTATCGACCCTCAAATTGGTCGAACTCACAGCTGTCGTATTTAGAATAATATTATAATGTACATGCCAGATATAGGGCGTTTTCCCTGTTTCTGTTTTTTATTAATGTTTTGTCCTGTTGTTCTGGTTAAGGAGGGGGGCAGCATATGGGAGTAAGGGGGAGGGTGGTATCTGCTGCACATAGGCTGAGAGGGGGGGGAGGGAGAGAGAAAACACCGTGTGTTGTCGCGTACGATGTTGGGGGTATTTATGTCATCGTCTAAATAGTCGTGAGGTCCCGTTCGCGCACGTAGCATGTATCGCCCTAACCCCTTCCTCCCGCTACCTCCACGATTTCCTACCACTTCCTCCCCGTGTGGTGTTGTTCGACGCGGATCGACCATCTTCATGTGACGTGATCCGACCTGAATCGCTGCCGCGTGACATGACATGACGTAACATCACGCAACGTCTCGCGGCATAACATCACGGGGCGTTTCACGACCCGGCGTAATATCACGCTTGCGGGGTAACATCGCGTGGCGTCACGTGATGCGGCATGGCTTTCCGCGGCATGATATGACGTGACGTAACATCACACGTTGTAATTTCATGCGGCGGGTCATCACACGGCGTATCTAACATCGCGCGGCGGAACCTGCAGCTGGGAGCGGCGGGAGAGGCGTTTTTCGTGGAGCGAGTCCGCGACCCCCCTCGACGAGACCTTGTGACGTCGCCGCTTGCTTCCCCCGTGCATGGTCGCGGAGGGGAGGGGGGCGGTGGGGGGGGTCAGTGGGAGTCGACCACGGCTCAAGACGACTGGGAATCGTGAGTTTAGTTTTGGGGGACGGGTGGCAGACGAAGCGGGGGGAGGGGGGGGGGGGGGAGGGATTTGGCTCGGTATTGTTATTATTCACTACCAGGTATGCGGTAGGTCAGGCTCTTGTGAGGAGTGTCTCGCTGTAGGGATACAATACTTAGAACCGTCGACAATGGAAGGCCAAAATTTTGAAATTCCCGAAGATCCTAGCCAAAGTCTGCCTGAACGATCGCCTATGGGCCGAATTTTGTATATTTATTTTTTGAAACTTTCCAGAATTCAGAAAAAAAAAAAATCCTCTCGGCGATCTTGGCCAACATCTGCTTGAGAAGTTCTCAAGAAGATCTTGGATTAGACGCGGCGCAATTTCGTGCTCTCCACACACTTCGTCAAAATCAACGACAGCGTCGTGAACTCTGAACGTTGCGAGCTCATTAGGGGCTCCGACCCCCCGTTGGTGTACAGCGCTCACTCTACGGCCTGTGATTTGTGGCGGGCGCCGGTCAGGCTTCTGTTAAAAACACATTTGGCGGCTGGTATGTAGAAAACTGAGACAAAAACTTTCTATCGTCTCACAACGGGCGTCAAAACAGAATTTTGAGAGGGTGTGACGGAAGACCAACAAGACAACACAAGCAACCTCTCATGCCCTAGAGCATGGACCGAGATGAACTCTTCAGCGCTGTCGCCTACGCTCATGTGACCTTGTCCGGAGCAAAGAGCAGTGACCATGGGTTGTCTCTATCTCAAGATCGAAGGTCAATTTGATGGGCAATGTTGATCAAGGCTTGATGGGAAAAAGACAAACTGACCTGTTCGACCGCATGACCAAATAAAGAGCCAGAAAAAATATATTTTAATCGTTTTTTCCTCATAGCGACGTTACCCGGAATCTTTCAGCAAATAACCCCCAAAAAGAAGTTTGGAAAGTTTTTTGACCAAACTATCGGCTTTCCATTGTCATCGGTCTTAGTACTGTTGTTTCTGTTATGTTACGTTGTGTTGTGTTGTGACCTCTGGCCACCGCCTCGGGAAGGCTCTCTCTTTATCTCTCTGTCTCTCTATCTGTCTTCCTCTCCCCCCCTCCCTCCCTCCCTCCCTCCCCCCGGATCGTCCAACCCCCAAAACCCCAAAACTCTCTCTGGCGCATATACGACTCCTATCCGCCTGCCGCTAACCACCGACCGCCTTCCGCCTACCGCCTCTCCGCAGCCGGCAAATCCGGAACTATCAGCTGCTGAGCGACCTCTCCAGCGATGACGACGCGGTGTCTTACCGCGACTCTGCCAACATGCATGCGATTGATCTGCTGGAAGCTAGCTCACGCTCGCCGTCACCACCGCCGGCATCGCTGCGGCTGACACCCTCGGCGCCCTCTAGCCCTAGCCCTGGCGCCGCTGTTAGCCCTGGCGCCGCTGGTTCCTTACCGAGAGATTCTGGTGTCGGTGGTGGTAGTGGTGGTGGTAGTGGCGGTGGTGGTGATGGCGGTGGTGATGGGGGCGGCGCAAGCCAAGAGGTTGATGACATGAGCGAAACTATAGACGCCATCGTCGGAAGCGACTTGGGGGAGGCGCAGAACCAGCTACAGCACCAGCACCAGCTCCAGCGTAAGGAGGGGGAAGAAGCAGGGACGGAAGCAACGGGCGTTGACGTTGTTGCGGTGGAAACACAAGCAGCAGGAGTGGCGGCAGCGACAGCGGTAGCGGTAGCACCAGCAGCAGCGGCAGCACCAGCAGCACCGCCAGCACCAGCGGCGGAAGAGGAATCAGACGGAAGAGAGGAGGTGGGAATAGCAGACGCGGGGAGTAGGGCAGGTGTCGTCCACGATGATAGCAGGGAGTGGAGTGAAGGAGACGGTGACGAGGAAGACAACGCAGACGGCTTTGGCGAGGAGGACGGCGACGATGATGACGATGAGGGCGCCGGGAGGGGGGACGAAAGCGGAGGCGGGAGTGGGGGCGGGAGGAGGGGTGGGGGTGGCGCGGATGGTACCGGCAAGGCTGAGGCTCGCGAGGGGGAGGAGGGCAGCTGGTGGTGGAGCTGGACGTGGGGCGCGCTTCCCGTGCGGTAGGTTTGGCGTAAGGATGGGCGGAAGGGTTTGAGTGTATGGGGTGTGCGGTGGTTTTCCGGTGAAACTTGTGGTGGTGTTGGGGGTGGTGTACTTGGTGCTAGATGTCGGTCCTTGCTGCTGCAGCTGTACACACCGGCGGGGGCTCGTTTACGCCCATCTTTGTCATGCCCGTTTAGGCGAGTTCGAGACACGACGAAAATAGTAACGCGTGAAAATCCAGACGCAATTTAACATAGAGTGTACGAAGTAACAGGCACTGTCTGTCGTTCAGGCTAAGAAAGTGAGGGCTGTGCGGTTATCCGCTGAGGTTCAGTTCGTCGTACGAGGTAGGTTGTGGTTATTTTAGTGGTGACCCTCTTCACTATCACCCTCGCCCCGCTCTCAACCCCCCCCCTTCCCCGCCCGCCCGCTCGCCTTCCCTCCCAGGAGAAAACCCAAGAGCGCCCGAAGAAAGCACCAGGCTCGGCGCTCAAGGAGCAGGCGTGGAATCGGCGAAAGCTTGGCTGACCCGTCTGCGGCCGAGGGAGCACGACCGGGGCGCGCCGCGGACGCCGCCCCCACCACCGCCACCGCAGCCGCCGCCACCGCAGCCGCCGCCACCGCGTCTGAGGCAGACGCCGCGGCCGGCGGGAAGGGTGAAGAGCCGTTGTCGTTACGGGTGACGGTGGCCGCGACTGACGTCGCGGTTGACGGAGGAGGCGGGGTGGCGGCAGTGGCGGAAGTCGACACGGTGGAGGTGGCGGTGGAAGAGGGGAAAGCATTGGTGGCGCCGTTAGATAGGGACGCGCCCAAGCGATCGGTGTCGGCCCAGGGTGCCGCGGAATGCCCAGAGGGAGGGGGGCTGTTCAAGACTAGCGTTAGCGAGGTTGCGACCTCACCACGGCGCGTCAAGGATGGCACCAGCGGCGGCGGCGGCGGCGGCGGCGGCGGTGGCGGCGGCGGCGGCGGCGCGATTGTCGAAGGCGTGTCGGCTCCCGAGAGCGTAGGGCGCGGAGCGGCGGCGGCTGTAGCGGTGTTGTCCTCAAGTTCAATGGAGGACGCGGCATCCTCTACTGCCACCAACGCCACGCGCGTATCTAACGCACGCGAGGATAAAGCCGTTGGTGGTGACACTGTTGGTGGTGCTAATGGTGTTTTGTCCCCGAGTGTGGTACTGCGTAGCGTGAGCGTGGGTGCGGCGGGGTCCGTGGAGGGTGGCGGTGAGCGGGGCTTGCCGCAACGTCACGAGGGGCAGGTGTCTTCGATCTCTCCTGCCCCCGCCGTCACCGCTACCGCCGCCACCGCCACCCCCCCCGCTTCCGATAACGCCGATACCGCTGCTCCCACCGCCGCTTCGGGCCCTGAGGATAGAGCTTCCAGGAAGAAGATTGACGCGGAGACGGAGAGCGGAGCCGAAGGCGATGGGTGCGGGGGGCGGGGCGCGGGCACTGCCGAGGATGATCGCGTCGTTGTGGAGAAGACCGGGACCGCGTTGCCTCGGTTAAAGGTGTCAGCGAGCGCAGAGGAGCACGAGCAGCAGCAGCAGCAGCCGCGATTGTCGCCCTGGATCGGACGCGGGGATGGCGATGCTAGGGGCGGCAGCAATTGCTCGCCGCGGCCGCTACCGCAGCCTTCGGCGGCTTCTTTGTCGTCTTTGTCACGCGTGTCGCCGATGTTGGTGCATTTACGCGACGGCGATGATGGTGACCATGAGGCTGCGGTGACCCTCTGCGGGGTTGCCGCCGCGGAAGGTTCCGACCGGCGTGGTGCGGGTGGGGAGCCTGCGGTAGCGGTGAAACATGAGACGCTTTGCTCTTCTCCCTCTTCCCGTTTGTCTTCTTGTGCTTGTTCTTCGTCTCCTTTGCGTGTGTCGAGCGCCGCGGCCCGAAAAGCGGCGGCGGGCGGCGAGCCAACGCCGACCGCCAGCAGCCCTCCGCGATTAGTCGATGCTGCCGCGGTTCCTGAGGAGAACGCGCCCGTGGAGCACCCACCACCGCCGCCGCCGGCATCGGTACAAGAATCGCAATCGGGGCCGAAGTCGAACTCGAAATCGGTAACGGTACAGGTACCACAATCGGCATCAGAATCGAATTCGGTACCAACATCGGAATCGGCATGGAAATCGGTATCGGTATCGGTTTCGAAATCAGTATCGAAATCGGAATCTGAATCGGCAGGGGTACCGGTAACAGCG
The DNA here is from genome assembly GCA_012845835.1 of Undaria pinnatifida. Taxonomy (NCBI): domain Eukaryota; class Phaeophyceae; order Laminariales; family Alariaceae; genus Undaria; species Undaria pinnatifida. Next base: position 7,739,361 of record JABAKD010000027.1, read on the forward strand.
GCGGCGGCAGCGGGGTCTTCGACGACGGTAGCAACGGTGGCGTCGTTGAGGGGTGGCGGGGAAAGGGGCAGCGCAGGCGGCGGTGTTGGTGGTAAGGCAACGACTTGCGGGACAGGCGAAGCGTTAGCACTTACCCACCTCTTCATGAGAGCGAGGGAGGATAGCAGCTGCCTCCAGCCGGCAGTCCGCAGCGAAGGACCGGACACCGGAGGTTTTGGAAGTGACGGTAGTCTCCCGCCGCCGCCCCCGTCGCCGCCGCGCCAGCTAGTCGTGGGGAACGGCATCCCTGCTGCCGAAGCGGTAGAAGGAGAAGCAGGAGGGAGAGGAGTAGGAGAGGGGCAGATGGCGGAAGGGGGAGGGGGGGGGGGATTGGGGGGAGGAGGGGGGGGAGGGGTGTTTCCGCTAACGGTGGCAGCTTGTGACGGCGTTGGGTATGGAGATAGAGGTGTGTCGTCGCTGCTCCTTGACGTTTCCAGTCCCGCCCGGCGGCGCGTCTATCCCGGCGACGATGACGGGGACGATGAGTCCCAGATGAAGGAAGAGGTGGTCGCCGTGGAGAAACTATCGCCCCACGCCGAGGCGTGGCTGTTTGGCGGTCCCACCTCCGCCCCTCTCAATCCCGCCCCAGCCGTCGTTGACAAAGTCGACAGCAAAGTCGACGAAAAAATCAGCGGCAAAGTCAACGGTAATTACACCGGTACGGACAACGACAACGATATCGATATCGGCAACGACAATGGCAACGATAATCACGCGGGCGCGGCCGCGGTCGTGGACGCAGCCTCGACCGCAGCGTCTTTTGTTACCGGCGGCGGCGACCCCGGTGCCGTTTCCGACGCGTCACCGCCGTTCCCGTTACCGCTGATGCCGCCGCCGCCGCCCCGCGAAGACGCGGACGCGCGCGAGAAGAAAACACGGTCTTCTTCCGAGGGAGCGATGGAAGCGCGGTCGGTAGAGGCGATTCCCATGAAGGAAGGCGGAGGCGTGTCGCCGGGGGCGGGGACGGGGGGCGAGAAGAGGACTGTTAACGTTAGCGTCGAGCGAGCGGCGGGCGAGGGAGGGGGGGTGGGGGGTGCTGGATCTTCGAGTCACGTTGGCGATTTGCCTCCCATTCCCTCGTCTGCTTCCGGCTCTTCGCTGAGCTCTACGATGGGTCTGCGTGTCCTCGGCGGCAAATCCAGCAGGTCAGAAAAACGGTTCTCCTAATTATTTGGCGTTGTGTGGTTTTACGTTGCGTTTTTTGTTTGTGCTTGGGTGTAGTGTGGTTTTTTATGTTTGGGCGCGTTTTTTGGTTGGTTGTCGTTTTTTCTTTTACATAATTTTTTTCTACCTTTCGGCCTCTCTGAACACCCCACCCCCGCCCCCCGCTCTCCGACTCTCTCACTCTGTGCCAACCTTTTGTTTGTATTCCGATCGAACCGAACCGAACCGAACTGAACCGAACCGAACCGAACCGAACCGAACCGAACCGAACCGAACCGAACCGAACCGAACCGAACCGAACCGAACCGAACCGAACCGAACCGAACCGAACCGAATTGAACCGAATTGAACCGAACCGACTAAACCCGAACAAAATTGAACCGAATTGAACCGAATTGAACCGAATTGAAGGAATGGCTCGAACACTGATCTCCGGGGTTTCCACACACCGCACGGAGGCTCTGCCACCGACCTGACGGCGCTGTCCCGCGCCGAGCGGATCTCTAGCGGCATGTTGGCTTCCGCCCAGCACGCGCGCCTGCTGGATGCGCTTGAGCCAGAGATTGAATCTGTCGCTACTGATGGGGGCGGGGGTGGGGGTGATCGGGGCGGGGGTGAGGGTGGCGGTGGTGGTAGTGGTGGTGGTGGTAATTGGCATGGTGGTGGTGGTGGTGGTGATTGGAGTGGCGACGGTGGCAGTTGGGGTGGTGGTAGTGAGAGTGTGGATTGGAGTAGGGGGAGCCGGGGGGGAGGTATGGGGGGGAATAAACCGGATGTTTACCCGCGAAGCGAGGAGAGTGGTCGTCGCTGCGACGAGAACGGCGGGGGTGGGACTGGGCGGCAAGCGTGGAGCAACACAGCTAGCGGGGGAGAAAGAGACAGCGGTGTCGATAGCAGCGGCAGCGGCAACGACGGTGGTGTCCCTGGTTGGAGCATGGGGCCCTCGAGCCCGAGCATATCTCGTTGCTCGGGACAAGGTTCAGCGACGGTGGCGGCAGCGGAAGTGGCAGGGCTTGCAGTGGCAGCAGCAGCGGCAGGTGCCCCGAACAAGGGGGCGGAGCTTGAGCCGGGTACTCCGCAGCAGCAGCAACAGCAGCAGCAACCGCGAAGGCTAAGCGCTAATTCTAGTGATGCAGCGGCGGCAACGGAGTCGACGACAATACCACCGGCCGCGTCCGAACTCGACCGGAGAGAGGATGCTAACAGCGGTGGGGGAAACCATATGGCGGCGTCGGCGGTGGTGGTGGCAAGAGCGGGGATGGGGGTGGAGGTGGTGTCGGGGAGGGTGGCGGTACCAGCGGCAACCATGACGACAGGGCCAAGCACGTTGGATGGGTTCCAACGCGGCGTGGGGGAGGAGGGAGGAGGGAGGGCGGGGGGGGACATTGCGGACGGAATACAGGCGTCGGTGGTGGCGCCGCCGCCTAGGCCCTCGTCTTCTTCCCCAGTGATGTCGCTCTCGGGACACCTTATTGGCCCCGGTGTGCGGCTGGGGGGGGGGGGCGACGAAGTCAAGAAATGGGCGCTGGAAGCTTTCATGAAGGAGGCGGTCACGTGGGATAACTTCTCGAGGTACCCACAGGTGCGCTGCGTCTGTCTTCGCTCTGCTTTTTCTTGTTGACCGTATCGTATTTGGGCGTTTAATTTTTTTTTTGGGGGGGGGCATTTAATTTAGCAAATCTCGCGGTACCCACAGGTGCGCGGCTGTCTTTTCTCTGCTTTTTTTTGTTGGCCGTATCGTGTTTGGACGCTTTTTTTTTGGGGGGGGGGGGGGGGCGTTTAATTCAGCTGGTTTCTTTTAGGTCGTTGACCTGATTGTAGAAAACTTGTTTTTGCGTTTTTTTTTGCGCGCCTTTTTCCCCCGAGTGTTTTGTGTTTGGTGTGCTTTTGTGTTACATACGAGGAGCATTTTCTGGTTATCTAAAACAAATTTGTTTTTTTTGGGTTTTTTCCCCGTTTGTGTAGAACGCTGGCTAATACTTCGTGATTCCTAACCCTGCCCTTCCCCCCACCTCTTCCCACTTCCCCATCCCCCCATCTCCTCTCGCCTTTTCCGCGGCTCGGGCTGTTTTTCGATGCCTCCCGACCGTGACTTCAACAACAGGAAATTCTTCAAGACCCGAGGCTGCTTGTGGCGATGGAAGGCCGCCTCATGACCCTCTCGGAGGCGTTACCGCACTTCGTCTCGGCTCATGTATTTGGGAAACCCTTGCCCCTGGTGCGCGACCCCCCCCCCCCCCCCCCCCCCCGCTGCGCCTAGTCCGCACGCCCCCGCCCCCCCCCCCCCCCCAGAGATGCAGAATAGTCCTTTTACAACGGCAAAAAAAAGTCATGTACCAGTTTCAATTATTTTTTCCCCAATACGTGAGTGCAGCTCTAGAGGAAGTTAAAAACTAAGCTGGATACTGTATCAGCCGATTTGGTCGAACTGAACTCACAGAGTATTTGCTAAACTTGTTAGTGGCATATTACGGTAAGGTTGGCGCGCTGATTCTTCTGAGGCTCATCAATTGACAGGTCTACAATTGTAGTAGGTTGCAGGCTGACCAGCGTCCAGCACCTGGTAGGTTTTATACATTTTTACGCCGACTGTCACGCCTACTGCCAAAAAGCTTCCCCCCTACTTGTATACATCCTATAATACCGGCACATCAGACCGCGCGAGTAATTGGACTGCTGATGAACCATGCCAGCAAGGCCTCATCGACAATAGACCTTGTGAGTCGGCCTAATGGTGCCGCCCTCCCCTCCCCCCCCCCCCCCGCCCTCCTCCCAACCCACCCTCCTCCTCTTGTTTGGTTTTAATCGCAATGACCCCCCCCCCCTTGAAATATGTATATAATTGTTGGCCTCAGTTGGCACCAACGCTGTAAAACATTACATGTATATTGGGGTTGGCGTTGGTTGGCAACGGCGCTGTAAAACATGCCAATCACTGCGTGAGCTAGATAACTAGGGTACCGTTTTTTTTTGTTTTTTTTTTGCGGTCACCATGATTGTTACTGAGTTAGATGATATTGTGCGAGGTGGAGAACCCTAACTCCGCACAAGGGGAATGATCGCATCACGTAGTGTGAGCATGGTAAGGCACCCACGAGGCAGTTACATAGTAATACCCATTGCTGTCTCTGGAGTCGCGACACCAGAAAACAAAAGTCAACTCATTGGCGCTGTCATTCACAAGCAAGAAAGTAGGCACAAGGTGCCGAAGTCCGTCTTTCGAGCGGTTCTTGGAAGGATGCAGTTCACCCTTCATGCGACTCGCCGAACACTCCACGGCGCTTCGCGCTTGGTGCAATGTCTGCCTGGTTGGTGAAAATCCGACGTGCTCTGTCCCGGCATAGTAGGGATGCGACGATCTATTGTCATAAGTCTACAGCCATGCACAAACTGAGTACCCCCGCCCCCCCTCCCCCTCCCCCCTCCCCGCCTCCCGTCTCTGCGCCCCGCCACCCCCCGCCCCGCCTTGCTCCTACCCTCTCTTGCCCTCACGATCCCTGTTGCCCGTGTGATTCAGCCGCCTAGAGGCGGCGTCGGTAGCGGTGGCAGCGGCGTTATGGAAAGTGCCAGCTCGAAGAACGGAGTTTTTTTTTCAGCCCGTGACGTTGGCGACGGCGGTAGTGGTGTCGGTGATGGTCGTGGTGGTGGTAGTGGTGTTGTTGGTGGGGGTGGTGGTGGAAGTGGTGGCGGTGGTGGTGGTGGTGGTGGTGGTGGCGGTGGCAATGCTAACGGCAACGCTAACGCTGACGCTAGCACTGACGCTGACGCTAACGCTGACGCTAACGCTGACGTTAACGTGAACGCCAACGCTAACGCTATCGCCAATGCCGACGCTGACGCCAACTTCAACTACAACGCTCACATCAACGCTAGCCCCAACGGAACCATGAACGATAACGGTGGCGGTGCCGTCGAAGCGGAGGCCGCCGGCAGACTCTGGGGACTATCGGGGTGGTTCACGCGGCGGTCTGGAATGTCCCCTACCCCTCCAACGGAACCTCTGGGAGAACTCTTACCTCTTTCGTCGGGCTCAGGGTCAGGGTTAAGGATAACGGAGGCGGTGCCAGGAGGCGGGGGAGGGGGAAAGGAGGGGGGGGGAGGCATTGTCGACAACCGACAGAAGCGGGCGAGGAGCGGCGACTACGGGGGGGCGGCTGGTGTCGGTCTCGGGCGAGAGAGGGAGGGGCGCGTTTTGACGTCGGAGAGGCTAGAGGAGGGAGGGGGGGCGGGGAAAGGTGTCGCGTCGTCGCCGTTATCTGTGAAGGTTGTGGGGAGGAAGGGGGGGAGGGGAGAGGATGGTGGGTATGTTTCGGACACCGATGAGGATGAGGATCTTTTTGGGAAGACGCTGAGGCCCACCTCGGAGCAACTGGTGAGAGGGAGTGTCGTTTGCTTCGCTTGGTTGCTTGACTGCTGCATGCCACTAAGACGATTTTTGTTCTTGTTTGTGCTTGGTTTTGTTGTTTTGGGTAATTTCTTTGTCTGCCCCCCCCCCCCCCCCCCCGCGCTCTGTCTCTCACTGTTTTGTGCCTTTGTCCCTCTGACTGACTACATGGGTGTCTGTCTCTCTGTCTCTCTATTTTTTTAATCCTCAATGCGTCTCTTTCTGACTTTGTTTGTCTCCCTTTCTTCCCGCATCCAACCACCCCACTCCCACCCCACCCTACGCCACCCCATCCCACCCCGCCTCATCCCATCTCATCCCATCCCATCCCATCGCATCCCATCCCATCCCATCCCATCCCATCCCATCCCATCCCTCTCCCTACCCCGACCCCTACCCGGACTCCCACCCCGTATTCAAGGCGGCGTTACGGCTTCGGGCAGGATGCAACACAGTGGAGTTTGTAGTGAAGGTGGCGGGGCAAGCGGAGCGCGTAGTCTCGGCTCGCGCGTTCCTGTGGGGAAGCGAGGCTAAGGTAGTTGTCTCGGACATCGAGAACACCATCGCGAGGAGGTATGTATGGCATAGTTCTTTATTAGTGCTGCAGGCGAGGGCATGCGTCAAATCGGAAAAACGACCCGACACACATACAAAGGGCGGAATCAAGCAACAAACCGAAGCGCGGCTGTGATAGGATCGGAGGACGAATGAAGGAAATCACGTTTTTTTTTTTTCGTCTTCTTTTTTTTTCTTCGTTTTTTTCGTTTTGTTTTAGATTAACTACCCCACTGAGTTAAATCGACACACGACGCGTATGAAAAAACGTGGAAGTGTGGTGAGCTAAAGCTTTATGTTTCCCCATCCGCCGGAGGATGGAAAAAAAAGAAGAAGAAAAAAAAAAACTACCTCCCCCCCCGTGCCAAAGAGGAAATTAGACGTGTGTGACATGGAAGAGTTTGTCAAGACTAGAAAGTAGCGAGAAAACGATCGCTATCCTAGGAGATAGATGGTGGCCGCAGACGGCGAAACGGGACGGGGATACGATAAGCAAACAGTTTCTATGCAGTATATGGAAGAAGCCTATTGAGCGCCCAAATGTTGGAGGTGTCTCTATTAGGGGTGGGAACGGTGCTCCGCTCGAAAGGGATGCGTGGTCAATGGCCAGATGACTAAGGCAAGCAACACATGAGTGACTCCCCCCACCCCCCCCCCCCCCCCAAAGAGTATTGTCTACCCTCGAATTTGTACGGGGAAACATGGTTTTCAGGACCAAATATGGTTAGCAGAAACTGGGGAATATACATGGTTTTGTGTATGTCGTGGGTTCTAATTACTACCCGGTATGGTCTAGGAGCTGTTTCTTGTCCAACCTGTGACATACATACCAGGTACCTTATACAGAGTAGGGGTCCCCCAACAAGGCGGTCTGAGTAAGGCGGTGTGCCGACATAAGGCGGTCGAAATCGCTTGGCGCAACTGGGGAATTGCACTTGTGACCCGGAATGGATAAGGCGGCTTCCCTCTTTAAGGCGGTCAGATTGCTCTGGAACACCACCGCTTTGCTGGGGGGGGGCTAGTATTGTAGAAGATACCTGGTACACAACAGGGGTGTGTAAACAATCCTGGTGAATGAATTAGTTACTGTAGGAAGTCAATTCATAATTGCGTTCGGGGAGGAAAATGTACATGCTTGGGAGTAGTCATACGAAAAAATGGCAACATCAACAAAAACAACGAAAAACGATCTAATACTCTTGGTGATTGTCCAGACTACTGGTCTGCCGGCTCCTGGTATACCAGGGGTGGGTTTCACCATCAATCTTAGGCTTAATATTTTCGAAACATGCCAACAATTTAACCGCAGTACCTACTATTCCTTCCGACTTGACCCCTTCAGAGCCCCCAAATCCCTCCCTGTACTAAAATCAAGTAAATTTGTCCCCCCAAAAGGGTTTCCAATTGTAGGAGCGTTAAGTCGTTGTCAATCCCTTGGATTGAACGTTGAAACGTACAGAGCACTATAAGTAGACCTAAACGTATCTTGCCAAAAAGCGTCATGTGCTGACTACCGATGTTACTGCTGTATCATACAGGAGTAGTTTGATATTGGTGTTAAACGTTCAACACACCCGCGATGCGTTTTCGTTTTATGTTTGTGTTTTCTTCTTCTTCCTCTTTTCTTCTTGTTAATGCAGCGGTGGTGGCCCGATGGGTTCCTTTACGCAAGTCGTGGGCCCCGGCGTCCACAAGGGTGAGTTGTTTTGTCCATATTAGCATGATAGGGAAGCGGGGGGGGGGGGGGTTAGTTGATGCTGGAAGGGGGAAGGAGGGTAGGAGGATTGGGGGGGGAGGTTCAATCGTATTGGGAGTGGGGGCGGGAGGGGGCAGATTGAGGTGGGTGGGCGGGGGGGATAGCTGGTTTTGGGAGGGGGTGGGGAGGAGAGGGGGGGAATTGGGGGGTGGGGGGGCAGGGGTGGTATGGTTTAAGTTTGCTTTTTTTACACTGCTGTAAAAAACATCGGACTCTGATCGAAATCATCGGCCTTTGCTGCATCGGAAAAAAACAGACGTGTCTACCCTGTTCTCCAAGATCTCCGACAACGGTTACAAGATTCTGTACCTCACCAACCGTCCGCTGGCGGACTGGCACGCTAAGAAGGGGGGGACGGAAGGGGCGCTTCCCCGGGGTCCCGTGCTTTGCCCCCCGGAGGTGCTGTTCCGGGGCTCTTCGTCGAAGGATAGGCGGGGTCATCAGCAGGAGGTAATTGATGAGCTTGCTTGATGGAGTGGAGCGGATTGGTTGGTTCATGAGAGTGACTGGTCTGACGGGATGTGATCTGTTGATTTGAAACGTACTTGAGATAGTACCATAAAACACGCAAGATGACACGCCCACCCCCCTCCGGACGAAGACCTGAGCCGCTTTTTTCTCGAAAACTAAGGGGGGCACAGAACGAAAATGGCGGCCTTGGGAAGATTTTCGTTGACATACTTTTCCATAGGCGCGTCGCTCGTCGCTCGACGTTTGCATGCACCATCCCCGGTGTCGAGAAAAACAGCTTGCTTATTCGTCCGAGAAGGTGTTACAGTTTTGTGTTGTACGGCACCAGGTGTGATGTAATCAAACAGTTGACAATGCGCTGTTTTACACACAGCTCGTACCGTTGCCGTGGTCAGCAGGCACTGCGTGTTGCCCGCGGTGTCAACCAGCCTCTTCGGCGTGACCTGAACGACAACAGGCAGTCGGCTAGGTGCGGAGGGGATGGGATAGTGCAAAAGATGCTGGTACTGGTGGGGTGGGGTGGGGTGGAGTGGGATGGGATGGGATTGCATGGTATTGGGTAGGATGGGATTGGATGCGATGAAATGAGATGGGATGGTATGAGATAGGGTGCGCAGGATGCGATAGGTTGGTACGATTGGGATGGAATGGTGCAAATGGGATGGGATGCTACGGATGCGATGGGATGGGAAGGCACCATTACTCCTGTATGGTATTGGTGCTATGGAATGAAATGAGATGGGATAAGATGGGACGGATGGGATGGGATGGGACAGATTGTACTGGTACGGAGGGTACATGGTAGGGTACATGGTACACTTTTTGCTTGCTTTGTTGTTTTCGGTCGCTTTTAGATTGACAACCTAATACCTCCCGGGTCAGCGTGTTCACCAGTTTGTCTGCTCTTCAAAGACCAATGCCACCTACTTTTTCATGTGACACATCGTTTCCAATTTTGTTTCTCGTTTTTTCTTTTCTTGTGTTGGTAGCTGCCAGTTAATTATTTGTGACATGTGACCTTGCGTTTCCGATTTGTTCTTACCCGTTGTGCTTTTGTTTTTGGTGGTGGCGGCGGCGGGGCGGGCTCAGGTGTTTAAGATGACGGCTCTCCGGGGACTGAAGCTGGTGTTTCCTGCGGACGTGAACCCCCTCTATGCGGGATTCGGGAACTCCGTCAGTGACATGGTTGCTTACAGGAAGGCAAGCGCTACACGAAGTATGAAACTTCAAGCGTGTGTATAATAGGGTGCATACTCTGTTGTTGTTGTCGCTGTTGTTTTTTTATTGTTTTTGCTGTTATTGTTGCTAATGTTTTTTATTGCGTTTGCTGTTGTTGTTAACCTACCCCCCCCCCCCCCCTCCCCCATCCCGCCTCTTTTTCCGTCGTAATTTCGCGCCATGATATTGGATATGTTGATGAAAAAATCGTGCTCGAAAACAGATGACGGTGCCGGAGGGACGTATCTTCTTGATCAACTCGATGGGCGAGCTCCACAATATTAACCACACTTACAGGCAGACCTTCCTGTCTCTCAGTCAGCATGTGGACCTCACGTTCCCTCCCCTCCCTCACGACGGAGGCTACGACAACGACCACAGCCACGACGATGACGACGATGATGAGGATAGTGATGGTGGTGATATTGGTGATGTTCTTGATGATGCTGGTGGTGATGAGGGTGGTGTTGGTGTTGGTGTTGGTGGTGTTGGGGGTGTTGGTGGTGGTGACACTGGCAATGGTGGTGGTGGTGGTGGTGGTGGTGACGCGGACAAGGCCGAGGGTACCTCGGAAGGCATCGCTCTTGGTGCTCGCGGGAAGGAACCCTTCGAGGCGGACAGCTCTCCTTCTCCTGCTGCGGCCCCCAACGCTAAAGCCACCACCGCCGCTGCTTTTGCTACCGCCACCGCTGGTGCCGGTGCCGCCGCCTCCGCCGGAAAAGGAGGAGGGTTAGGGGACGGCGAAAAAAAATCCGGGAAAAATCGGTCGATCGGCAGCGCCGGTGGTGGTGACGGAGAAAACGGGCGTGACGTTGACGGTAGCAGTGGAGGCGTTAGCGTCGGTGGGTGTGGGGGGGGAAGGGGGGGTGGTGGGGGGGACGGGGCGCGCGGTTCCCCCACCCCTTTGGTGAAGGTGAAGTCTGTGCGGAGTTCCGGCCGGAGAGGGAAGGGGGCGGCTCCCCGGCGAGAGAAGAGCTTTTACCCTAATCGCGCAGCCGTGGAAGACAGGTTTACGGACTTGAACTTCTGGAGGGAGCCCCCGCCTCTTGTGGGAGATGACGAGGAGGAAGAGGAAGAGGAGGAGGAAGAGGAGGAGGAGGGCGGGGGGGGGGGGGGGGGAGGAGGAGGGGGGGGGAGGAGGGGCGGGGCGGAGGGGGGGGGGCGGAGGAGTGATTGAAGCTCGTTGAGTGATTGTATTTTTTGTTCATTGAGTGATCGATGAGGTGTTTTTTCTTGTTGGTTGGCTGGTCAGAGGTGGAGGGTTAGAAAGGTGGGAAGGGACGAGGAGATGGAAGAGGAGGAGGAGAAGGGGGAGAGGGGCGGAACGAGCGGAGCAGAGTGTTGGAGGGGTCGGCGGAAAGGGAGAACAATTATTGACACCCTCCCTCTTCATGAGTGGCTTTTTTCTTTTGGTTGGTGTGGTGATTGGTGGGCTGATTGGTTAGAGAAGGAGGTGAAGGAAAAAGAGGAGGCTGGGAGGCGGGAGGGGTAAAGTGATTGACGTCCACCCATGCGCGTGACTTACTTTTTTTGTTGATTGTTGATGTGTTTGGTTGGTTGGTTGGCTGTTTGTTTGGACACAAGAGGAGAAGGAGGAGGAGGAAGGAGGAGGCAGGGCGCGGGGGGGGGGGGTCGGTGCGGAGGGACGGCAGCGGGAGGGAAAAAAGAGTGATCGACGCCCGTCCCCGCGAATGACGGTTTTTCGTTTAGTGGTGGGTTACTTGGTTGTTTGTTTGGTTTGGCTGGCTGGTTGGTTGGTTGAATGGTGCTTTTGTCACCTCCCGATTGAAGGAGCGACGGCACGACAGCAATACAAAATAAAACAATACTGCTCGACGAGGAGCAGAAACTTACAACATGCCAGCAAAATGGTGAAAACAATTTACCTGGATGGTACCGAAAAATAAGGTACATTGGTCGACCGGCTGGCTGATCGACGAACCACCGTTCGATGACGGCACGACACAAACGATAGGCAGGGCGCGGTTCGAAGACCGATAGGGCAGGAGGGGAGGAGGAAGAACCCCCCCCCCCCCCCCCCATTCCCTCCCGCCACCCTACCCCGCCTCTGGCCGATCGACGAACCACCGTTCGATGACGGTACGACACAAACGATAGGCAGGGCGCGGTTCGAAGACCGATAGGGCAGGAGGGGAGGAGGAAGAACCCCCCCCCCCCCCCCCCATTCCCTCCCGCCACCCTACCCCGCCTCGCCCTGGCTTCCGACCCTAGATTATGACTTGTCGGCATGGTACGGGAAAGGCGTTACATTGTTGTGGGTCTTGTATCTGAGGGGAGGGGTGAGGAGGCGGGGGAAGTTGCTCCTTCCCCCCCCCATTCATTTACCTGTCGCTTGCGGCAATGCTTGTCTGCTTTTGGTATTCGTGCCATTATTGTTATGAGTGTGTGCCTTTTCGTGTTGGAGATGCTCCTGCGGTGATTATGATTGTTGGTTTTGGTAGCGATGATGGTGAGCGATGGTGACTGATGATGATGGTGATGATGAAGAGCGACAACGACGAAGAGTAGCAATGGTGAAGAGCGACAAGGGTGTTGATGTGATGTGGTGGTGATTGTGGTGATGATTATAATGGTGGCTGTGATGATGATGGGTGATGATGATGATCATGATGCGATCATGGTGATGGTGATGATGATGATGTCGGTGATGGTGATGACGTTGGTGACTTAAGGTTGACGACAACTACTACTGTTGATGCCGATGATGCGGAAGATAATGGCCGTCACACTCGGTTGACAAAACTGCTGCGTCTTTCTTCCGTAATGTTTGCCGCGGGGGAGCCGTCGACTGAGCCGGTCACGCGCCCCCCATAGATCGTAACGCCCGTGCAGCGATAGGAACCAAGTGAACAACAACAGAGGAAGTGAACATAATCGAACATTCAATTGGCCAAACTCACAGCAGCTGATGTATCTTGAAGTTATTTATTTATTTATTATTTTATTTTACTTTGTTTTATTTTATTTTATTTTATTTTATTTTATTTTATTATATTATCCTCCGGCGGATGGAGAAAAATCATCGTTTGTTTGTTTAACCATAATAATCAGTTCTGCTTTCCAGCTCGACGTGGGAGGTTTTATCGTCAGCGACCTTCTAGACAAGCGGGGGTTACAGGCGTCTGCTCTAACCTCCCCTGTACGTGGCTTTGTTCTTGTCGCGCATGATGTTCAGCTTTCCCACTGCTCGTCGATTGGCATCGATTTTGTCAACTGGCGCTCCTTCTCGCACTTTCGGCGACGCAAGCAGACTCAGCAAAAAGTCCTGTACATGATAAAATGCACCGGTGGAGATTCGAATCCCCCAGCGCAAAATAGCCGCCAACAGAGATGACGAAGTACCGCTACACCTGGTACAGCAGTACCTGTGAGGATTTTATCAAATCCTCATGTACGAAGTATCAACCAAGTAAGTGATGACAATGATGCTGACATGGTGATCAATCATCACGATGAAGATGATGACGATTATTATTATGTCGCCTGTCATCATCATATTTTTTTCGTGATCACAAGATTATTACTGATCATGACGTTTACATATTTCTGACTTTTTCTTGCACTGTGAGGCGGACGAGGAAGGTGTGACTTGTTGTGTGGGTTGACGAGTTACCAGCTGCTCTATGGTTGATAATACGGTTTGATGCTCTGCTGTTTGTTGTGTGTGTGTGTTCTTCACATTAAACCGTTCTTCTACTCGTCGACATCCAGCACACCCAGTGTCCGTACTGATTCTTCACCCTAGAAAGATCAGCTCTTTGGTCACAAGCCACGACACAGAGATAATGCGTTGTACATCATAGTATATAGACACAACAAGCAGTAATAATAATACTCACTCGTAGTTTTTCTGATCAGCTTTTTCTTCGTTGGTTTCTTTTCTCCTTGTCTCGTGCTACAATCAGACACATACATGTATGTCTCGTCGTGTAGTCTAGACTATAGCTTTTGCATGATCAAATTCGCTCCTTGTACTTAATGTTGTCTGCCGTACTGATGCTCTACTAATGTGTCTGCTGTACTTGTACTCGCTTTGACCTCCGCGTAGCTACAGCTACGGCCTGTCCAGCAGCCGCAGAGCGGACAGAAGTTCGGTTACAAGGCATCATATACCTGGTACCAGATATCTTCGAGGAAAATTGAAACGGGCGTCTGATTCTGGGAACCGTTTTTTTCTTGCTGGACATATCATACTCTATCTCGCGTTGCCGGCTCAGCGCTACCAGAGCCCATCAAGACACAGCACCTCACACACCCAAGCCTCCACCCCCTTGTCTAAGGGCCTGGCCTCGGCCGACCCCTACACACTACGAGTAAAAGTATGCCTTGAGAGACCCGTGCGCCAAGTCTTCGCAAAAATTTAAAGTTTGGGTCGTTTTATGTTTGTTTATTTAAAAAAAATGTTATATGTGGCTTGTTTCAGGACCCCAAAAAAACGCTCGGGACTGTTGCATTTGGCCAATCAGGTGAGCTTAATTTTAAACTTTTTTTTTCGTCGAGGTCCCAGGAGAGGCGGCGATAGAGCTTGTCGGGGTCCCTGAACAAAAGAAGCACTCACGCAGATGATCACCCTGGAAGACAGATAGATGATCAGAGGCTCAGCTAAAGACAGAGTAAAGCAGCACCCGCACTAGGTAGATAAAACATACCCCCAAACAGTCAGCTCGCTGGAGGAGGCGCAGGGTGTGCTACGCTTATTCAATTCAGCACCAACCCGCACCATCGTCATCGGCTACTGCGACGGTGCTCCAACAAAACGGGATCATCACCACCTTCTTGCTATACTTGTGAGTGGAGCTAGGATAGGACAGCAGCAGCCACAGCAGCAGCATCAGGACTTTAGATACACATGGTCTCTCGCTTATTCCGAGCTCAACAGACATAGGTGTGTGACTTCTGAATGACTCGGGATCGGGTTGAATGGACTGGAAACGCATTCGCTCGTCTCATCCGGGCTGCATTCTTTGCGAGTTGGAAGCAACTCGCTTCAAAGACAGCAACTATCTACGCCCACACTACGAACTCGCACGTAGCCCAGGCAGTCACGCTCAGCCGGTCGAGGGTGCACCCTGCCCTGCCCTGGTGGTGTTGTCGTTTCGGTAGACTCTTACCGGTGATAAAACAGATACTTCGTATATACACCTGCGCAACAATAAACGTTGCATACGTCTGTCGTAGTATCCGTTTTGTTTGAAAAACATGGAGCACGCTGGGGTCCTTATGCCCATGTCCATCTTGTCCCTGTCTCTGTCGTTAGCTGGTACCAGCCAGGTCCTAAAGCAGTATCAACGTACCAAACCAAGCAAGGTCCCTGGTATCTCTGTCTCTAGGCATCCATGCCGACGCGCTCCCTCCCCTGGCGCGGTCTAGACTATACATAATCGTCGCATAATGTAATACGTGTTGGACGTTAGCGATATCTGCATCAGTCTACAAGTATTAATAGTAGTAGCGCTGCTGTCTGTACCTGCTATGCTGGTAGAGTGTTGGGGCCGGGGGGGGGCGTTGGATCCTATGATGCTTTTGCGGCTCGCGAACCAGTCGACGCAAGCAAGCCACTTATTTCCTTCCCACCACCGCTGTTACGGACTGTGCGTGGACTGCTGTATCAATCTTCGAAGGGCGCTCTGGCTGCACAGCAAACCCTGGCTGCACAGCAGCAGCAGGGACGGACACCCATGTGAACCCTTCGATTACGACATACACATATACACAGCAGAACCACAGATCTATAATACCAGGGAGCCAAATAAGAAACACCTATTTAGTGGGGAGCCTCTCGGGCTCTTCCTTGTTTCCGACCCAAAAGGCCAGGCCTCTTGCGTGTATCCGTTTCTTATCCAACACGAAGGCGCCGAAAAAAGAAGCGACTTTGTTGCGCTGCTGCGCATGGGCTCCGTGGGGGTGCTTGCTTGATTTGATGCCTTCCGATCAATCAACGCATTCATTTCCTATTACCACTGCTGTCTGGTTGGTGCTAGTTTGTATCGCCTGGCGAGACCCCAGAGAGGTAACCAACTCAGCGATGCTTGCTCCCTCCCTATGTAGACCTATATTCACACTCTTTCGATCTAGACTATATAGTCTAGATAGGTAACGAACGATGCTTGCTCCCTCCCTACGCTCTCGATCGGCGTTCTACGCTCGCTCTCGATCGGCGTTCTACGCTCGCTCTCGATCGGCGTACGGGGGAGAGCAACAACTCGCATATACATGCAGCATGTGTTGTTTCACCCGGCGGCGCCGTAGCTCCGGTCGGTCTTTCCAAACCGAGGACAGCAGTTGTTAGGATTGGCTCGTCCAAGTTCGAGCCGATTCATGCGCTGCTGCGCCGCACGCACGCACGACAGACAACGAACGCACAATGTGGCCAACTGCCGTTCAAAAAGTTCCTTGCTTGCCTCTGCATTTGTTTAATTCGATCAAGCAGACATCCCCTGTGCAGCAGGATGCTGCAGCATGCAGCGTGGCATGCAGCGTGGTGTGTAGTAGCAGGTTAATCTCGTCCGTGCTAAACTCAATAATGCGGGTTCAAATCCTCCCGAGTGCATGCATGCACACTCTTGCTCGTAGGGACTTTTTTTTTTTTTTTCTTCTCTTGGGTAAAAAAAATGACGAGCGGAAAGCGCGAGAGGCGAGAGAGAGAAAAGCGTGAGTAGGCAAAAAAAAAATCCAGAGAAAATCCAGATGAAAATCGACGAGCACAGATAGCAAACGTTATAGAAAGCTGAAAAGTGGGATTGCTGAACTGAACTGAACCGAACCCTGTGATCGATAATAAACATCGAACCCTGTGATCGATAATAAACATGAAGGCATGTGCCGGGGGGGAGAAGGGGAAGACAGACATCTGTGACCACGGCTTGTCCAGAAGGTCGCTGGGGGTAATAAATTATCTTGCGAGCTGAGCTTGAGAGTAGGAGCGATGATAAAAAAGGAAGAAAAAAGTACGACGTACCAGGTGTAATATACGTACAGCAGTAGTCTACACCTCACCTGCTGTTGGATTTATTGTCGACCTCGGCGCTCGGCGCCACGTAGCTAGTTAAGTTAACACACGACCGGCGCGCCCCACCCCCAAAACCTACTCCCCCCAAGAGTATACGATCGTCCATGGTCACTATTTTCTGATGTGTTGAGATGAATTTCGGCACCAACCCTCCGTACCTCGCACCATGGTCATTATCTACCTGGCCATATAATCCCACCCCCAAAACCTGCTTCCCCCAAGAGTAGACTATATGATCGTACATGGTCACTATTTTCTGATGTGTTGAGATGAATTTCTGCACCCACCCTCTGTACCTCGCACCATGGTCATTATCTACCTGGCTGTATACTTCACCCCGAGCAAGCAAGCTAAGGATCACCCCTTCCCCTCCCCCCCGTTATCCCGTACCAGTTTTTTTTTCCTGTTTTACTTCTTGAGCAAGCAAGGGTTGGCGCATACCATGATATATAGCCAACGTTTTCTAGTTTCGTGTTTTCTGCCCCAGCCAATAAAAGCAAGCAAGGGTGTCTCGTATGCGCGTTTTCTCTCTCTGTGGTTTTGCCGATCCGCGAGTTGCATACTATATCGACGAGATATATATACCAGGTATATATATGTCGAACCATTCATTCCCCCTCATGGTCATTAATTTATGACCGGCATCATATTATACACCTCTCTCTGCCCAAGCAGGCAAGCGAGGGTCGCTGCCCCGCCCCGCCCAGTACGGTGGCTGTTATTTTCTGTTGTTAAGCAAGCATGCAACGCCCACGCAGGCGTGTTTTCTTCTCTCTGGATGACGTCATCATCGCGTTATGTTCTATTGATCAACCAAGCACGGGTCGCACGCACGCGCATGTTTTATGTCCCCTCTCTGGCTGCCGATACCAATATACCGACCCCTTCCTTCCCCCTTTCCTCCCCCCTCTTCTCCCCCCCTCCTTCCCCTTGTTCCCTCCCTCGGCGGCGGCTCTTTTCCTCCCTCCCCCCCCCCCCCGCTCCCCTCTCCCCCCTCCCCCCCCCCCCCCCACACCCGTCACCCTCCCACACCTTCTCCCTCCTGTTGCCGTTGCCACTAGCAGTGAGGATCCCTATCAAAAATATCGTCTACTCTTTTTATCATAGTTAAGATATATAAAACATCACCATGGCGGCTCAGGTTTCATTCCACCCCGGCATGGGGGTGCACAACAATAACAACCGCTCGGCGGCGGCGGCTGCGGCAGCTGCTGCAGCTGCTGCAGCCGCCCCCACAGCCGGCTCCTCCGTCTCTCTCCCGCAACCCCGGGGGCGGCGACGGCTAGTGGGGCCCAGACAGGAGGCAGCAGCATCGCCGACTGGAGGCAACGAGGAGGAGGAAGAGGAAGGGCGGGAGGGAGAGCTTGCCCG
The DNA here is from genome assembly GCA_012845835.1 of Undaria pinnatifida. NCBI lineage: Eukaryota > Phaeophyceae > Laminariales > Alariaceae > Undaria > Undaria pinnatifida. The sequence goes on from JABAKD010000027.1 coordinate 7,757,349, forward strand.
GGTAGAGGGAGCGCGAGTGGGGGCGGGGGGGGTAGGGGGTGTCGGTGTGGGAAGGGGCGTCAGTGTCTTATCGGGTTTGTCAGAGGCTAGGGCAGCATCCGCAGCGGCCGCGGTGGCGGCGACGGCGGCGGCGGTTGTTGCCAACGCCGCTATCACCACCCCCGTCGCTACGCTTGTCGATGGCGCCGAGGTGATGGTTGTGTTGAGCGAAGAGGAGGAAGAGCAGGGGGGAGTGGAGGGGGGGGGGGGAGGCAGCGCACGACGGGTGTCTCCATCTCCTGCCGGCGGCGGCGGCGGCGGTGGTGGTGGCGGTGGCGACGGCGGCGACGGCGCTTCTTCGTCTTCTTCTTCGTCTCTTCTTGCCGCAGCTTTCGACAGCAGTAGCAGCAATAGTACGACTCCTGCGATGTTGTCGGCGGACATCGACATGCCGTTATTCGACGACGGAGGCGTGATCGCCATGGCCACGGACGAAGACGAGTTGCCAGCGCCAAACCAACAACCACCACCGCCACAAGAATCCCCGCCCTCCTCCTCCTCGTCGTCGTCGTCCTCCTCCTCCCTCTCCGGCCTGCGCCTTCTCTCTTCTTCGTACGGAAGGGACCGGAGAAGCCGCAGTGGCAGCAGCAGCACCGACAACGACAACGACGACGAGGAGGAAGAGGACGAGGACGAGGACGATGAGGATAGTGTCGGGATTATTGCGGATGATGCCCGACGCCTGCGTGAGGTGCCTCCTACCTTTCGGCGAGGTAGCGTCAGCGAAGGGTTTGCCGGAGGGAGCGGCAGGCGCAGCGGCGGCGGCGGTGGCGGCCACACTGGCGGCGGCCGCAGCAACAGCAGCAGCAATAATACTGTTGGTACCTCGAGAAGGCGAGGGGTGTCTCTTGGCGGGGCGAGTGCCGGAAGCTTCGCCCGCAGCGGCGGCGGCGGCAGCAGCAGCACAAGTGGCAGTGGTAGCATCAGCCGCAGCAGCAGCAGCAGCAGCAGCAGCAGCAGCAGCGGCACCAACACCAGCAGCAGCAGCAGCAGCAGCGGCAGCAGTAGCGGCGGTGGCATGCGCTCGGGCCTCTCCCGAAAATTCGTGCGCAGCTTAATGCGCCACCTCAACCTCCGAGCGGACTCTCGCCAGCGCGAAGAACTCCGATCGATGGTCGAAACCCTCAAGTACGTGGCCAACCGCCCCGGCGTCGACATGAAGCAGGAGCTCAAGCGCGAGGCCGTCTCCCTTCTCGGGCCCGAGCTCGCACGAGAAGCTTTCGAGGCCTCCTTGTCGGAGACGCGCAGCGAGTTTTACCGACAGCGAAGCGTAGCCGCTGCTTCGGCAGCGGCCGCCGCTGAAGCTGCTGCAGCTACCACTGCCATTGGTGGGGGTGCAGCCGCGGTAGCAGCAGCGGCTGCCGCCGCGGCCAGTGCCGCAGCAGCGGCGGCGACGCGCCGAGAATCGGGACAGCATGGGCTACCACCAATGAGAGTGGGCCGGGGGAGCACGGGGGGGTGGGGCAGCGGTGGTACCGGAGGAGGCGGGGTGGGAGGGGGAGGGGGGGGGGGTGTCAAGGAGCGGGAGCCAGCCGCCGCCGCGCAAGCGTAGGAGCTTTGGAGTGGGAAGAGACAGCCTGGATAGCAACGGGGAGGAGTCAGGGACGGGGGCGGGGGCGGGGGGGGGGGGGGCGCGGGAACGGGGGGGGCGCCTTTTTTTGCGATGCCGGCGGAGGATGTCGAGCAGAGGCTCAAGGCCATCCACAAGGGTCCCGCGCACGAGGACTTCCACCTCTGCTGCGTGTGCATGGACCGTCCGAGAGATGCCGCGCTTATCCATGGAAAAACCTCGCACCAAGCGTGCTGCTACGACTGCGCAGTGGAGCTCTTCGAGCGCGGCCTTCCTTGCCCATGCTGCCGCCAATCCATCGCTCACGTGGTGAAGAATTTTCTCTGAATTTTCTCTGAATTTTTACTTACTCACACGCGGCGTATGCTTTTTTATTTTGTCTAGTTTTTTTTTTTTCGCGCGCACCTGTGGTTGAAGAATTTTATCTGGATTTTTTTTTCCGCACGGCGATTTTTTATTTTTTCCCCTTCTATTATGATGGGTGGCGTTACGATGACAGCAGCAGCAAGCAGAGGTGTAGGTGTTTTTTTTTTATCCGCCCCCGGGGCTTAAAAACGCGTTTTGTGTGTATGTACACGGACGGACAGGATACACGCGTACTTATATTACGCAAGTACATGTGTGCGTGCGTGCGTGCGCGCCGCGTACATGGTACATGTACGGTACATATACGTGTATCAGATATGCGCGTACATGGTACATGTACGGTACATATACGTGTATCAGATATATGTATGTACGTGTGTGTTGTATTTTTTGTCGTCCTTCTCGCGGTCTTGCTTCCGTTTCTCGTTGGACACGGGAGGGGGGGGTCCCCGCTTTCCTCTTCCCCCCTCCTTCCCCCCCCCCCCGCCCCCGTCCTCCTTTCCCCCTCCCTCCCTCCCCGCTGGTTCCTTCTCACTCACTCACTGCACTTTCCACGAGGAATTGCTTTTTTTTTTTGAACCCTTGCGGGTGGGCACTGGGTTGGGTTTTTGAGGGGAGATTATTCTTCGGGATAAGGTTGCCGGTCAATCAAATCAGGGCGTATGACTTGTGTCTGAGCAAGGGGGGGGGGGGGGGGCGTCAATCGAATCAGGGCGTATGATTTGTGTCTTAGCAGGGAAGGGACGAAGGCATGATAATCAAACCCCTAATGGGTCGATTGAAGTGCAGCGTGCGTGGGTAATGAATGGGTCAAGCTTTTAGAAACGACCGAGTTTCTCTAGCGTATTAAGAGTAGCATATTTTGGCGAGGCCCGTCGATGGAGGAAATGAAATTTATTTTCGCACGCACGAACGCACAAGCGAGATATTTTGCCCCCCGCCCCCACCCCAACCCCCGTTCCCCGCCAAAAATTTCCTTCTTTAGTTGCTTGTGTGCTTATTTCGTCGAAATCAGAGTTGTTTACCAATCGAATCGCTCGGGAGAGTTGGTACGTCGGGGGGGGAGGGATGATAGGTGCTCGCTAAATCAAGGCTCCCAGGCTCGAGGCCGTTCCGGATTTTTTCGAGCGAGCTGAGTTGGTTTTTTGTTTGGCAACGTTTTGTTTAGAAGTGCTTGTGCGTGCGTGCGTGCTTTGTGCGTGCGTGTGCGTGCCTTTTGCGGGGGTGCGTGCTTGTGACGTGCATGCGTATGTGTGGTGTGATCCTTTGCCTGGGAGGGGGGTAGAGAGGGGGGGGATGCAAGCGTGCGAGTGAGCGAGCGTGCGTGCGTGCGTGTGCGCGGGCGTGCGTGTGTTCGCGTGCGTGCGTGTGCGTGCGGGCGAGTGTTCAATTCAACAACACCCACCCCGAGTGTTGGATTCAACAACACCCACTCCCGTTAGATAGAGGCCTACTCTACAAGCAAACCGTGTAGCGCGAGGGAATCATCGCGCGTGTGTCCCCCCCCCCCAAAGAATCGATCTCGTTAGATGGAGGCCAAGTTAGCTATGTTATGTTACCCACGTGGTGGCAATGCCTAGCTGGCTAGTGGCGTGAAATAATCACGCGTGTGTTCTCGACATTTTTTTTGTGTGTCGTGGGTGGGGGGAGAGGGGGTGAGGGTGGGGAAGAGGGTTTCCACCAAATGTAATACCGGATGTTTTTGAGTTATCTCGACCTGCATTCCGCTGAGCGATAAGGGGGAGGAGCGAGAGAGGGAGGGAGAGAGCTCGGGTGGGGGGGGGGTAGAGAGAGGCGGCGGGCGGTGTTGGGGCGGGGGGCGTTAACCGGTGGGAGGGAGGGAGGGAGAGGTCTTCGCGCATTTGCTCGATAGGGGGCAAAGCCTGCTAAATAAATACACCGGGCCGTTCCTGTATCATACGAAGTATTATATACTGCATAGTATAACCCCCCGAGTGGTCCGACGGGGGGGCAGGGGGGGGGGGGGGGGGGGCGTAGCCGTTGCGTCGCGTTGACGAAGCGCAACAACGAAGACGAAACATCTAGCTTGTGAGAAAATTACTATATACGACTACATAAAAAGGATTTAACTATTCGAACTGCGTACGGCTAAGTAATTAGGACACATCGAGGGGGGAGGGAGGCAAGGCAAAGAAGGAAAGGGGCACAGGGGGAGGGGGGGGAGGCAGGAGCCTCGTGCGCAAACATGCGCATACAATTGCGCATTACGCGCATACAATTGCGCATTACGCGCATACAATTCTTATATAGACAGGGGGCACTTTGTTTTTTAGAGGGCATACATACGCCAGTGGTATGGACGAAGATGCCGGATAGTTTTCCCTCTAGCGGGGAGTTCCCAACCCACCTCTGCCCTCACGACTTGGCGTGGCATGGATTGGATTGGATGGCCCTTGAAAGCTAATAATACGAAGTCATACGTGCAAAGGGCTCGACTCGGCATGGTCTTTGAAAAATAATAACGCTAAGCCTCAACTGCGAATGAGAGGAGGAAGGAGGGCGGGGGGTCGAAGGGGAGTCCTTCCTAATATTTACCTGTCTGCCTGTGCTAGGGCGACTGCTGTTTGACTGGTTGATCGGCTGGGTGGTGTTTGGCGCGCGGCCCGTTGCACGCACAGGCGGCGGTGGCATTGTTGCTCGATAGCGGCATTGTTGCGTTGATAGCAGCACTAGCTTTGCTTTTTTTGCGTTTGCTTCGCTTGCTTGCTTTGATTTTGAGCGCTCGCTTTTTTTGTGCTGACTTTACTTGACTGGCCTTGCCATGCTTGCTGTGCTTGCGCGTGTTTCGCTTTGGGATGTTGGCTTGCTCACTGCTGTGGAAAGATTTTTCACATGACAGCAGTAACTCCAGTTGTAGCCTGTTGCTTACGTCGTCGAATTTTTGCGACGATTTTAGCTGAGAGTGTGTGTGGCTGGCTACCTGCTGTTCGTTGCCGTCATTTTGTGGTTGCTGTTGTTGTTGCTGCCGCCGCTGTATGCTTGCTTGCTTGCTTACGCGGCGTTTCTTGCCGTCATTTCGTGGTTGCTGTTGTTGCTGCCGCCGCTGCTTGCTTGCTTACGCGAGCGCGAGAAATCAGACAAGACAGATTTTTCGGACAAGTTTTGAAGCTAAGCATGGCCAAGGTAGGGTGGGTGGGGGTGGGCCAGCCTTACTTGTGTTTACAGCTGCTGGCGGTGTCAGTGTTTGTGGTGGTGTCCTTCTTCCCTCACTCTCGTCTCTCCTTTTTTTTTGCGCGCCCGGCAAACGGACGATATCATGATCAAGACTGAATTATTATTTTGTCCGCTTAAGGCACGCGTTATTCATTATTATGAGTACGAATACATTTTTTGTTTTTGTTTTTATGCGTGACGTATATACAGACGTACCTGGTATATAACGTGGTCCGTTTGTGCGTACGCTATCATACGTAAAGTAAGTGCCTGGTGCACGCATGCATGTGCGTGCGTGCATTTTGCGTGCGTGTGAGTTATTAAATTAGTGTGTGTGTTTTCTTTTATTTTTTTACATATCTAGAAGCGTTCTCTGAAAAAGAACCAAAACGCCACCGCTTGGTTAGTGGTGGCGTGGTGGCGGCGGCGGTGGTGGTCTTTATGGTGATGGTGGCGGAGGTTGTGATGGTGGTCGTGGTTGGTTGGGTTGGTGGTGGTATTGTTGGTGGTGGTATGATTTTTGGTGACGGCGAAAAATCAATCGGTCGATCACGAAACCAAAAAAAAGTGAAAGTTACACGACGAGGAGGGTTGTTGTGACGGTCACATTTCCCCGGCGATTCTTGTTTGTTTTCGTTTTTTATCACGTTCTCTGGTGGTGGCAGTATGTTTATTTTTTTGTTCCCGGACAAGATGCCAGACGCGCCTTACATTCTTCTACTTGCTACGCAGTGAGTAGAGAGCGGCAGGCACCCAAGCGGCACGCGGACAAAACGACCCGCGGCGCTGCTATGCCCCTTCTTCTTCTACTTGCTGCGAAAGCGAGTAGAAAGCGGCAGGCGCCAAGCAGCACACGGACGAAACGACCCGCGGTGCTGATAGAGAGATGTTGCGGGGTGTTGTGGGTGGGGGTACGGACGAGAGAAGAGGCAGAGGGCACACTCTACTCGTACAAAGCAGCTCGCAAGATAAGGAAAGAGAGAGAGAGGCGAAACGGAGAGGGAAGAAGACGAAGAGAGTAGAGAGGGAGAGAGAGGGCCAGACGGGAGAAGAAGACTTGTCTTTTTTTTGGAAGCGGCTGGGGCGTTGCCGGGGGGGGGGGGGGGGGGGGGCACGAGGAATTGTTTGTTGCTTTTTTTGTGGCAGGAGAAAATTGTTTGGTTGTTGCTAGTTTTTGTCGAGAAGTGGATGGTGTTGGGTGAGTATTTGGTTCCAAGTCTGATTTACTGATTTGTTTTATGTGTAATAATGTATACCAGGTACCTGGTACGTTCTTAGTCCACATGTATACCTCCTGCGTTCGCTAGAGAGATAAAAACACGCGCAGTAAGTAGTCAGTGATGACGATGTGCTTTTTGCTTGTGCTGTTTTTTTGCTTTGCATGGGTCTACAATTTTAATGAAAAAGACTGACGTTTTTTTGCTATTTTTTTCATGTTTTTATTCTCGTCATTAGCCCCTTTGGAACTTGATTAAAGTAGAGCGACCAAAAGACAAGACAAGTGCACGCGCACCGGCTTCCGTCAGCGCGCCGCAGCAGCACGAATGGGATCATGTCGTGCATCTATCTCTTGTCGGAATTTGATAAAACCGGACTATTCCCCCGTTCCCCCGGTCTATGGTCGCGCCTGCGAAGGAGCCGCAACCTCCGATTCGGATTTCAAAATTAGCTTCTTAAGAACTATTGGCCTAAGACACAACGCCGCGCAAAATTGTCAGGAAAAAGCATTAAAAAAAAACCTGTACGGACAGGACACACAAAAAGCGAAAAAAGAGAAAGCCGGAGATCGGGTCGTTGACTCTATAGTAGTGATCAGCTGACATTTGCGGACGGGATTGATTGATTGATTGATTGATTGGTGATGGTTGTAATCGAAAACGGGAGGTACATCGAGAAGTCAGGGAAAAAAAATGAACCTAGTTTTTTTTTCATTACCCTCCACTGGCGGGATGTATGGGTGGGATGTATGCTGGAGTCTATAACTAGTCTAAACAAATACCCTATGTGTACTACAGAAAAAAAAAACAAAAAAAAACAACACGCTCTATACAGAAAAGAAAGGCATTTCTTTCGTGCCTCGGTTTTCCAAGTAGTGGTCAATCTTTTCTCAAGATATGTGGGAGGTCTTTACCGGTGGGAAAGTGTTAAGGTATTAGTGGGGTATTAGTCCGTTTGACCACTTGCAAAAGGTTAACCTATAGCTTACCCAAACTAAGCCTTATAACAAAAGTCCTTGGTCAAGAGTCGTTCTACGGTAGCCCCCCACACCCCAGCTTTCATTTAACGAAATCGCCGGTTTTGAGACCAGCCCACGGCCGTATCTCCTGAAACACGGTGCCCCTTCCTTGCCAACCCGACGTCATCGGTCGACAGTCCTTCGCGAACAAGAAAATGAATAATGAGAACATGATTGACCGAGGACCAACGCCCGAATGGGTAGGGTGGACCGTAACTGGACCAAGTCCGGCGGAAGACCATCTCCCATGGCCAGGGGTTTTGTTAGTGGGTGAGCTTGCGCAAGTCCCACACTACCCGGAAAGATGACATTCCGGGTGGCTATCTCCACCGAAACTGACCCTCAGGGGACAGGCCGGGTCGACATACACACGCACCCGTATACAACGGCAGCTAACGGCAGCTTGCGCTGCCGGGGTTGTAACGAAGACCACTGATAGGGACAGCTTACGCTATACCTACAATGGGACCCGAAGGGTGCGCCAGCTAGCGTTGGGCCTGCGAAAGCAACTGAGTTAAATCGACACACGACGCGTATGAAAATACGTGGAAGTGTGGTGAGCTAAAGCTTTATTTTTCCCCATCCGCCGGAGGATGAAAAACAAAAAGAAAAAAAAAAAAAAAATCATAGCATCTTTCCTCGTATCAGACAGAGCAGCCGCGAAACGTTCGTTCAAGAACATCGCTGGTTTTTAGGGTGGAGGAGGTGATATCGTAGAATCAGTCTCAACATGATGTACGTACCGTCTGAAAAAATGCGGGCACGAAAACTGTGTCTTTGTCGTGTTATTGTAGTAGTTGCAGGCCCTATATACTGCAGTTTCGTGCCCGCAGTTTTCCAATTGGTTTGTTTCTTTTTAGATGGGATTTTTGATTGGTGGAGACATGCTCGATCGACATGATGAGCCATCTGGAAAGCAACTGCGGGCACGAAACGTCTTTTTTTGTCGTCTACTGCTGTACTGTAGTTGCAAGTAATTTGTCCTCTCGAACGTGGGTACAGTTCTAGACGGAACCTGAAGCCTATATCGTATGATGGGGAGGGAGGGGGGGGGGAAGCAGGCATAGAAACGAGTAATTATGCTTGGTGCATACAGCAGGTTTCCTTTTGGTTTCCTCCGTGGTTTTCTTCTTGAAAAAAAATCGGGAATTTTGTGACGAGTGATCAGACATTGAATGAAGCTTACGCCGCACAAACACTGTCGGACGGCAGGCAAGCGCAACACAAAAAAAAAGGTCAAAACAGGGGGGGTTGTTATACTGTCCTGCTTTTTTTTTTCTTTTTTACGACCGGGAGTTTTTAGAGCCCACACGCGCCCGCGCGCGATGTAACTCTCTGCATCCGAGCCATCAAAACCTCTTTTTGCAACACCTTTTTTCAATAAGCTGCTTTGAATGTGTATTGAAGTCTGTTTTTTTACGAGTATTTACTATTTTTTTACCACGGCTGGCTACGGTAGGGGCCCTTTTTTTTTTAGTGGCACCCGCGCGAGTGACCCTCCTGTTGCTGTGCGGTCTCTTAGCAACCCTTTTAGCATCTTTTTTAGCACCGCAGTCCCGAGTTGGGGTGCAAAACATTTACAGTTGGACTGGGATAATTGCAGGAGTTAGCACAATGGGTTTTATCACTCTGTCCGTCAATTTAGGCAACCTTTGAACATCAGTATTGAAATAAAATGTTGATTGTATTTACGGACAGAGCGGTAAAAGCTTTAGTGCTGGCTTAATTTTGCATTGTGAACCCGCAATGGAGCGGCTAGCGACGCCGCCCCAATCAAATCGCCTCGTGTGTTTTTGTCGGCGAGGTACAGAGTCACTCGCGCGAGTGGCTCGAATCCGGCAGTGTGTAAGGGGGTATATCATAACATCATCATCGTAACATCATCATAACATCATCATAACATCATCGTAACATCATCATAACATCATAAGATCATCATAACATCATCGTTAATATCACCATAACATCATCATAACATCACCATAACATCATCGTAACATCATCGTAACATCATCACAACATCATCATAACATCATCATAACATCATCATGACATCATCACAACATCATCGTAACATCATCATACCAACATCGTAACATCATCATAACATCATCATAACATCATCATAATATCACCATAACATCACCATAACATCATCATAACATCATCATAACATCATCATAACATCATCGCAACATCGTCATAACATCATCATAACATCATCATAACATCGTCATAACATCACCATAATAACATCATCATAACACCATCATAGCATCACCATAACGTCATCATAACATTATCATAACATCGTCATAGCATCATCATAACACCATCATAACACCATCATAACATCACCATAACATCATCATAACACCATCATAACATCATCATAACATCATCATAACATCATCATAACACCACCATAACATCCCCCCTACTAATACCGTACCCTTGATATATATATTGCCATAAAACATTTTTTTTTCTAAGATGCTTTGAATATCTTTTCATCAACACGTTTGGTTGGCGCAGTGAAACAAACAATCCTTCCACGACCGGATGGTGCACGTCGCGTAGCCGAAAAGCGATGAGCAAACAAAATAGAAGAGGTTTGCTAAACGTGACTCGACTCCTGCTACGATATAGGGTATACCTTTTTTTGGCGAAAATAGTTTCCGAATGGCGGGGCGCCTAAACCCAGAATCGTCCTCAAAGGGTTATTCACTTTCGTGTTTTTTTTGCTTATACTAGATATGTTTTGGTAAATATGTGAAGGAGTACAAGACCAGGTAGGGATGCAGGAGTAGCCACCGCTTGACGTGCTCGAGGCTCGTTCAGGAAATAGAGACGTGTTCTTGATTATTATTGCAGGAGACCCGTGTCACAGGCAGAAGTGACCGGGTGGGGGGGGGTGAGAGTCACAGTTCCACAATCCTGGACCCATCACCCCCCCCCCGGATATCAACCTCACCCGGTACACCTTCTCGACAATAGTATACCGCTAATAGTAGCCCGTAGTAAAATCCCTGTAAAACGTGGCAGATGCCTTAGGTACGTCACCGGTAAACTTCGAGATCCGTCAGTGTAATTCTGACGTTGTTCCAACTTGTCTGCGACACCCCGCTACTTTTTGATGGAGTGACCATAATCTGGTTCAGACCAATGCTAGGATAGGGGGGTCATGTTTTTTTTTGGGGACTTTTTTCACAGTGGCCCGGAGACACTCGCGCGAGTGACCCCCTGACCCTTTGCGGTCTTAAGCTTGTTTTTTTTTTCTTGTATTTCGCGACATCGATCCGCAACGCAATAGTTAGCCACGCTGCTGCCGAGCATATCGTGTAATTTGGTTTCGTCAGTCAGGTGCAGAGTCACTCGTGCAAGTGACTCAAATCCCGTAGTGAAAAAAAGGGGGGCGTATTAGCTTCCCCCCTCCCGAAGTCTTAGTCTTTAACTGAGTAACTTTGTCTACGAGTAGCACTGTGGAAAAGTCGTGGTTGGAAAAAAACAATAATGTAAATCAAATGTGGAGATCATGTTTTTGTAAAGAACGTTCTTCAGGTGTGGAGATTTTTTTCACAGGTTGAGCTGCCCCACCCGCGCCCCCCCTGCCCCACCCCCCTTTTTTTTGTAAAGCTCTGACTTCCTTCATCTAGATATGAAAGAAGTCGAGGCATCGAACGCCATGAAATGTTTTATCCTTTTACTCAATATGGGAGTAAATATGCCATAAGTTTGACACTCCGCCACAGTAGCCCACCCTGAATAGTCGATGCAGATTGCACTACCTGGTAGAAGAAAAAACAAAGATGGACAGGGGCATCTGAAATACCAAAGGTGGGATCGAAGATGCGGCTATTCGAAACAACGAAAATGAAAAAGAGGCTACAGACCTACCCTACACCTTGCAAATGAGGCTAAGACGCCTCTCTCTGGCAAAGCGCAGGCCCGTTGTACGCAAGTGCTGAAAGCAGGGGCGGGGTACCAATGAAACGTATACAAGTCTAGCTGAAAAAAAAGGGGGGCAGTAAAAGTCAACGGGCAACGGCCAAACGTTAAGCCTTGTGCGGCGAAACAGACACAAACCAGTGGGTCGACGATGGCGTGGGCCCGAAGGGGACTAGCATGGTTAGCCGCATGGCCCGAAAAAAACGGGAAAAAACGGTGAAGGCTTACAAAGGTAAACTCGGCAAGAGGGCCCGTAAAAATAAATTGCCATCGTGACCCACAAGATGGAGGCGCTGCAGAAAGAGGCGAAAACCCAACACAAAATGGGCTACCGTACGAAAACCCAGAAAATAAGTATACTTACAACATTAGACAATAAAAAATATCCGGAGCCAAGAAATGGAGTGCACTGCAGAATGCCGGCAAATGGCTGAACGCCTGTGCATGGGAAGCGTATGAAAACCCAGAAAGAAAGAAGCGTGTTTGTAGAAAGGCAGCGACCGGCTACATCGTTGTGCACCTGAAGCGAAAACCAAAATATATTGCATAGGGGTACCGAATCAAGACACTAGATTCCTGGGTGGCTGTCTCACCTTCTTGGCCAAAAACCTTGCAGGGCTCGGCCGAAGAAGGCCGGCAAGTCCACGGTGTTGACTTAACCGAAGGGGCGAGGTTAACACCAAGCCTGCATTTTGCAGATGGGCAACAACCGGGGCACAAACGAAAGTGTATGGAGCTTGAGCTTTTTTTACCCGGATATCCAGGAGGATCTAGAAAAAAAAAAAAACTAGAAGAGGGGTTCGACTCGAGCTACAAAATAAAGTACATTGCAGAATACCAACCAATCGCTGAATTGTCTGTGCATGGGAAGCAGAACATCAGGGAAAAAGAGCACTACTAATGAACAGTACGAGGGGCTCCACGGGACGCGTCATAATTGCGCAGTACTCCGCGAGCCAGTCCGAGTCTGATAACGCTGAAGACGCCAGGGTCCATGGTTTGCCACCTATTTGAGTGCTGTGAAGCGAAGGCAGAAGAGCGATCTTGATCGGGCCCGGGTCGTCGAGGAAACGGACTATGTAGGAGTCAGGCGAAGAGGTCTCGGGAGAGGCTTGGTTTGCAATCTTTCCCAGCCACCAGAGGAACCGTCGCGAGCCTCGTACCAGAGGTGGGCACCTGCGGGAAGAGCGGAAGAGCTAAAAACGGCGGAGCCAAAGCGCACGCGAGACGAGGCTGTATCCGGGGGCGATAAAGATTTCGCCCCGGGACCGTGATAACTCACGGCGGGCAGCCACGATGCGCATCTGGCGGTATAAACGGTTGGCCTGGCGATGTTGCGAAGGCGTGCCCGACCAGCACCTCAGGGTGTGGTGCCGGAAGTGTTGAAGATCCGGTTTACGTTGCCAAGAAGGGCTGAGGAGTCCCTCCCTATGAGTCTCGTAGAGAACCGCAACAACACCACCACGAACGCGGGCGAATTGGTGGCCCGTGATTTGTTTGACCTCGAGGCGTTCCGGTGGCGTTGTGATGTCATCTGAGGTGGCGTGGTTGGGGAATGGGACTTGGGGTGAAAGGAGTTGAGGACGTACTTGGTGAGGTTGGCCGGAAGGTGTTTGGGCAGGTCGTGGATGTTTGTCGGGGGGGTTGGCAAGGTTTGCATCTAGCGACAGAGGCACGGCGATTGCTGTCTCGTCCCGGCATGTCGGAGGGGAGGTGGAGGTAAAAGAGCTTTTCGTGAAGAGGTCGGCCGTCGGGGATGTCAGACGCCGGTGCGGGGCCGACAGCGAGGATCTTATATGGGCCGGCCCGGTTAAGCGATAGTTTCGTGTTGAGGACAACGGCGTCGGTGCCTTTCTTGGCACCTTGTGGGATAGTTGAAGCGGGGTTGTAATACCACGCCCAACCGCCGACAGAAAACGGAGGGGGTTAACGAAGAGCTGCCAAAATGAGAGCATTGCGGCGGTCAAGACGCCAGATGGTGATCTTGTGCTGCTCACGGACGGCGAGTTAGGCGCGTTGCTGACGGGCAGTGTCGAGGTCGATGTATGCTAGATGGTCCTGGTCCAAACCTTGGTGTCCACCGACGTTAGGGAGGTCGAAGACGGTGAGAGGCCAGCGGGGGAGGCGGCCCAAATGTACTCCCTTAAGGGCTAAACCTGTAGCGGCGCTCACGGAATTGTTGTAGGCGCTCTCTCCGTGCGGAAGCTGGATGTCCCATTCAGTTTGTTGTTTGTTCCCGCTCATGGCGAGCATCAAAGCCATCGCATGATTGACGCGTTCGACACCGCCGTTGGTGCTGGGGTGGTAGGCGCTGGTGGTGATCTTATTGATGCCCAGGCATTCGTAGACGGCGCGGGCACACTTCGAGCAGAACTGTAGGCCATTGTCGGACAGCAGCGTCACGGGGCACCCCCAGAGGAGTATTTAGTGATTCATAATGATATCCATGGTGCTGTGGAGGCGGTGAACTGGGCCTTAGTCACAGCGTACATGTCGGCGCGGCGGCTGAAGCGGTCGGTGAAAAGGAGGATGTAAGCGTTACCTCGGCCCGCGGTGTGAGAGGCAGAGGTCCGAAATAGTCGACTCTGACGAGGATACCGGGGCCGTTGGGTACGGGTAGAGAAAGGGTGGGCCAGCGGATTGGTTGACGCGAAGTCTTGCGTGCCTGGCATTTAAGGCAACGGCGGAGACACCAACGGGTGGAGATGTTCATGCCGATCCACCAGAAAAAGGGCATGAGCATGCTGAGCGTCCCAAGTGGCACGAGGTGACGCTGTGACATGTGTGTAGAACCCACGGACGCATCAACACGGGAACGTATATGCGAGGTGCCTTGTCGGAAGGTGGTTGCGGAGTAGTGATGACTTAACTGGTAGAGGGCATGCATGGTAGGTGGACGAGGAGTACGGTGTCATCATCTGTTGTATGTAGTTGGCCTTTTGCGGCGAGAGCAATGGCCTCGGAAAAAAGCGGGCGGCGGGACGAGGGGGTGTAGTCCAAAAGGTCGTCTGGCGGGGGCGAAGGGAAGTCGAGGGAAAGAAACCGAATGGTTGCGGAGCAGTTGGGTTCCGCGCGTTGTTCACGAGCCCAATCGGTGTGGGTGACGCGATCGACACGGGAACGAAGGTGACGGTCGTCCACAGGATCAGTGACCGGGAGACGAAGCGACGTTGGCGTTGGAGCCTGTACAGCGGAATCGGTCGGTCTTGGCACGGTAGCCGATGGGCGGGCGATCTGTTGCAGAGTAGAGGCGCTCTCTGTGGCTGTGGGAGCAGAGGCAAGCGGCAGGGAGTCTTGTGTGGTACGGCGGAAGCGCTGTGAAGCGGGTCGGCGGCACGGTCTTGAACAGAAATGGAGGCCACGAACGAGGCGGGAGCTTGGATCAGGTCCGAGGTGTCCATGCGCGGTCCGAGGCGGCCAAAATCGCCCAAGTCTTGGTCTGTAAAAGGAAGAATAGAAATGGTGGGGAGGGGGTGTGACGGCGGGGTAACGAGCCCACCCAAGCCAATGCCCGGAATGGAGGGTTCGCTGGGCGTTAGTCCGCAAGCTTGGATGAGGTAGACACCAACTGAACCGGGGCTGCTGAGGCAGTTACGTCCTGCACGAGCAAGTTTGGTGGCGGGTTGTGGGGGCCGGGAGAGGAAGTCGGCATTGCCATTGACCGATCCTTTGTGGTACTCCAAGGTCAACGTGTAGGCGGAGAGAAACTCTAACCAACGTTACACACGGGCGTTATGTTCTCCGACATTGTTAATGGTTTCGAGTGCCTTATGGTCCGAATATATCCTGAATTTCGTGGACCAAAGGTGACCGTGGAGGCGCTTGATAGCCCGGGCGATGCTCCCGGATTCGAGGTCAAGGGGTGTCCAGTTTCGCTCGTTGTTGAGGGTGGCGCGGTTGATGAACAGGATGGGACGGACAGAACCGTCAGGTTGCTCTTGCTCGAGGTTTGCGCCAGAGTCGTCTTAGCTGGTGTCGCAGTACAGGCGAAAAGGACGGGAGTTGTCGGCAACGGCATCCCAGTCCGAGTAGACCAAGACAGGCAAGGTGGCGAGTTCCTGGAGGAGCTGGCGAACAATGGATTCCATGGCCTGGGTAAGCACGAACTTAACACCTTGTTTTGAGGAGAGCGTTGACGGGGCGGAGGCGAGTGGACATGTTGGCGATGCACTTGCGATGGTAGCCGATGCCTCCCGAGCAAGGCTACGGCAGGGGAAGGCGTCCCAATTTTCACTATTAATAGCTGGTTTGAGCCACTCGCGCGAGTGACTCAGTACTTCACGGACAAGAATGCTCTACGAGGCGATTTTTTTTTGGCGTAGCGAAGATGACCATTTCATCGCGGATTGATTTCGTCAAGTTATAACATTCAAGGAAAAAACGTAAGGCCCCAGAGGAACAGAGGGGTTACTCGCGCGAGTGACTCCGAGCCTACACCAAAAAAGCGGCCCCTAAAAGGGGACCCTTATGGTACCGTAGCCTGGATCTCCCAGGAGAGAGCGGAGACGCGTGCTACGATAGAGGTGCGCCGCGTTTTTTTCTGAGGTTCATTAGTTTAGGAGCTTAAGACGTCTCCCGAAAACTGATTTGGACAGAAAATAATATTGCCGACCGGATGAAAAAATCCCATGGCCTCAGGTATAGAAACGAGAATCACACAAAAATTAAGGGGGCGTATTTTCCGACGATTTTGGGTCAAGGAGCTCCGTCATTCAGAAACCGTTTCAGACGAAAAATGATGCTTCTATCGTACCAAGCGTCCGGAGCTGCTTGGTGTTCTTCGGCATCGGTATCTTAGTGAGGGCGGTGACCTTTTCGGCGCTAGGGCTAACACCTGCGGAGGAGATGGTGCGCCCCAGGACATCGGCTTCGGTGGCTCCAACTTTGGTCTTGGTGGGGGAAAGTTTTAAGAAGTGCCGACGGAGGCGTTCGAAGAGGGCGCGGATGTTATTGACGCCGGCGGTCGGGGTCGGGGCTCGAAGACGATTGACATCATCAAGGTAGGCGGCAACACGTTCGAGGTCCTTGGCGACCTCGTCAACAACCTTAACGAACCAACCGGGTGCGGCGCTGCTACCCTGGGGCACGACGAGCCACTCGAGGAGGCGGGTGGGGGTGCAGGACGCTGTGAGGGGGGTGGTGTCCTTGTCGATGGTGACCTGGTGGAATGACGACACCAGGTCGAACAGGGAGAGGATGCGGCCTTTACCGAGGGAGTCGAGTACCTGGTCAACGCGGGGAATGGGAAGCTGTCCAAGCGAGCTGATGGCGTTGAGCTTGTTGTAGTTCGCCGTTAGCCGGACATTGCCGTCTTTCTTCGGAACTGATACCATAGGGCTGGAGCACGGTGAGGTCGAGTGCTGGATGAGGCCGGCGGCCAGACATTGGTCAAGCACCGCGTCGGCCTCTTAGGCGATGATAGGGTTGATGCGGTACGGACGGGACGTGATGGGCGCGCTGTCCGAGGGAACGGTGATCTTCAACGGAACCAGGGAGCACGAGCCGAAATCTGTCTTGGATGCAGAAAAAACGTCGGGGAAATCGCAGCGGACGTTCCTCAAAGACGAAATCACTGATGGGAACCAACCGGAACCGTGGAGGTCGAACGTGATGTCGCGGAAGTGGAGCAGTAGCCGGTCCCACAGTCGGAGGAGGCTCTCCCGCTGGTCGTCGCTCAGGCGTCTCGATAGTAAGGGACAGGGGGTCCTCGGAGTAGGCTCTCTCGCTGGTCGTCGCTCAGGCGTCTCGATAGTTAGGGACAGGGGGTCCTCGGAGTAGGTCGGGTGCCGGTAGGGGGAAGTCCGTCGTCGGCCGCGGGGATGCCGTCGTGCAAGGCGTGGACGACGGGGGCGGCGGGATCTGGAGGTGGCGGCACGGGTAAGGGGATCTGTATGAGGGGGGGGGAAGAGGTCCCAAGGAGGTCGCCAGGGGTCGTTCTATGGTATCCCCCCCAACTTTTCTTTAAAGAAATCGCCGGTTCTGAAACCAGCTCCTGACCGTACCTCCTGAAATACGGTGCTCCTTGCCACCCCGACGTCATTGTTTGATGGTCCTTTGCAAAAAAAGAAAATACAACATGGATACATTTTCTCATAGCACCCTTCCTCGCGTCGAGCAGCCATGAAACGTTCGTTAAAGACAATCGCTGGTTTTGGGGGGGGCTATCGTAGAATCAGTTCTTGGCTCGATGTCGGTGTTGCCCGTGAGCGGGATTCGCTGGAGTCCATTGGCGACGAATATTTCAGTTTCAGAGGAGACGACTTCTCGGGGAAGCATGTCGACCAAGTAGTTAACTGTTAGAGCGAGTACACCCGAAGGGCGCACCGTATTAACGAGAACGGACGACGGAGTAGACGAAACCACTTCGATGCCGTAGACCTCGAGATGGAAGACGTCGTCCGTTCGTCTGGTATCTTGAACGAGCGTGGAAACGTCGTTGGTGTAAGGGGTGCTGGAGGAGAGTTATCCGAAAGTCAGTTCTGGTGGCTGGCGTCATAGGGTGGTGTACGTACGCTGTTCGTAACTCATCCAGCTATTGCGTCCCAAACGGATCGGGTGCTGCATAGTACCATGCGGAACTGTACATACCCAAACTGCGAATTCAGCGGAAGGGTTGTCACCATGTAAGAACTGAACGCTGATCCGTACGGAAGTCGAAGTGACGAGGTGAGCGCTATTTTGCCGAAGCTACCCGCGTAACGAAGAGTCGCATGTATCTCACAGGAGTCCGATGCCGCGCCGCGGTGCTTCATGCTAGACCAGGCCTCGGCGGAGATTAAGGCCTGTGGCAAGCCGGTGTCCAAGAGGGCCACCAGACCACAGCGGGAGGCGACGGTGGGTCCACTATGCGCCTTGATCCGTGTGGTAAAGGAGGCGTCGTCGACGGTGATGATGCCGTCGAAGAGGCGCGGGTCATGTTCTGGAATGAAGGACGGGGTGGGAGCAGACGTGGGGAATGTGGTTCGTTACAACGGCGTTGACGTAGGTGCAGGGGGGGGGGGGGGTGTCGGGGAGGAAAGGGGGCAAGGCTTGGTCGAACGTCGAAGGTGTGAGCGCTGGTCGGGCGGGTGTGCTGATCTCGTGAATCCCGTTGTCGGAAGGAGAAAAGCGAGCGGAAAGGGAAGGGGGGACGGGTGCGGAAGAGTCGAGCAGGCGGCGGACCTTCATTAGGACGTCGCCTAAACGGTCGAGTCCCGGCCAGATCGAAGGCCGGAGGGCTTGGGGGTCACCAGCTCTGAGACCGATGCCCCAGATGAGATCGTACGGGCTGGCTTTGGCGAGGATCTCGTTGACCGTGTCCACAAGCTGCTGCAAACGGGAGGGGACAGAGGATTTTGCGGGGTTGTCCCGAAGAACGATGCCGTGGCGGTGCTGCTCCCAAAGCTCTTGGTTGAAGTTGCAGACGGTTTTCCCGAGGCGTCTCTGTCGCGCGGGGTCCGAAGAGGCCACAATGCTCCGGCGAGCCGCGACGTCGCCAAAGAGCCTAGCTTTCTCCGCCATCATGACCTGCTCCGCGCAGCTGTAGTGCTGACGGTGAACGCCGAAGGGCACCACTGCGAAAAAACGGAGGACGAGTCCCTAAAAAACAACAGTCTGTCGCGGGGTAACGAGGGGGCAACATAACGAGAAAAGGTTCGGCAGTCCTGTGAAGTGTCGCTCGGCGTAGTCGGGGAAGCAGCTCAACAGTGGCTTCAAGTCTCGAGTTCGCGGGGGGGGTGTTCGACGGGGCCGAGGCCCTCGGGAGGTTTCCGTGGCGGTTCGAAGAAGCTTGTGAGGGAGAACCCTGTAGGCTCCTGCTAAAATCACGCGACCGCGGCGAAGAAGGGGGAACATACTCGAAAGAAGATGCTGTACCTGCAGTAGTCTGTGATCCCAAAGAAAGGTGGCGGTGAAGGTAGCTCCTGGCATGTTCTTGGTGACGTAGTGGTCGAGCCTTCCGCGGAAGAATGCGCGGGGAAACCATCCCTTGGGCCCAGGGAAAGTGGTGTGGTCAGCACGGGACGGTCAGCTGGAAGCCCGGTGTTCCGGGAAGTCGAAGTAGTCGCTGTTTTCCCGCGATCTACCATAAGGTTGACACTCCATCACAAGCACCCTACCTATGATAGGTCATGGGTTTTGTTCACCAGGTTGCATTTTTTTTTCAGTTTCATCAAAAAGTCATTTTTTGGGTGAGGTTTATATAGCTCCTCACACTGAAGAGAGTGCCAACCCATTTCCAACTCCAAAAATGATCCTAGTCTAACTCCAAGTGTTTTGACCCCATGTCGGGGGTGCGGTGCTAAAAAGGGTCAACTATGTGTGAGTGTTTTTAAGTCCTGCCGTCAACGCCATGAGTTAAGTTGCTGGGGGGTGAGACGCAGACGTATCCCCTGCAGGTCGCGACCAAAGTGGGCGTGTCCTCGGGGTTACTCTCGCTTCATAGCTCACAAGCGAAAGAGAAGCACCTTCTGTGATTCCCTCAGGATCGTGATGACAACTGGGACGGGAGGCACAAGTCTCTCGTCTCCTGACTATCCCGAATAAAAAAAACACCATCCTACATCATACGAAAACGGTCGATTATACCTATCGGAGGCAGGTAATTACCGGCCTTCCAAGGCCGTGCCTTAACAAGAGACCCAGGAATCAATTGGTGCACACCCCTCAACTGTAGCTTGTGTCAGCCCCTTAGAGAACATGCTGCGGCAGAGGTGATTGCACCGTTTTGTTTCTGAGGCGTCATGTGAGTACGACGTCTTCCCCCAGGAAGGGGGCTATGTTGTTCTGCCACACCACCGCCTTACTGCCCCCCCCGCCCCCCCCCTTCGGCTAACAAAATACCCAATAAACGTTGGAACTCCTTTTTCTCGAATATGGTTGGTCAGGAAGTGTTAGAAATCTCACGGGCCGGGCCAGGAGGTTTTCAATGATCATGCCTCTGCTTCGAGGAATTGCACGCGTTCAGTTTGCCCGTGGCGTGTGTGGAACTAATACAAGAGCTTATCTAGTACCCAGTGAGTAACCAACGTGGAACCTGCCCAGTAGGGACACCTGCAAACGTTGGCCTGTGTCTGTAACAGCACCAATCCAAACGTTCATGGCGTCGTCGAAATGTGAACATTCTTCCTTCGCAGTTCTTTCGTTTACGTTGCTCATTGCTCCCGGGCCATGGGATTGTCCATCAGTCAGTGTGGTAATTACAAAAAAAAAGACAGGTTTTGGGTGGTTGGGGGTATAGAGCTCCCCAAGTCAAGAACCTTGCAGGGACAAAAAAATGGTGCACCTCTACCTCGTAGACGAGTTCTAAGATATAATAGGGTACATACCAGTTTTTTGGCAAAATAACAAAACATGTTTTCTGAACGACGGTGCTCATTATCATATAACCCAAAATCGTCGGAATTGCATCGTGTTTTTTTAATACCTCGCCCCCAGGGGGTGTATACGGCTCTTCAGGGTGGGCTAGTGTTGTGGTATTTCCCTGAGAGCCTAACAAGGCGTAATATATGGGATACGGCTGGATGTACAAGGGTTTCACATGCCTTTGAAGGCATGTCCAGACATCATAGGCATGCATACACCGGTTTTTTGTTTTTGGTTTTTTAAACAACAAAATTCGGACGATTTTGCCTCATAAAAGCCCCCAAAACCCCTCCCTACACTAAGCCCTGCAAGTAATTTTGTTCCCCCAAAATGGGTTTCCATTTGTAAAGGCGTTAAGGAGGTCCCGTCATTCGGAAAGTAAAAAAAGGTTTCGGCCAAAAGGTGGTATACCTTAATACTTCTATGGTAGCATGCGTGTTATCAGCCTATTATTGGTTAACCTTTTGCAGGTGGTCAAACGGACTATAATAATACCCCACTATTAATACCGGTAATACCCGAACAAATGGCGTCGTCGACAGACCATAGCTTTTTTTGGGTCGTGGGTTCCAATCCCACCATCCACCATAATAAACTTTTTCAGACCTTTCCCCATGTCGAATCGAAAATACTCTCCCCGGTATCCCCAGGAAATGAAACCGCTCGGATATTGACAGGTCCGCCCGTATATCCGGCCGACCTGCTATCCCGCCGTTTCAGGGGGCGGCGGTGTTGGAAGGCTTATTTTGGGTAAGCTATTGTTGGTTAACCTTTTGCAAGTGGTCAAACGGACTAATACCCCACTGAACACCTTAACATGCGTGCAAAGGGCAAAAGGCTATTATACAAGGTATGTATGCGGTAACGGGACGCCTGCTACGATATAGGGTATACCACATTTTGCCGAAAATAGTTTATCTGAATTGCGGGGTTCTGCTGTTCCAACCCACAACTTCGTTGGAGTGGACGTCATTATTGTTGATTCTTCGCAACATGACATGCAGTTTTTTGTTGCATACCGAAGGCATGATGGGTTGGTCTTGTTGATCGGGCTGCGCCTTTCGTTTTTTTCAGGGCTCTTCGCCGGTCGGGTCAGGAGTTCTTTGAATCTCACGGGTCGGGTCGGACCATCCTGACCCCCGACCCGACCCGTGAGATTCGAAGAAGTCCTGATCCGACCCGTTCCGACCCGTTTCGACCCGTGAGATTTCGAGCTACCTCCTGTCCCTACCCGCCTCGACAACGGGAGAGTTTGGAAAGCTCCTAACCCGCCCCGTGGGTGTGCCGGATCACGACCCGTGAAAAGCCCTGTTTCGTTTGTTAATCAAAGATCAGTTTTGGTTGTATGCAATGCAAAATCAAACATTCATCAATTCCTTCGTCATTATTCGTGATACATCACTCTTCGGCTGCAACGTTGAAGAAGTATGGGCTACCCAGCCATACTTAGCATTCTCATGTAGCATGTTTGTATGGGAAAAAAGGGGATGATGCTTTTGCCTCGCGGAATTGAACGCTTTCCAGTTCGTCCGTGGCGTGTGTGGAACTAAGACAAGAGCTTATTATGCAGTATAAGTGAGTGACCAACGTGGAACCTGCCTAGTAGAGAAACCTGCAAAGGGTGGCCTGTGTCTGTAACAGCCCCTTAATCTTCTTGTAGTGTCCATTGGCTTGCGCTGTTCATTTTTCTCGAAACCATTTTTTGGGTGGGGAATACAGAGCTCCTCAACTGGTTAGGAGCCCCAGAAAATAACGGGTGCACCTCTACTACACTATTAGTAGCATATACTTCCTTTGTCTCGTAAGTTAGAGTACCTAAGGGTAATACGTTGTCTGGGTACAACCGTGTTAAGTGAGGATAGTATAGTCGGATTCGTTAGAAAGATAAACGAAGAAGCTAGACAAGAGTAAAAAGTTCTATTTCTTTACCAAAAATGGGTCAAAATACATATTATATATACTTCGAAGTATATTACGATAAAAAATGAAAATACACTCCAGCTGTGAGATCGAATATTTCGTCGAAACTCATCTTGGCAAGTTGTGTGTGATACCCCGGTCGCGCGTATTACGAGTTGTGTGTCCTCATTAAGGATATAGGTCGGCGACTCCCCTTACAACTACAGTGTACACAGCAGCTATCAGGGTCAACAGGGTGATGTTAGTCAGTCTGTGCGCCCTATTTTGGCCCATGTTGGGAATATTTTTTTAGAACGTTTTTTTAGATTATTTTCGAGAATCTCGAAATTTCTCCAAACAAAGCGTCCAAATTTAGTTCCCTACCTGCCCAGTACCCATTCTAGCGGTGGACTCGCCCCCCAGCACACCCCTCCTCCTACCTCGCAAACTGTTGGCACCGACGTATCGGTTGGTCACCGCTACGCCATGGCGCTACAAAAGAGTTTTTTTTTCCCCCTCCCGGCACTTTCTTTTCCGTGGGAAAGGCAAAATACGGCCATTTTCACGCTGACTGTTTTTTTTGTCGGCCGTTCGGCTGGACGGTTTAAGCACGAGCCAGCTTGGAAAAAAAAAAACATGCTTTTTGCTCAGAAAAACACCGAAAAAATTTCAACAAAAAAATCGAAAAACAGATCGGACACGGTTGTTAAGGGCCCGCACAAATTAGGTACCCTAATTTATGAGACAGAGGAAGCATATATAGTCTATGTGTGTCTTTTGGTCAGGGGTTAAAGCCTTTACAAATGGAAAACCCTGTTTTGGGGAAGGATTTGGGGCTCTGAAGGGGTTAAGCTCACCCATGTGTGCGCACTTCCACGTAGTTACTTTTCCATACAACCTCGCTGCCGAGTGCCAACTCAACTCCAATGACGTGCATTCGCACTCCAGCGCTCTTAGCTGGCGTGCCTTTCGGTTCCTCCGTGGCGATCAATGTGACGGCAGTGCAAGCTGTCACTACTACCACCGCCGGTCACCGTGACTACAAACAACAAGGAGCGCAAAAGCTGTCGTGGTCTAGGAGCGCGTTCGTATGCCAACCGGTCGCAATGTTAGCTCTGTAGCACTGCAATCATTCTCACGTCTTTGGGGACAACACGTTTGGGACTATTATTAGACTATAGTGCGGTGGGACAATATTTATATTTACAGTGTATTTATACTAATGAATGGGTAAAAGCCTATAAATGTAGCCGGCCGTCAAAGCTGCATATATGTCGAGAATGATTCGTCATTCGCGCGCGTTGCTGCTATTGAATTTTATGTGCTGCAAATAGCCGCAACGTCGGAATGCCCAAACAACGGTAGTAGTAGTAGTCGTAGTAGTAGAAGTAGTAGTAGTAGTATAATAGTACCAGCAGTCAGTCGTAGTAGTAGTCGTAGTAGTACTACTACAGCTATTTTGGTAGTATTAGGTGCAGTAACAGTACCACGACAACTGTAGCAGTGGATCGCTTAATCTATGCCTTGTCCTTTCCCCGCCCTCGTTCATCTCTGTGATTATTTTTCTGTCTCCATTTATCCGTCTCTCATGCACGCCTCTCCTTCTCGTTTCTTCTTTTCGGGAGCTGCAGGATTAATCTGACCTATTAATATGCATACTATATACATTGTACTAATACATTGTACTGCGACAAAGCTACTGCTAACCTATTGCTGTACAGTTACAAACCAACCACCGGCCTATATTGCCATACGACCAACCACCGGCCTATATTGCCATACGGCGAAAAAGCTACTGATGACCTATTGCTGAACATCGACAAATCTGCAGCTGCAGTGCACCAAACCTACTGACACTACATCCGTGGCCCCTGTATAGTGCCGGTTGCCGCTATGTACGGCGCCTGAAAAGTCGCTTGGCACATATGGGAGCAACCAGAAGTGGCGGTCTGCGGAGTAGTGCCGGTTGCCGCTGTAGTGCCGGTATTTCCGGTTGGCGCTAATTGCAGAATCACCATTTTTTTAGCACCATGACAAACGCACTGAACCTCAGTACTGCGAGACACCTACTGACGTTCTGCGAGACACCTACCGAAAAAACAGCAGCTTCGCGACAGACTCGCCGAACAGCAGCAGTATTACCACGACAAACAACGTACCGCCGACCTTGCGAAAAACCTACTGGGGTACTGTAACAATTCTACTGGAAAAGACAGCAGTATTGTAACACGTGCTGCCAAAATAAAACGGCGACAAACCTATTGAGGCACCGCAACACACTACTGGGGTGCCGTAACAAACCTACTGAAAAAACAGTAGTATTGCGACAAACTCAAGGAACAGCAGTAGTATACATATATACCACACCAAACGCACTGCTGAACTGCGGCAAGACGCGTAGCACGATGCGGGTGGCACTTGTGGGCCTAAGCGCTTCTGACTATCGGTGGAGTGAGGAGCTTCAGATTTTTCAGGGTTCTTCACGGGTCGGGTCGTTCCTCGCGGGCCGGGTCGGGTCGGGTCGGGTCAAGGTGATCCGACCCGGCCCGTGATATTTGAAAACCTCCTGACACGACGCCGACCCGACCTGTGAGGTTTCGAGCACCTCCAGAACCGACCCGATTGGATCGCGAGATTTGGAAACGTCCTGAGCTAACACATGCGCCGATTCATGACCCGCATGGCCCTGGAATGTTTAGACACCCATGGGCCGAATCATGACCCGTGAAAACGCCCTGGAATGTTTAGAAATCCATGGGCCGGGTCATGACCCGTGAAAAGCCCTGGAACGTTTAGAAACCCATGGGCCGGGTCATGACCCGTGAGCAGCCCTGGAATATTTAAGACGCCCATGGGCCGGGTCATGACCCGTGAGCAGCCTTGGAATGTTTAAGATACCCATGGACCGGGTCATGACCCGTGAGCAGCCCTGAAATGTTTCAGACACCCATAGGCCGTCGGGTCATGACCCGTGAAAAGCCCTGGAACGTCTAGACACCCATGGGCCGGGTCATGACCCGTGAATAGCCCTGGAATGTTTTAGACACCCATGGAACGGGTCATGACCCGTGAGCAGCCCTGGAATATTTAAGACGCCCATGGGCCGGGTCATGACCCGTGAGCAGCCTTGGAATGTTTAAGACACCCATGGACCGGGTCATGACCCGTGAGCAGCCCTGAAATGTTTTAGACACCCATAGGCCGTCGGGTCATGACCCGTGAAAAGCCCTGGAACGTCTAGACACCCATGGGCCGGGTCATGACCCGTGAATAGCCCTGGAATGTTTTAGACACCCATGGAACGGGTCATGACCCGCGAACAGCCCTGAAACGTTTTCGACACCCATGGGCCTCCCGGCCATAACCCGTGAAAAGTCCTGGAACGTTTAAGACATCCATGGGCCGGGTCATGACCCGTGGACAGCCCTGAAATGTTTTAGACATCCACGGGCCGCCGGGTCATGACCCATGAAGAGCCCTGGAACGTTCAGACACCCATGGGCCGCCGGGTCATGACCCGCCAAAAGGCCTTGGAATGTTTAGAAACCCCAACATCGTAAACCACGCGTCGCGAATGTACTCCTTCCTGTACGCGACAAAACGCGCTGTACAGTGGTCGTCTCCCCATGATGCCGGTATGCGCTAGCCAACACTACCGGCCAGTGTACCGGACACCGGCATTATTCGGTACAGTACCTATACCAGTTCAAGAACAGACGGTGACAGTCGTGGCAGCCGATTTCAGCGGCACTATACCGGCCGTAGGCATTATTCAACCGGTACTATACGGGAGACAGACTCCTAATCTACAGAAAAAACCTACTGCGGGCTTTCCTAGCCACCGACAAGGGATGGCCAGGGGCGTCTCATCACACGAATAAGCTTGCCGGGTTACACGCATGTGGACGTAAAATGAAAAAATAAATGATAAGCCATTGCGGGGCAGGAGGCCCCCGGGTTATTTTCCACAACACACGCCATCAACACAAAAAAAAGCAGCAGCAGCAGCAGCAGCAGCAGCAGCAGTAGCAGTAGCAGCAGTAGCAGCAGCAGCAGCAGCAGGTACGGCGACCCTACCATGCGGCCTTCCGCTGTTAACGACTAAGTAGAACGAAATCAACCAATCAAACAACTAATCAACCAACCAAACCAACCGGCATCTCATACAAAACAAAAACGTCAGAAAAACGCCAAAAACGCCCAAGAAAATACGCGTGTAATATGCCTGAGCGCAACAACGCACACCCCCAACAAACGCAGGATCAGCAGCAAGCACGTCCAGCGCAGCTACTTGCACCCTGCGGGGTAACACCGATGGCCTTAAAGGCTGTCGATCCCCATCAAATCCACCCGCTCCCCCCAAGGTCCCAAGCCGTGTGGAGGGGGGGGGTCCAATCAACAATCAGCCCCGCCTCCAAAAGCAAAAACAAACTCAACAATCCGTACCGCGGGTTGCTGATACTCCTATTGGCTCCACCCGAGCGACCTAGAAACCATCACCGACTGACCACACTCGGGAATGCTGTTCTCATTGGCTCCCCGCCCGAGTAGTCCACAAACCACCACCGATCATATCCAACAGCCCGTGGGCTGTTCTCATTCGCTCCGCCCGAACGAACCAAAAACCACCACCGACCGACAGCCTGCTGTTCCTGCTGATTCCACTCGAGCGACGCCACAGCCACCACCGATTGACCACGCTTGGGCTGTTTTTCTCATTGGCTCCAAATACCCGAACAGCCCAAAACCCAGTAACGACCAAAAGCGAGCACCGCACGGGCAAGGTTGCTGTTCTCATTGGGTTCACCAGAGTGACCAGCAAACCACTCCCGACCGACCACCTCTAGGCTGCTGTTCTCATTGGCTCCAAACACCCGAACGTAAAAAAAAACACTACCTACCGGCCCAAAAACCACCACCGATCAAAACCCCAACAGCCCGCGGGCTGCTGCTGTTCTTGTAGTCTCCACCAGATCGACCAACAAACCACCACCGACAAACCACCCTCCGGATGCTACCTTTATTGGTTCCACCCGAGCGAACAGAAAACCACTTACCAACCGGTCCGAAAACCACCGCAGCCAACAGCCCGCGGGCTGCTGCTGTTCTTACAGGCTCCTCCCGAGCGACCAGCAAAACCACCGAACGACCACCCGCTTACCAAGACCACAATTTATTTTTCACAAATTAAGAGGGGACGGAGTTTGCATCAACCTTGCGTAAACAGACTCTCTTCGATCCCCCTTAGGAGCCGAGGCCATCTGTTGGCACGTCGGGCATGGGATGGGAAGGGAGGGGAGTGGAGGGGAGGGGGGCGGTGGAGGCGGAGCGAGAGCGGGGAGTGGAAGGGGAGAAGGGGGAGGACGGGAGTGGGAGGAGAGCGGGGGGGAGGGGGGGGAGAACGGGTGAGAGGCTGTGTCAAGGTGGTGGAGACGAATCTGGCGGCACGTTTGTTTGTTTTCTCTCTTTTTGTCGCGATAGCCTCGGTTAACACGTGATACAAAACGGGGTCCGGACACACACCACGGCAGAGGGGCGAACATGCCACTTACCTGGTAAGGTTCTCTATGAACAAAAACCACGGCCCAGGCACACAGACCAGTTTTTTTTTTGTGCAAAACCAATGCGAACTTTTCGACGATTTCGGGTTGAGGAAGCCCCGTCATTCAGTTAATATTCCACACCTCGGACATACCGGATGATCTATCTCCACTTGATGACCTAGACCGTTCAGGGAAGATCTTTGCAGTCTAGCCAGTCTGGCTCATGTTAACCGGTGGGAGCCGTACGATCTGTATGATCTAGCACGTGTTTCCTGGGTTTGATCTGTACTCGATAAATGCAGACCCAGCATAACATCTCATCACGGCAGATACTGGACATGCTGTAGATGATCTAGATCGTCATCTGTCCAAGGTGTGAAATATTTTAAGCCAATAAGTGGTACCTGGTATACCCTATATTGTAGCACGCATGACAAAATGAGCTAAACTGTGAGTGAGTCAAGCACTGTCGCGAGCAAGAACAACCTGACAGCAACCGCAACAACACAAATACACTGAAAAGCTCCTCAGGTGAGAGAGAGGGGGGAGACTTCCCTCAGACGCAGAAATGTTTTAGGCCGAAAAGTCCCCTCGAAACGAGCTAGGATATGGGGGATAGCACGCTTTCGGCGAAAAAATCTGGAAAACGGGGGGCTCCATAGCCCAAAACCGTCGGATATCTCGCTCTTATTTCGCTATATGATTTTTTTGTATGCCTAGGCCATGAGATTGATTTTTTGGTCGGGATGCCCTTTCATTTTTACCTACAAGAAAAAATCAGTTTTTTGCCTCAGGAAGGCATAATACATACTGGTAATACACACATCCTCAAGCGGATAGGAGCCTCAGAAAGAAAAATGGTGCACACACACCTCTACCGAAGCATGTGTCCCTCTCTATATACCGTATACAGCACTCTGTTGTCCCTCTCTGTACACCGTATGTAGCACTCTGTTGTTCTCACGTTAACGCCTCAACACCTGGAAACCCGTTGTTGAGGGCAAATTACTTGCAATTAGAATAAGGGCGGGTTTTGGGGGTCCTAAAGGGGTTAAAAAAAAAACGTTTTTGCCTCAGAAGGCATAATATATACTGGTAATACACACATCCTCAAGCGGTTGGTAGGAGCCTGAGAAAGAAAAACGGTGCACACATCTCTACCGCAGCATGTGTCCCTCTCTATGTACCGTATTTAGCACTCTGTTCTCACGTTAACGCCTCAACAACTGGAAACCCGTTGTTGAGGACAAATTACTTGGAATTAGAATAAGGAGTGGTTTTGGGGCTCTAAAGGGGTTATAACAACTGGAAACCTTTTGGGGACAAACTACTTGGAATTAGAGTAAGGAGGGGTTTTGGGCCTCTGAAGGGGTAATAACTACCTGGTAAAACTTATACCTGGTATAACCTATAGCCTATAACAAGTTGCCATCACATAGTCCGTGGTCACAAGACAAGTTCTACAACCACTCTGGACAGGTTGGAATAATACCGCAGGGAAAAAAGTATCAGGTACATACTGAGTAATTCTCAGCAACGACATGTGTTTTATATTTTATAATAGGGTGCAATAATAAATACCTTGTACTTTTTTGGAGAGGGTAGACGCTATTAACAAGCGATTTCTCCATCCGAGGTAGTCTATAAATACCAGGGTTCTTTACGGTGCGGTTTTTCCTATCGGTTCGGTGCGGTTCGGAGCGGTCAACCTCACCGAACCGCACCGTAGGATACATGAAAAACCGAACCGCACCGTAGCATTTACGATTTTTGAAAACCGCACCGAACCGCACGGCAGGGTATATCACAGCACCGAACCGTAACCGTACCGTACCGTACGATTTACAATATCCGAAAACCGCACCGAACCCCACCGTAAGATTCCCGATTTCTTAAAACCGCACCGAACCGCACCGTTGGAATGACATCGAAACCGCACCGCACCGTATGCATCAAGCCAAAAACCGTTCGACCGGTTACTTAACGGTGCGGTTAACTTGAAACCGTAGAAAACCCGCGGTTCTATCGACCGCGGAACGGTGCTAAAGGGTCACGGTTTTGCACGGTTCATGACGGTTTCGGCACGGTTTCGTGTCAAAAGTCAAAAGCGTCCCCGTTAGCTTGTTTGATCTAATGGCACATCATACTTTAATTATTATATTAATATTATTGTAAAACAGAGTAAACATGGAACTTAGAATCTATGACTCGTACTTGTATACAGTATTATTTATATACTCGGAGTGATTCGTATATTCTTATACTGTATTCTCACTTCTTATTCAATCAGCTGATTTAGGGATTCATAATTTATAATTTATAAAACACCGTGAACATAGATAATAAAAATAATGAAAAACGATGTTGGATATCGGTAAAAACTGAATACTACAAAAGTACGAACACAGAAAACACGAAAATACAAACGCAAATACACAGGAAACCCGGAAATGCGTGCCAAAGCGTGAGCGCCACCCAGCTGCGTTGTCACAAATCACGACACCCCACCGGCGACACCCCCAATCCGGGGTGTCAAATGTTATATTTTAGTAGCGGCTTCCCATGCGACCGTAGCAGCAGCAAGCTTCATTGTTGGTTTGACATCGACACCCGCAAAGGCGATTGTCGTTGCAAGTTTCGGCCAAAAGATGCCCGCTGTCTGGCCCTGCTTCGCGAAGTTTTCAACTGGGCCGAACCATGGCGAGAACGTCAGAATGCTGCCTGAAGCCTGAAGCGCGGAGAAGGCAAGGAGTGTCCCCTGTGCACCCACAATGGTGCGAAGGCTTTGATCAGATATGTGCAGAAGGATCACGACGCCCTCTAGAGTGGAAGTTGGTTATCGCCGCGAGCAGCAGAACAGCACAGGCAACGAGTCAGCGCGCAGAGGCGCTCGTCGAGGCATCCGGTGGGTAGTTGTGAAGATCGCGCTTCGAACTATTTTGAGAAAGAGGGCAGGAGTTTCTTGGCTGGACACAAAATGCTCTTGTTACAGGAGTAAAAGCTGCGTGTATACATGACCCATTTCCAACTCATATAACTTTTACAGTCAAATTCCAAGCGTTTTATCCCCGCGGTGCTCAAAGAGTTGAGTAGAGAATAGCCTATATATAGCGTACATGATGTCGCTCCGATACAAAATCGACTAAACTTGGGTCATATTGCACTATTAATAGGAGTGCATACTTGTCGTTATTTTGTTTCCATTGTTGGGGTATGACGCCTTTCTCATTCCTTCCTCGTTTTCTTTCGTTTTTCTTGCATGCAAAGCAAAGGAGGAGCACCGCCACAGCGGAGAGCGTATGAGGTAAAGCGTGAGGAGAGAAGAGGCTGGGCATCGTGAGGGTAAGCAAACAAACGCCACGACAGGAGTGAGGACGAGAGTGTCGGGGTTGGGATGGCCTGGGACGGCTGAACCCAGCCATTGGAAACGAAGGCATGGACGGAGGTACGAAACAGAGAGCCTACTCGTACATCTACATCGTGAAGACAAAATTGCGACTGTTTGGTTAACGCTGTCTCACAGCAGTCTGTGACCACAGAATTTGTATCTCTCTAGGATGAATAATCCAAGGCCATGTTCTGTAGGGTTTGTGGATTCCGGGTAAGGGTATGGGAGTCTTACAGAACTTCCAGAAGCTGCAGGTACGGGTATGAAAGTGTTACAGAACTTCCAGAAGTTCCGGGTATTGTGGCACGGGCGTACAGAACTCGCAGAAGTTCCGGGCGGGTACAAAAGGTGCTGTACCCGTACCCCGGGTATTGCGGCACGGGGTGTACAGAACTCACACAAGTTCCGGGTACGGGTATGAAAGTCCTACAAATCTCTAACAGAAGTTCGGGTACGGGTATGAAAGTCTTACAGAACTTTCAGAAGTTCCGGGTATTGTGGCACGGGCGTACATAATTTACACAAGTTCCGGGTACGGGTATGAATGTGCGACAGGACTTACACAAGTTCCGGGTACGGGTAATACCCGGGTAAATGCACACCTCCACGGGGGGGAGTTCGATTTGAAGTGGAGGATTTAATCCAACTTGCATGACATGTTGTCACTGGGCCAATGTCCCCGAGGCAATCTGTCGTAGATTTAAGGGAATTATGAATTATCGACAAAGCCACCACCGAGAGGCGATAACTCGTGAACCTCAATGAGTGGTGACCGGGGCAACAGCCGTGCTCACTGCTATACTGCGCTGTAACAGATCATACCATAGCGCACCCCGGCTGTGGCGCTTCAAATTAAATAATGGCGGTCGCAAGCCCATATTTTTCCACCAGCTCGATAAACGCCAAGTGCCGCGACAGAGAATTCTGAAGCGAAACTACCGAAAACACCAAGGTTAGGTCAAGGCGTCGATGGTAGCTGCATCGCCGTCACGGCAGATCTATGTATTGTTCATTCCGATGGCAAAAAAAAGCGATACGTAACACGTGGTTTCCCGATAGGAGCCAAATTCGTATGTTTCCACCAAATCGAATCGATTTCAATTCGATTAATAAAAAATGAATATCTTCGATTCAAAAGTGTCCTTCGTTCATATAATACGTGCCCACGGGTTAGAAACGAAAGAAACGTATAACAGGACCTACAGCAGTAGTAGAAGTAGGTGCTACTATTAATATCATCACTATCATAATGTACGATACGTGTACTGCTACATACAGCTGTACTTTCGGTGTTCGACTGGTGTCACTAACAAGATATGACAATCAAAATAAAATGCATGATACACTTTTTGGGTTATTAAACATGAATAAATGCATGTGGGCTCCCCGGGCATTGTAACAAAGGTATACCCGTACCCCGGGTATTGTGCCACAGTCTTACAGAAGTCACAGAAGTTCCGGGTTAGGGTATGAGGGTTTTACATAATTTGCAGAAGTTCCGGGTACGGGTATGACTGTCGTACAGAACTTCCAGAAGTTCCGGGTACGGGTATGAATGTCCTACGGAACTCAAAGAAGTTCTTGGTAGGGTAGTACCTGGGGTAAATACCTCGGGTATGGTTTGTGCGTACCCTACAGAACACGACCTTGGAAAAATCAGCACGGACAATGGGTGTACACTTATTTGAATTTCATCACATGATATATTTTCTGTACAATAGAGGTACTGCTGCATACGACAGACGACTAAAAGAGCGGAGCAGGTGTACGGCAAGATGTAATAATAAAAGCACGTGTACGACACAGACGGCTGGAGGGGTCCTAAATATGACACAACAACAAATTATCAAGGGCAGACGACAGAAAGCCGTATACCGCCACCATTCCCCGCCATCGTGAGGTACAGCAGAATACATCTAGGTTTTTGACCCCGATCCGCGACGCTGATTAGTCAACTCAGCCTCGTACCGGTTTTTGACACCAACTCCTTGCGGTACATCGTACCGCGGCTTCTCGGCTCGGCCGTCACCGTTTCCCGACGCGACCCATAACGCTTTCTGTCGCAAAATACACCATGTGGACCGAATTTGCCCCAGGCTCTTCACGGCCCATAGCCTTCCAATTTCTGACCGAGTCTCAACCATGGGCACAACGTCATGTAGCATCTATAGAACGACGCGCTTTCATTTTCTTTCGTATTTCGGATCCCTTCAGAGATATGCATATACCTACCCCAAACGAATCTCACCTTTTTGACTCTCAACAACCCATCTTCCTCGCCTCGGCAAATCGCTTCTAAGCCGGAGCATGCATCCGAGCCCATGCATCCATACCTCTTGTGCCTTCGGCTAAAACAAATCTACCCGACCATGTCTGTGTCGGTAGACTGACTGCATGGCTACAAAACTGCATGTAACATACTCTCGATATTTTCAAGGTCTACATTTCAATAGTTGAAAACCGTTGTTTCGTACATAACCAGCAGTGTACAACCACACAGATGGCGCCACCACTCAAGAACCTCTTTTATTGTTTAATAGGTTTTAGGGTATGGGTAGTGTATTATAGGTTATTTTCCGGGCATCGCAAGTGTGCCCAAGTTCTTGACTACCGAGTTCAAGTGGTGGCGTCTTCTCCTTACGTGGATTTCAACCTAATGCGGTGTACGAAGTTGCAAGGCGGACGGCGAACGTCATCGGGTGTATGTGTGGGCCAACAGAGTCGTTCGCGTGTAGCGGGACCGTCACTCCCTCTTTGTCCCTTCGCCTCAGCCTTTCCCCCGCCATCCATACACACCTAACCCAATACTGCAGCATGTCTGACCACGGACTTGATTATGCGAGTTAATGTGACAACAACAACAACAACAACAACAGCAACAACAACAGCAACAACAACAACAACAACAACAACAACAACAACAACAACAACAACAACAACAACAACAACAACAACAACAACAACAACAACAACAACAACAACAGCAACAACTAATCGTATAATACCTGTACGTAGGGTGTGCGAGCTACGTATGTATGGTGCGAGCTACGTATGTATGGTGCGAGCTACGTATGTATGGTGCGAGCTACGTATGTATGGTGCGAGCTATGTATGGTTGAGCAGTCGTTCGTGCTGTGTGCGGAAGGGGTGTTGCAATGATTGCTCTGAAGGGATCCGAAGTATGAAGGAATATGAAAGCGCGTCGTTCTATGGATGCTACATGACGTTGTGCCCATGCTTGAGACTCGGTCAGAAATTGGAAGGCTATGGGCCGTGAAGAGCCTGGGGCAAAGTCGATCCGCATGGTGTATTTTGCGACAGAAAGCGTTATGCGTGGAGTCGGGAAACGGTGACGGCCGAGCTGAGAAGCCGCAGTACGATGTACCGCAAGGAGTTGGTGTTAAAAACCGGTCCGAGGCTGAGTTGACCAGTCAGCGTCGCGGGTCGGGGTCAAAACCCTAGGTTATTCTGCTGTACCGCACGGTGGCGCGGAATGGTGGCGGTATACGGCTTTCTGTCGTCTGCCCAATTATTAATATAACAAATTCCAGAAAAATCTTATTACTTCCATGATCTGCTTGGTGCTTCGTACTGCTGTAGACAAGAAACAGTTGAAACCATGATACGCGTCTAATCTTCTCTTCTAATACGTGTTCATGTTCATAATTTCTCTAACTGGCACAGGTCACGGTGCGGTGGACGCAGCAATCACGTACGAAGGCGTTGGGCTTAGCCGGTGCTTCGTCAAAGTGCCCCCCCTCCCCCTGCAAGACTCTGGTTGGGAACGTGCTTCTTCTCTCGCGGGGGCCTTTAGCCACTTACCCGTCCTCTTTGACGAACGGCCAGAGACGAAAAACGTACGCGCGAAAGCGCTACGAAGCCTTGCTTCAAAGGCGCAGGCTGTTGTTGCTTCGGGGGGTGTAGGGGACGTAGTCTAGAAGTGGTGCTCGTGAAACGTGATAGGCCACAAACATGTGGATATGCAGCTGCACTCTCGTCAAGGTTATGGGCAGTATATACAGCAGTTGTTTCTGAGGGCAGGTTGTTGTTTGGTTCCGCTTGCGTTCCGTCCGGAGTATATTTCACTCTGGCAGCAGCAGCTGTTGTGCTTGGAATCTTGGTATGCAGAGATACGCCTGATTACTTTTAAATCATCGGTTCGGAAAACATGCGCACGTAATGTATGATCGCTGTTGAACGCTTGCACTACGTACAAGCGCGGTTATACCGATGGTCGCGGAAGAGAGCAGCAGTAGAATATATCGTACCACCACCGAACACACAGGAGCCAGTACCTGATTGTCAAAGGCGCTCACATGAACCATAGAGAAGCGGTACCAGTATGCTACGCACTTCGTACACACACAAGTGAGCCGTACCAATTTGTCACGAACTCCCCTCGGCCATATATACGGGCAGTAGCATTCCATCAAAGCCCGGGTCGTATCGTTACCATCATCAACTGCCTCCGTGAGGCAACCTTCCACCCCACGAAGCCTCGAAGCACATATCAATAATGCTTCCGCATATACTATAAAACCCAAATATCCGCAGACCAGCATCTGAAACCGTAGTACCACGAACATCATTAGTTTTCGTTTCTCCTCGCATGATGTTTTAGCAGTGTACATATCGCGAGCATGCAGTCCATTTGTTTTCCTCGCCTGTTATTGCTGTTTTTCGCCGCGAAACAAACCGTAAACCGTTTTTCTGCGATTTTTTAGCACAGGTGACATGCGGGCCGGCCCGTGTCTCGGTCTGTAAACGTCAGTTGGTTGCCTCAGATGTGCCGGGCACGCAAAACCACGTGGGCCATCACATGGGCAGGGTGGACTTGGGTCATCGTAGCAGCAAAAGTGCGTATATATTTACATACCACTATTTTTTTTTACCTGGTATTCATCAGCTCATTTTTATTGATAAATAATTTATTATTTACAACCACGTGAAAATATTTGGAAAAGCAAAATTGTTGAATATCGGTAAAAACTGAAAAACACAACAAGAGAACCGTGCGAAACCGCGGTTTTGTGCGCACCGATCCGGACCGTAGGATTTTCGATTTGAAAAAATCGCACCGTGCACGGATGGATAACCGTGAAGAACCCTGATATATACAAAATAAAACAATACACGTATGATTACAGCACACCGTCCGTATGTTTTTGTCGTTTGTTTTTGTCGTTTGTTCGTTGTTTGTTGTTGGTTTTTGTCGTTGTTGTTGTTGTTGTTGTTGTTGTTGTTCTCACATAAACTCATCGCCAAGATCTAGTCCGTGGTCACAGGACGGGCTCCAATCACTCTGGTGGTATCATGACCTGGCTCTGCGGTAGCATGGCCCCAGGGTAGCATGGCTCTGACAAAAGCCTCTTTCTTCTCACCTCAAACTCGTACTCCGTGCCGACTGGCGGTACGTGGTCGATGCACGAATTAACGTTGCCCAGGATGTCCAGCATGCGCGACTGGAGCAGGTCCACGGCATTCTTCTGCAGCCGCCGCCGAGCCAAAACTTGAAGAGTACGATGGCGAAAACGCGCCGTGCGTTGACAAAACAAAAACGCGCAAACAAAAAAGGTGGAGTTAGCTAAGCTACGAGAGTCCAGCAAACAAAGCGCGCAAAGCAACATAAATACCAGGTACAAGGTTAGCTACAGGTAGGCTAAACTAAAATCGAGCGAAAAAGCGCAAGTTAACATAAAGTCGGGTGAAAAGGCGCACCAAAACAAAAGTTTACTAGTTTAAAGGTAAGCTCAAGATAAAACTGAGCAAAAAGGGGCGCTAAACAAAGTTGTGGTCAGCTCAAGGCAAGCTAAGACAAAGTCAACAGGAAAAGCGCGCAACAAAAAATAGTGCGGGATTGGCTACAGGAGAGCCAAGATAAAGTTGGGGCGAAAAACGCGTTCTTAGAGAGAACATGGTTAGCTGCAGGTAAGCCAAGATAAAGCCGATCGAAAAAAAGGAACAAAAACAACAGGTTCGGATAGCGAACCTTACCTAGATTGATAAGACAAACCGAGGCATCAGTAAAAGTCAGCAAACCAGTGCAGGGGGCACGGCAAAAACTATGTATCCCTTTGTTTCCCGCTCTCTTTCCCTTCCTCCTTTCCCTCCCCCCCTGCCGCCCTCCCTCCCTCCTTCCCTCCGTCCCAACACTCCCGCCCTCCCTCCCTCCCTTCCTCCCCCGCCTCCCCCCCTCTCACCGGACGTCTCGTCGTCTTCCGTGGGATGCGGAGAAGTGTTAACCAGCACGGGTATGACCCAGTGCTCCCACACCACCTTCTCCTCCTTCAGGAACAGCCCGAACGACTTTTTCACCTGACCGACCGACGAAACGACCACCGACGGGAAAGCGACCGACAATCAAAGCGAGATCATTTTAGAGTTTCATGTTATAATTTGACATTTGTTGGTGCACTTCGGATCTCTCTATGGCAAAGATGTCGATTGACGGCACTCTTGGCCCTCAACGGGCTTGACGGACAGTCGTCAAGAAAGTCCAGACACTATAACAAGTATGATAAGTCCAAAGACTCCTTGACGGGTCAAAACTAGACCGTCAACCGACATCTTCCCTCTATAGTGCCGGTTGAATAGTGCCTATTTCCCGTACAGTGCCGGTGAAATCGCTTGGCACGATTGAAACCCCTATACTATGGTAGTACGAGTATCGGTACTATCCTCAATAATGCCGGTGTCTCGTGTAGTGCCGGTATTGTTGGCCGGCACACACCGGCACCACAGGGAGACTACTTTTTTTTTTTAAATACGAGTACGGTCAAGAGAGAACGAAGCAAGAAGCCGCCGGGGCAAAAAATATGGGACTACAAGGGCTCCGCATGGGTCGCCGGCACCCATACTCCGGGTAGGGCAGGGCAGCACTTCGACTTGTTCGATTCAATATTCAATAGAGAGTAAAAACCGTCACCACACAACATTCGTATAGTCTACGCGTGTAGAACGTAAAGTAATGCCAAGAGATTGATATAGACTAAGAATGGACTACTTACTGCTTCTGCCCTTTCCTCCAGGCCGTTTATCCGTTTCTTGCGTGAATCCGATTCCGAGCTTAATCATACATATTTCGATCGGATACATGCGAGCCCGCGCAGACTGACCCTCTAGTCTAGCCACGAAGAGACGTTTCGAGTGCGTTTCTTGACGTTTCGACTCAACCAAGCATCCAGGGCCAGCAGAGGCATGGCCAAATGTTTGCTGGATGTTCCCTACGTAGCAACTGATAGGCGCGCACTGAGCCAGCTTTTGCTACTACATGCATGATACCATAATATAACACGCGCGATCGGAGTATCACACGCAGCTTGCAAAGATGAGTTTCGACAAAATCTTCGATCTCACAGCAGCTGGAGTGTATTTTTATTTTCATTATATCTATCTAGATCCGAGGCTCGCAGACCGACTGTGTCTCTGTGTCTGTAGTTGTCGTGGAAAGACTTGCTGACGGCATTCTAGGCGTGAAACACGGTGTCGCTGCCTTCGCCATTCAATTCCTCGAATGCTCTTATAATAATGCTGCTACTTGTTGCTGTAGACCACTCCCGTCTGGTCGGTGGAATATTAGTAGTACGCGATAGCACTGAACTAAGTTTGGTAGTTGAGAATTTCAGGCTCGATCGAGTTGTAGACGAAATTATATACATAAAATTCCTGGTGCGGCCTTTTTGTCTGATTGATGATCGCTCATTGGCCGGAGATCGTACATAAAGCAACTGTCATTTGGGGACGATACGGTCCATTCCAAGAATCATAATCCATTCACATATATACAACTCCGACAACTCGGGAACCAACACGGATATATCACCAGGGTTGAAACCTCCCCCCACAGTGTGGAAATCCCCTATGCCACCGACCAGCCGATCTCTAATTGGCTGGAGTTCGTATACTATAGAGCCAGCTCCACCCGGAGACGCTAGGGTCCCATCCCCGGTCAAGGGGTCATTCCATACAAGACCCATACCTTTCATGAGGACGAAATATATATCACGCGCGAACGACCTTCCGTAAAATTTGTCAAGCTGTGTATTAATAACCAGGTTTAATTCACAAACACCATGTCATAAATGAAACACAGGTCTAATGTACCACGCAGCTTGCAAAGTTCAGTTTCAACCATTCAATCGGTTGTACTCACAGCGGACGTTTTTCAAATATTCGAAAAATATCTAAAATTTGACGAACGGGGGAAGAAAATCGAGTTCTCTTGGGTCCACACCGCCCCCCACGGTGTGGAAACCCCAGTTCCATTGGCTAGAATCGCTGATTGGTTCGAGCTCCACAACGGCCCCCCACCCCAGTAGGAGGATGATAGAGGCTCACGAACCGATGGGAGGCAGTTCCGTCGCACACTGGTGAGATAGGGCCCCATCCCCGGTCCAGAAATCCTTCGAATCTCTACAGCCCCAGCAACGCGCGAACTATAACGATGGTATCCCGGGTCGATATACCTCCCCGCACGGCGTGTCAACCCCGCCTCCATTGGCTTATTTTTCGTGATTGGCTGGTAGGCTTTGACGCAATACTTCGAAGTAAGCTCACAATGATTTCGACCGATACTTCTCCCATACGGCAAACATTTGCAATGCGAGCGCAGTTCAATGAGATATTCGCATGATGATAGGTCGCACAAAAAAGCGATTTTGAGCCTATATCAGGTTGGCGTGCCGAGCAAGCACGCTCAAAATGAGGATGAGATACACTTGAACAGCAACAACATCACCAAACGCAATATAAATGGACCAACTAGAGACGTTTGTATGCAGGATTCAGGCTCCCCCGGTTATAAGCACAATTAATTTCAAACAAAAATGGGGTGCTCAAAGAAAAACGACAAAATAATACGTGGAACTAAGACTGGCACGACTCGAGCATAGTAACCAACCGTGGAAAAAAGCCTGAAACTAGGCCAAAACAGTGCGGAATTGACTGATTGACATAATGGTCGAATAATCATGGAGTACTTGCTGTGCCCAAATAATCACCTCTTTGTCGCTAATGCGGGACCGAAAAAAATCGCTGAAAATCCCGATTCCATTCGCTTATTGGGTCAGAAACCTAAGCTCGCTACGGGTAATATTTTCGCGGAGTTTCTTGCTCAATACTCGCGTAGGGCAAACATTTGCCATGCGACCGCAATTCGTACCAAACGCTCGACCTCGGGATGAATCTATGCAGTCGGTGTCCGGAGCGTCACGATAAAGAAAGGCATTCGGGACACAAGAAGAGTGGTCAAATCGCCATGTCCCGGCATACTGACAGCCATATATATATTGCCCACAACAGATAAGCGCAATGAGCGCCTGCTTCGGCTTGACACAGGGTGATCTTGATCCTTTTCTTTTCTTTTCTTTTTTCCAATTGACTTGCGTCTGACGTACGTACGACGAGATATTTGTGCTGATGATTCCTATTTTTTATAATTTTTTATGATACTGCTATATCGTCGATTGCTGTGGCGCACAGGAGATACTGTCAAGAAAATCCCTATTACTCTTTCTCATCGGTTAATTCCTGGCGAACACGAGATTGTTTTTTCAAGAAGATTCCTACATTTTATTATACCGTCATCAATGAATTGATGGCGCACACAATGTATTGACTAGCAACTACAACAGTCAGTAGCCAGCACAACAATTCTTGCAACCACACAACAAAGCGTTCGAAACACTACTGCCTTGATAATCACACCTACCTTCAGAAGCGCATCCACGTTTCATTTGTGGGGATAAAAATACATGGGATCAGTGCGGGATATTATTATGCGGTCCTGAAAGATGGATGGTGGATCGTGGACCAATATATACGGAACGACTCTTTGGAGCGGCGATGAAAAAAAAACTGACGAAACATTGTTTCTCGTACTGCTGCGGTTATTAAAAGCGACTCCGTTCGTTGTGTTTGCTCTACATTTTTTTTAAGGTCTGGCCTGTTTTGTTGTGTTCTCGTACCCCGTAC
This sequence comes from Undaria pinnatifida, assembly GCA_012845835.1. Classification (NCBI taxonomy): domain Eukaryota; class Phaeophyceae; order Laminariales; family Alariaceae; genus Undaria; species Undaria pinnatifida. Next base: position 7,798,826 of record JABAKD010000027.1, read on the forward strand.
GCTAGCATTTCACTTGCTTCATACGACCTTGACTAATTGCGATTGTTTGGTTTACTCCGTTCCACAGTCTGTCACCACATAATAATATTCTTCTAAGATGAAGAATCAGCACGGACACTGGGTGTAAATGATGTTGGGTAGGAAACGCCCCCCCCCAAAGACAACAAACGCTCGAACAAAGGTGAAATCCCATATCGAAAAGCAACGACACTGCAGCCAGTCGTACGATGTGCACGATAGGCCAAATGCGTCGAGGTGTGACCATGAAAAAAGTGTGGTGGGGACGAAATCAGAAGCCAATTTGGAAATGATGCCAACTTGGAAATGTTCTCCTGTATGTTTTTCGTTCAAACTCTGTATATGCCAAGATCCAAGAATAGCTCGCTTTCCCTCCCCCCAACCCCGCTCCCTTCTGATCAAAACCAGGCCCACACGTCCTTCAAATCTCCGCCCTTCCCTCACCGGTTATTCGATTTACAGGATTCACTTGATGAACGGGTGCATTTCCTTCCACAGCTGTCAGATTTTGTCCCCCTCAGAAACGGGTTTTATAGTTTCCGCGCACAGACTGTCTAACATCACCCTGTTGACCCTGATAGCTACACTGTAGTTGCAAGGGGAGTCGCCGACCTATATCCTTACTGAGGACACACAACCCGTAATACGCGCGATCGGAGTATCACACACAGCTTGCAACGATGAGTTTCGACAAAATATTCGATTTCACAGCTGGAGTGTTTTTTCCTTTCTATAATATATTACCCCCCCCCCCTTTTTCTTTCCCCGTTCCCTCTTGTTCAAACGACCCATCTAAAATCGAAATCGGCCAGAGTAATAAACACATCTACGCAATTGATATCATGTCATTATCTTTCTAGCCATCCATGACGTAGCTTTAATTCACCCCCCCCCCCCTTAACACCCGCACGATCGCCTAGACCTAGCATCACGCGTACAGCAAGCCCCTACATATATGCGACCTACACCTGTTAAAAACCCTCCCCCCGAAAAAAAAACCAAACACCCCCCCCTTCCCCCCCGCTCCCCCCCTTTTTTTTCCCCCGCTCCCTCTTGCTAAAACGCCCAATCTAACATCGAAATCATCTCATTATCTTTCTAGAGCCATCCATGCCGCAGCTCCAATTCACCCCCCCCCCCCAACGCCCCTCCTCCCCCACCACCCGCACCTTCGCCTAGACCTAGCACCAAGCGTATAGCAAACCCCTACATCTATGCGACCTAAAGCTGTTAAAAACCCTTTTGCCCCCCCACCCACCCACCCACCCCCTCGAACACTCCGCCCTCTCCTCACTGGTTGTGCGACTTACAGGATATACATGATAAACTGGTGCATTCCTTCCAAGACCGTCAGATTTATCTCTTTCAAGGATTTATAGTTTCCACGCACATTTTGAGTTGCCCCGCCCATTCTCCCCCCCCCCCACCCCTCTCCCTCTTGTTCAAACCCATGCCCCCACGCCTGTAAAAAATCCGCCCGCCCCTCACCGGTTATACGACTTACAGGATACACTTGATAAACTGATGCATTTCCGTCCACAGCTGTCAGATTTTGTCCCCCTCAAAAACGTGTTTTGTAGTTTCCGCGCAGACTGACTGACATCACCCTGTCGACCCTGATAGCTACACTGTAGTTCCAAGGGGAGTCGCCGACCTACATCCTTAATGAGGACACACAATCCGTAATACGCGCGATCGGAGTATCACACACAGCTTGCAAAGATGAGTTTCGACAAAATATTCGATCTCACAGCTGGAGTGTATTTTTATTTTTATAATTCGTATATATTTATGATGGAGTTCACGTCACCATTTCGGGTTTGGTTGGTAAATAAATAGTGACACGTTGTATAGTTTACATATGTACGCCAACAGCAAAGTTTACGGCATACTTGTGGGCTTGTTGGACAAAGAAAGAAGCAGCACGTTGACAAGTTCGCAATTTGGTGTTTGCTGGTAAGGCAATCTCTTGTAACACCGTTTCTGGGTCCGAAAATGAACGTTATCGGGTCGCAAAACCGGTTTCCAAATCTTATAGATCCGAAACTGGTGATTTTTCAGGTTTCCATTATTTTCGGATGTTGTTTCCGGGTCGGCTCCCACCCGGAAATGGGGGTACAGTTTTAGATAAAATCGTATCCGAAAATGGCATCCGCATTTGGGTTTCCACATGTCATTGGAGGCAAAAAGCGTGGCAACAAGCCGAAAACAGCAGTAGTGGCGCGTAGCAGTACAAGGCCCAAGACTTCTCTATCTGCAAAGCAAGCACCACGTATCATAGGCGTACTCGTGCTGCTGCTGCTGCTGTGTCCCGCTACCGAGTGGCAAACACCTCGGGCCTCACCACGAGCCGATGGGATCCGATAGCAATGGTGACGACTACGAGAGCCTTGCCACTCTCCTCGCAGTCGCGATTGCAGCATTCGCCAACAACACACACACTACTCGTACTGTCGTCGAGGACGAGGACAGGCAGTCGCTGTCTGCGACATGCCATTCTTTATGAAGGAGATCGACAGGAGCGAAGCGGAACACAACCCTCCTCACGTGAAGCGCACACGGCGTGTTTCCCCTCACCCCACCTACAAAGCTTCCTCTTCGTGCGCTTAAATATCTCTGGCGCGGCGAACTCGCACGAGTATATGTAGTCGAGCGATCGCCGTTGTGCATTGTTTTGCGAGAACTTTGTCCAAAATACATCCTGTATTCGTACTCGGGTTTCAGTCGGGTTTCAGTATAAGGCTTGTCGATCCGATTCTGCCCGTGGTGTTCTGCGTCCCAAAAATCCATCTCGTCTTCGGATCCGGATACGCCATACTAAGAGATTGGCCTAAAGAGAGAAACGACATGCTTACAAGCCTCAAAAGGAGCGATCGCAGCCCCTGGCAGGAAGTTCTTTCAGCAAGTATTCATCATGTAAAATTTCCGAGCGCACGTCGGAGAATAACAACAGAAGGTACTTCTGTAGCTGTCTAGCTAGCAGCTACCGTTGATCTTACTAACAAAAAAAGCTAAAAAAGATACACAACGCCGCCGTTCAAGAAAAAACAAAACGAAAAAGTGTGCACATTAACATTTCCTCATCCACCGTCCCAACCCCGGTCTCCCCTCATCAAGACACGCCTCGACTCCCCCTCCTCCCCACCGCATCTTATCGTTCCTCGATCCGAATATCGGCTGCGCAATCTACACAGCAGTAACGTCGACAACCAATATCACGATGGCTTGCTGCGCCGGTGCATGTCTCTTTCTACCTGTCTATCTACCTGTGTGCCCGTCAATTTTGTCTGTCTATTTACCTGCTCATGTTTCGATCTGTGAATATCTGACTTCTGTCTGCCTGTCCGTCTGTCTGTCTGTCTGTCTGTCTTTATACGTGCGTACGTCTCTATCTGCCTGCCCGCGTATTTGTCTCCCTGTCTGTCCATCTACCAGCTTACGTCTTCGTCTGTTTGTCTCTATTTATCCCTCTGCCGGTCTGTCCGTCTGGCCGTCGTTTTCTCTTTGTCTGCCCCGATGCCCTAATATGTAAAAACAAATGCTTCCGTTGCCATTAACAGCCATTTGAAGAAAAAAAAACGATTCGGTTCGGTGATCTCACCCTTCGCATGAAGAAGCTGGTTGCGATCCAGCCCTTGGACAGGTCCGGCCCGGCGGGACGAAGACTTCGCCAAAAACCTTCCAACGCTCCGTCCACCTGCAAGCGTGATGACAACAAAAGCATGAGCAGCAACATCATCAGCAACAACAGCAACAACAATTAACACCATTATCAACAACAACAACGACAAAAACAACAAAAACACAACAGTCAGTTGTATGTTTACCGATTTAAAATGGACGTGTTCAACGACAACACCAACATCAACAACAAAATCAACATTCCGTTGTACGTTAACCTATCACAACCGGCTGTGCCAATGCCTAGTCTGGTGACCCATCCCCGCCCCCCCCCTCCCAAGACATCCCTCGCTCTCTCACCGCCACATCGACGTCGCGAGCTCCACACCGAGCGAACGACAGCCCGAAATTCTCGCAGTGAGACTGATGACGTTGTTGGGACGGAGAAACGAATTGGATTTAGACATCGGAGAGCGGCATATCGACGTCGGGAGGGAAGAAAGGGAAGACAAAGAAAGGGGGAGGGGGGAGGGCGGGAGGGAGGAATGGAACGGGGTACGGAGGAGTGACGGGGGGGGGGCAGGTGGAAGGGAGGGAGGAGGGGGGTGAGGGAGGTTTAGGACGATTCGTTGGTGTCTTCGTCAGTAAATGTTGTGGCTTGTACAGACCACTCCACCAGTACGGCAGAGGAACGAGAAAAACTGTCGCTACCACAAGTTGGCTACCATGATGGCAGTAATTGATATAATCATACCATTGTTTCTGTACTCGTGGCGTGTACGTACTGCTGCTGTAGTGTACAGCTTACCTCTCGTGGACGGAGCGACCCTGGAGCGCGGACGAACAGTATCGTGTGCAAGAGGCACTGCAGAGCATCTCGGACGTAGTACTCGTGGAGCTCCTGTGGAGTTGGCATCAACAACGGGTAGGTGCATAGTACAGGGTCGAGGTCCCGTGTTTTAGGGCGGTACCCCCTTTAGAGCCCCCAAACCCCTTCCTTATACTAATTCCACGTAATTTGTCCCCAAACAACGGGGTTTCCAGTTGCGGCGGGGCTCCAGTTTTTAGTGCAGTGAAAATCGCTTTTTTTGTCTCGCCCTTGTCTAATGATACAGACAACCGCACTGTCCCCGGATAGTTCAGCGCTATGGGCTATTGTATGACATTTTACGTTGTCTACAGCAGTAGATCCCAAAGGTTTGGGGTCCCACTTCAGTGTGGTATAGTCATCTGCCAAGACAGGGACTACAAAACAACACGGCGGTAAAAACAAGGTACGAAGTATCGTACAACATGCAAAGGCGCAAAGGCTTTACTTTAAGTGACGTCTTCGTACGACAAGTCGCGAGAAGCAGCAACGTCCAACTAACTGCTGTGACGTGCTTTGATCTTGTTCGTGTGCAAATAAAACGGGAGAGCGCTTACGTTTCTACCCGTACGCAGCTCACGCGCCAAAGCAGTAGTAGCTGCTGTTCTTGTACACCAGTTGACACCACGTACGTACAGCAGTCAGTCTAGACTCTAGACTTACCCGGTACAGCAGTACCAGGTACTCGTCGGTAGCAGTTGGTTGACGTTGATACGTTGATTCACGGATCATACGAGTGTGAAAGTAGCAGCAAACCAGCGAAGCGAGAAGAAAAAATCAGAAAACAGAAAACTGCGACCAAAAAACCGCATCGAAACAGCATACGAATATCGCCGCTGCCGCCGCTGCCGCCGTTTTTTCCTGCGTCTGTGATCTGCGCTTAAACAGCACCAAGAGAAGTGCGTGGCACGCACGAGCAGAGTGGCCGTCAACACGCATTTGGTTCCACTACGGACGCGCACTGGACGAGGGGTGAAGACGAAACGTAAGCGAACAACACGTTGCAAAGGGAGAAACTTTAATATTTAGACATTTCGGAAGGGCTCCAAAACTACAACGAGCCTAAAAGCACCAGATGCACCTAGCAGTCGAGAACTACTCGTTTTATTTACTTCGTGCATCGGTACCACCCACCAGCTCCTCTAGCACGTGCTCCTTGAGGTTCATCGTTGGGTCTCTGTTGTTTGATAAAACGGCGGCGACAACGACAAGAAAAGAGCGAAAAACTCAATGAGGAGTTCAATATTAAGTACATGGATGTTTGCGCAGGGCATTTTCTTAAACATCCCTGGTTATGGTTTCGCCGAAAAAGAACAAAGAACCCAAAGAACAACCACAACGACCATTTACCTGGTATTATAGACAGGTCCTGGATTGCATTGCATGTGTTGTTACACAACTACTGCTGTATTTTGCAAGCTTTGCATGTAGTGTTTGCGTTGGCCAGACTTCAAACCTCCCTCTACTGCTGCAGCTCTGTACAGCTCTGTGGTCTGCTGCACAGCCAGTAGTAGTGGATCGATACGAAAGGTACAAGATGTCTGTGGATGTGGAAGGAGCGGTCGCCGAGAACCACCTTCAACGGTACCCGAAGGACGATGCAGACAAGAAGGGGAAGGAAGTCGATATTGGCAGCTTCAGGGACATGGTTATTGACTTCGTCGCCGGATGCGTGTCGGGTTGCGCTGGGATCGTCGTTGGTCAGGTATCGTCTGTCTGCAACAATGTTTGACGATCGTTGTGCCAAGTTGCTAACCGCGTATCATGATGAAACAGTTTATTATCGCTCGTACGTTCCCTCTCCCTCATTCATTGTTGTGTTGTGTAATGGATCGCTTCCTCCGGTGGGAAAGGATGCTTCCTCATACCCTGGTATGTATGTGCTACCTTCTCACGTACGCGTTCCGCAGCAGATACAACAGCAGCGTATGACAGATGATGCGGGTGTGGGTGGGTATGTACGAGTACAAGGTTTCTGTGGCTGATTCCCTCGGTACACTCTGCACAACAGCAGTGATTATAAACTATTGTAAAAAATAAAAATACACTCCAGCTGTGAGATCGAAGATTTAGTCATTTTATAGCAACCACCTGTAATTCATATATGACAGAGAAAGGCGTGAATCAGCTGTGATTCAGCTGCTGAGAGCGCTTACGGTCGTGGCGGCGTGAGTAGGCACAATTCGATGCGGCGAGTCGATAAGGGAAGAAAATGATGAATTATTGTCGAGATAAAATTGAAGGCACGTACCGTGGGGTGGGGAGGGCGGAGAAGGGCCCGCTATGTGACCCCGGATCTAAGTTACTACCGGGAGGGAGCGCGAGAGTACATACGTAATGCGAGGAGAATAAACCCATATATAGTCTAGACTATAGACCTAATATATTGCAAGTACCAACAACACAGCTTGCAAAGATGAGTATTGACCTGAATTTCGTCGAATTAACGGACGTCCTTAAAAATATTTTTTATAACATGGGACGAGGGAAAAAAAAGGAGTAATCAGCGACCACGGCGGTATTACGGTATTATTAACGTATGAACAGCAGTATTTAATAGTAGTAGTGATAGAAGTAGTAGTAGTAGTAGTAGTAGCAGCAGTAATAGTAGTAGTAGTAGTAGTAGTAGTAGTAGTAGTAGTAGTAGTAGTAGTAGTAGTAGTAGTAGAAGTATCGATAGTCCCGGTAGGTGGACCTACGCTTGGGACCTAGTCAGCCGCCATGATTTGCCTCTGGATACATTCATCAGCAACGAACGGCAGCAATTCCACGGTGAGGCTTGCTTGGTGATCAGCAACCACGGTTTCCTTGGTGCAGCAGCAGTAATCAGCAGCAACCACGTGACGAAGCAGACTTAGATTCATTTATTTCTTCAAAGAAAATATTGTAACGACGTCAGCTTTTATCTATTTATTTTTGGTACTCGTAGTAAATATAAATAAGACGTGCGAATTGCATTCGACATTCACTTTTTATACGTTAGAGTATCTTGCGTTCGTTCGTCTTAGCGCGTCTTAGATTCGTCTTATTAATAGCACGTCTTTTTTAGATTCGCCTTGGCACGTCTTAGATTCGTCTTGGCAAGTCTTTGATTTGTCTCGGTGCGTCTTAGATTCGTGCTGGCGCATCTTGGATTCGTCTTGGGAAGTACCGAAAACAAGAAGAGGTGTATCGAAAACAACCAACAGATAGCACAGACATGCAGATACAGTACAAGTAGGGCGACCTGTTTAGTGCCGGTTGATTAGTGCCAGGTGCCCGATATAGTGCCGGTAAAATCTCTGGACACAGGCGGCGCTCTCAATAGTGCCAAACCGGCACTAATGAGAGCATGCCCGGTATAGTGCCGGTTCGGCACCGCTGTCACCCCCAATAGTGCCGGTTACCCCGCACGCGCGAACACACATACACACACCAGGCAGAGAAGACAGACTCCACACAGAGGATTAGGGCACACGTGCTGCTGCAGACCCGAACAGCCCTACGCAGGGGCGTACCATGCCATGTGCGGAAGGTGAACTATGCGCTCAACCAGACTCAACGCCGCAAGACCCTCATGGCCACGGCTGCCAGGAAGGATGTGGCGGGCGGCTGCACGGCATTTGCGGCAGCATCTTTGATGATAACGAAAATCACCGCATCTGCAGCGCGTGCGTCGCCTAGGCCGGCAAGCGCAAAGCGCCAGCAGCAGACAGCAGCTGTGGCAGTGATGATTGTTTGATTTTTTGCGGTGCGCTGCCTGTCGTGCTTCTCTTTTTTTTCTCTTTTTTTGGCCTTTTCTTGCAACATCGAAGCGGGCGCGCCAGGCAGACAGGATATAATTTGTCCCTACGTAGTAAGGGCGGGGGTTACAGCTGTAATTGTAGTGTTTTTTTTTTTTTGTCTTCGGTGCGCTTTTTTTTTTGAGTTATTCTTCATTTTTATTCTGCAACATCGAAGTACAGTACAGTTGGCAACGAGCAGTGATATTTTGTACGAACGAGAGCTTTACAAGCAGTTTGTGCCGTCACAGCTTACTCGAGTACATGACGTGCTTCTTTCGCCTTCGACTAGTCCTGTCAGGTCCTGGTTAGGCTGTAGCCCGAAACTACTGCTGTATCTTTTTTTACAACAAACTCTTGTGGGCTCCACAGGTTCGAACCACACGTGCTGCAGGAAAGAAAGTCTGCCCATGCCGCTGGAACTTCACTCAACAAACAGTAGTGTCGATCCATTTCGTACTCTATTGACCCTGCAAGCGTGGGCGCTACACCATATACGTCGAACACAACCTCGTTAGTGCCAAACCGGCACTAATGAGGCATTCGCCAGCCCTCAATAGTGCCGTTTTGGCACTATTCGCGGTAGTGCCGGGTGCCCGGTATAGTGCCCGTGAAATCTCTGGACACGTACCGGCACTAAACAGGTCCCCCTACTGTTAGGCTAGGGATTGGAGGCCTATTTTGACCCAAAAAAACGGCAGGCTATTCGGATCGACCAGCCGAAAAAGATTGAAAATTCTGAAAAAGTAAAACTACCGCCATGCCCCTAACTACTTGGTTTCAGTGGAGGTGCACAAAGAACTTGTTTGTGGTTTATCTCGGAGCTGGAGATGATTTCAATACTGACATCATACACAGACACCTCACACAGTGTAATAAGAAATGGACTCGGCTCACGCGGTCTGGTGAATCTCACTCGCGAGACTGCTGTATGCTCGCTAGCTGTCCAAACTCATTCCATACAATATCTGCAGGTTCTTCCATCTGACGAAATAAATGCTTGTTCTGGCTTCGAGAACTGGTCAAGAAATATGATTGATGGATCGTGTGTAATTGAGCATCATTTATCCTTCTTCACTGCTTTTGTCCGCCTACCAATCCGTCACATACTGACTGCTTTCGCCTGATACTCGCTTACATCAGTCTCACCCGACCCCGGTGGCTTGCCATATCGTGCATCGACTCGAGACGGCTCCAAGCGACACCCAGCGAGCTTCTGACATGAAAGGGCAACCACGACAAACCCCGGGAAATCTGCTCTCAAAACTTACCGACCTTACAACTACTTGTTGGCAATTAGTTTTGTACCACGACTTTCATATCCTTCTCAACTTTTTCCTGGAATCCACGGAGTGCTCAACGACGACCTTTCCACCTACCAAAAACCCGTGATTATTTCAGCTACCCAGATGGATCCATATCCTACTTCAAGATCTACCCACAACTACGAGCGAAGGTCAACTCCAACGCCAGGTACTCTTATGTAGGTGTCTTAACCTTCCTTGGATCTATTCCGAACCTGAATTCTCAACTTACGTTATGAGCTTTTGACTTTCTTCATCAAATTATCAATTGACTTATGACTTATTACCACATTGGCCCACCCTGATTTTTAGTAGCAACCCAAACAGTTTGCTACTCAGAAGCAAATACTGCAAGGTAAGAAGTCATCACAGTAATCCCACGCAATTGATTTGATGGCAACCATACGTGTGCATCACTGAGACGTTTAATGAACTCAACGCGACCCGAACAAACCCTTGAATGACCACTCAGACTGAACAATCGATCAAGACAGAACGACAAGAACAGTCTCGCTCTGAGCGCTAACCGAAGCACAAGGTATAATCCAAGCTTTGCCCTACTTACCCATGCCCCTCAAAGTAGCGTGGCGTGGCAAGCTAAGAATTTTCCTCGATACTCCGATATGGTCAATCCCTCAGTTCGACGATGAAACCGGAATTCAATCCCACTCTTTTCTAAAACGACAGCCTCAACGAAACCTGGGGACGTTGATGCGAGCGATTCCAGATCCCCAATGCTTTTCCGAACGGCAGCCTCAACGAAATCGGAGGGCGTTGATACAAGCGATTCCATGTCCCCAATCCTTCCCCGAACGTCGGCCTCAACGAAATCGGAGGGCGTGGATGCAACCGTTTCAATACTATCGTTACTATGCCTCCGGCCCACCCAGGATGCAACCCATCTTCGCGATCCAGGTAACTTCCTAGAGGCCTACCCAAGCACAAACCCGTCCTTCATCGAAAGAAAACCTGTATCTCTGAATAATTTTCTCCCAAAGGAAACACCGGATAACTGGTTATCTTCGCAACGACAGCGCTGCGCCCATGCCTGTCTACCATTTTTTTTCTCTACTTGCAACGCCCCTTGAAAAAAAAAATATACAACCCTAAACAAAACAACACAAAAGAAAAAAGATGGCGGCGTAGAGTGATCTGGTGTCCCCTACCGACGAGGCGCTGGGGACGTGTTCGAGCCGTCGTCCTCCAGTATCCACCATGAAATAGGGCGAGCTTCTTCACGCTTTTCGTCAAACGTGCCTTGCCGGTTTCTGATGCCCTGGGGTAAGGACGCAACCTGTCAGGCAGTAAAACAGTGCTAGGCCCCCGATGTTCTGCACGCTGTGCGACAAGGCGTTGGTGCGTTCGGGAACACCTGTTATCGGATCCTACGTGGGCGATATTACAGCTTCGGCACACCAAAAACTAAAGAGTATCTGACAATCTCACAGTGAGTTGTATTCGTCTCGGACTCCAAAACCCGGTAATCCATATACGATAATAGTACATGAGCTAGTTCATTATTTCCTGCAACGGATGTGGAAAGTCGAATGATACTTTCCCCCCCAACTAAAATGACAGCGGGAGGGACCCAGCGGCATAACAACGGGTGTTTTCCGCGCACGACGTCTCGCGGCTTTACGCAGTACTATACTTCGGCATATCTACGATTCTGATTTACTCTCGCTGACATACCCGTCTACCAAAAATATCGTTCGACTAATGCCCGCGGGTGACATTGTTGCACGAGCACCAATCGAAGCGTTGTAATAGTGGTGTGACGGTAACCGAAATCATTATCCTACCATACTAAACCTGACAGACGTGAATGGTGGTGTCAGGAACCGATGAGCTGCCAACTATCCAACAGGCGGGTCTGTGGATTGTAGTAGACTCGGCACGCAATGATCGAATTGCGCTCATCGTTGCTGAAGAACGTCTTCTAACCCAGGGACGTTTTAACCAAAAACAACACAGCGTATTGAGACGCACAACAGAGTAGTAGTAACTGCTAATTGCTGTTAGAAAGTAAAGGGGAAAAAAGCAATTGACATTTACGTGCGTCAGTCAATTCTTCGGGCGGACTTCACTATGAGAGAACATACTTGTACAAAATACTGCTGTGGGGAACCCGTGTCAATGAAAGCTATGCCGGGGTATGTGTGTCTGGCATGAGGCCCGGCGTGAACTCGGACATGGGTTTTTTGGGGGGAAAGTGCGACGTTGATTTTTCCTCCCAAAAATGTTGGAATTCAGATAAGAAATGAGGCACCTCTATCTTAGAGTCAGGGAGGTCTACATGCTGTTTACATGCTCTGGATGAGACATCTGCCAGACAGGGAACCAAATCGCTTTTTCTGAGAATTCCGGGCGGCGCGGAGCCGCCACGACCGATGGAATGCGTGTGTGCGTACTTTAAAGCGACCGCACAGGCGTTTCCGGCCAGCTGATACCGTCGTTGCTACAGGCTCGGCCGACGTGGTTTGTTGTATGATTGTTTTGAATCGAGACTGCCTCGTCTGCAATCGTCGACTAAAAAAAACATACTTATCAAAGAGTTGCCAGGGTGCGAACGTCGTGCATGCGACCCTGCGTGTACTTTGACGAGTAAGTGTTGTTAATAAGAGGGGCTTACTGAAGTCACCCCCCAAGCAAATGATGGCACGCGGAAAAAGAGAATCAGCTACAATCTTGGTCAGAGGAATAAAAAAATGCAATCGGCTATGTACAACAATCTTGGTCAGAAAGAAAAAAAAAACAAGCGGTTACAACGATCTTGGTCAGAGGAATCTAACATTCTCCAGACAAACTGCTTGCCCATACAGGCAATCTTATTTCTTGTCCTGAAACAACCAGTAAGGAAGGCGCGGGGCTACATCTTCGATCGAACAGATTTGCGTACGCTGTTGAAGGGCCATCACAGGCGATACCGGTACTGTAACGGGCATAACCAGTGAGGAAACGTACGTGGATGTCGGGATCACCTCTTGGGCTCGTTGGTGATGGGCGACAAAATTCTGGGGGTGCAACACTACAGTATTTTGATACAAGGGCTCCGCTCGGCGGGCGGCTGACGCCGCCCGCTCCGCTCGCGCAAGGCAAGGAAGAATGCAACAAAAAACATGTAAAGGGGACAGAAAGAAGGAGGCCCATGATCTGGTGCAAACAGCGATTTGATAATGCCAAGAGCTGCTTGTGCAGAGCAAGTTGCCCTGTTGTGCTCAGCTGTGCTGTGTGTGCTTTTCTTAACGGTGTTACGTTTTGATCGGCAGTACGGGGGTAATTAGCGTGGGGGAAAAAACAGGGGCCCGTGAAAGATCAAATTAAATGCATACATCATGTAGAAGAAGAAAAAAGAAGAAAAGTAGCACATCACAACAACACGTATTATACCCGGTACTGCTCTATGTTCGAAAGAAAGCACAGCGCAGCACGACACAGCACCGCAGCGAAGGGCACGGCAGCGCACCGTACGGCTCCGCACGGCGCTACGCTGCGCTGCTGGGCTATATATAGCCGGACTGATCTGAGCTGGGCGTGCATTGTGATCCAACAGCGGAGTACCTACCTGATGGTATGTACAAACCTGGTGTAGTAGTACCGGTATGTACTAAAAGCCTCAAGGTCTTCTCGTTGGTTCGAATCCCGGTGTCATCGGGGGAAAAGAATGATCCTCATAAAAAAATATTAGATATCAATTAGACTTTGTGGTCTTCTAGTAGATAGATTGTTCGCTTATAAGCCTGGTTTTCGTTGTTGGTTGAATCCAGGGGTCATATAAAAAAAAATGATCCTCGTAAAAAAATTGATGTATAGTCTAGTCTAATATTATTATTTTTGCTCTCCGACAATGTAGCGTAGATGCCTTTCCGATGTAAATAGATTTGCACTTTGCTTTCGAAGTTGTATTATATTAATGCGCAACCCCCCGCCCGGAGAGGGGGGTTGGAGATGGGAATACCCCGGGGCTGCCCCGCCGGCAACCCCACGCTAACATCCGTATACACGAGTCAACTCCCAACCCAACTGGCGACATCGAAGTCTCGACGCCAGCCAACAACCAACGACGAACAATCGTTGGCAACTCGAAGAAGACATACGAGGCAACCGCCTATAACGTGCAGCATATAAAAAAACGTACACACGCTTGGCATAAATATTCTATAAAGTATGGACGCCTGCACACACCATGCACATTAAACAAATGCACTTACTTGCCAATATGCGGATAATTCCCCTCTCCCACACTTTCAGATTGCGCGCTAAATCCGAGCCGATGCACTGCCACAACGTTCGCTGTTAACTATCAACATAATATCTGCGTAAAACAGTCACACGTAACCCCACCGCACGGAGGGATACTCAGATATTACACATGCTGAAAAAAAAACACAAAAACGAACACCCCTTGCACCACGCTATAACACTGATGCGGCTAGCACCCACCGCAAACCTGCGCAATCTACGAAACCCCGTCGCATCTTCAGCGAAAACGGGTACGTTTACCAAAACAGTAACAAACACGCGCAACGTTACTGCGACCGATTAACTCCCCCTCCACTGACTCCCTCAAAAGCACGGGCGGGTGGGTGGGAACTTAAACTAGTCTGTATCACACCTTGGACCTGTAAGCTCTGACTCTGCTCCCCTACGCGCTCCGCGTGCAGGTCGTCGCCTACACAGCTGGGCCAGGTGTGCCCAATGCTATCGCTCATACGACTATGAATTACCGCATTGATCTGATTGGTCAAACTTCTTACGTACGTACAAAACCCATATTTTCTCATACTTCGAAAATATTCTGCTTTGCACTTTGCTTTCGAAGTTGTATTATATTAATGCGCAACCCCCCGCCCGGAGAGGGGGGTTGGAGATGGGAATACCCCGGGGCTGCCCCGCCGGCAACCTCACGCTAATATCCGTGTACACGTGTCAACTCCCAACCCAACTGGCGACATCGAAGTCTCGACGCCAGCCTCCAGCACAAACTGGTAGTTGACCCGTATTACGAATGTAGTCCCACCCCCCCCGCCCCCCCCTACCCTCGAGTCGTAGAGTGCACACGGGATAACACACTTCTTTGTAATTCCGCGTTTGCCTAACTAGTCAACGCCCATCGGCCCTCACGCTGCAACACCGCCGTTGTTGCACCCCCTGCCGACAAGTGCGTTGCGCCTCCAATCCTCAGGGAGTGCAAGGCGTACTCCTCCGCACGCACACCCGCCAACGCAACCACTTTCCGCAAAGCTGCCGTCGCTTGATGTTGTGTCCACATAGACCATCTGCCATTAACAACGTCACACGCAACCAAGGGTGCCGAAGAGGGAAGAAACAAGTAACAAGACATCAATTCGATCATTAGATCGACGGCGCCGCCACCTTCCCCCACGCGCATCGACGGACCCTTTCGCACATGCGTGACAACCGCCCCTTTCCGCAGTTGGTCACCCTTCGACCCGCGAAACCGAACCTCAACATGATCCGCGATTGACCACTGCGCAACAGTAAGCTGAATAAGGCAACATCAGCACGCCGCAAACAATTAAGTCTCGTGAACTCGTAAACGGGTTTTCGCGAACATTTCTGACGCGCGAGTCAAGAGACAGAACGAAGCGCACAGGGCCGACCACAAACACGACCCCCGGCACGCCACGTGGGGATCAGCTTCTCGCCCGCGAGCAGCATATCCCACGGACAGCACGCATATTAACGAGGACGGGAGCGCGATCCCAGCGTGAGATACCGACCGCGGCAACGTTAAAAATACCCCCTACGTGTTTCGCGTCAAAGTGCCAACCAGAGGACAATTTGAGCACACCAAGGAGGCGCATCAACGCGCCCGATCTCGGCTCCTTCCCGCCTCGACAACGCCGCACCCACTCTACGGCTGCTTCGTTGTCGCCACGCCACAACACGCAGTCCCCCAACGCGGCCGAGCGCTCGGCGCACGGAGATACGACGACCCACGGGGAGAGGATCATACCTAGCAGTTCGAGGACGTTGATCGATATATCGTTCTCGCCTGCAACTGACTTGCTCGACCCGCAAAATCGAGATCGTTCCCCGGCGCCAATATCGTATCTCCAGTACACCCCAGTTTCAAGGCAGAAACCCCCGACAGCGGATTTGAATGCATCTGAAAACGGAGTACGTTGGGAGGGGCGCTCAAGCAAATGATACATCGGAGCCGACATGGTTCCTCCGCGCGCGTCCAATCCCTCCTCAATAAACCACCGCCAAAACTCGAGGTTCCCTTGAAACTCGGGTCCCAAGACGAGGCGCCGCCCGAGTGGCCGTACGAAAACCAAAATCAGCTCCGGCAGATATGCGCGGCATACCCACCGAAGCCAACGAACGGTTCACGAAAAACCGCCCCGGACGCACAGCAAAGGAGACATGTATAAGGAAGCCAACGAGCTGCGACGTCTGCTTCGCTGAAGCAGTTGTACGAGACGAGGGCCACTCCGCAAGGAGATTTTGCAGCTTGAGGCGCTTATGGGACGGCAACGTAACCGTAAGCGCCCCCGTGCCAATGATCCAACCCAACACCTCCAGTTGCGTGTCCCAGTCAGTGATTTTTCTGGCGGACAGGAGGGTCGGATCAGAGACACCACGTTCGCCCAACAAGCGAAAATGATCCGATGCCAGTGACTGGACAGCGCGCAAACAACGGCGATCGTCCGGCCACCATTGCAACTCGACGACAATGCCATCGTCTACGTAATACCTCACAAAGAAGTAGTTCCCGGCGTTGCCACCAGAGCCAGAAACAGGCCCACAACCACCCGGGATAGGGACAACTGGAACCCCCCGCGGCGGGGAAATTCCGACATGCGCGACGGCAGCAGCCCCTTTTTTGGGAAACATCTGTGCCTTGAAACGTAGAATGGGTGTGAGCGTGCTCGAGCGCGGATGCCATCAACCCCCAAAACCCCGGGCTATTACGCCACCCAAATTGCAAGCGTAAATCCACGACGACGCGATCTCCGAACACGTAACCGAAAGCCGGCGCACCTGCCGGGTAAACCAAAACCCGTCGGAACACATCTTTGACGTCCATACGGCACAAGAGGATTCGAGCACTACTACCGTGGGTCTGCCTCAAAAGCATCACCCGTAGTAAAACCTCACGAAGCACGTGGCCGAGCTCGGACGGCGGCGCGGAATCAAAATCCGTGTCACCGGTAAAACTGGTCCGACCCCCCCGCGCGCGCAAACGTGAGATCGTGAATAATCCGAAATTTGGGTTCGAGAACGACGCTAAGCGGTGAAATACGAAGCCCCAAATTTCGCCAGCGAAAACAGTGAGGGGCCGATGGTGGACGTGAGTAGGGCAACGCCGCCCTGACACTGTCTCAAGAGGGGGGAGTTTACCGAGGCGAGATGATCGAGGCTCGCGGAGCCTTGCTCGGCCATCGACTGCACCACAACCGCGCGAGCATCCAACCAAGCGTCGACCGCAACGAATCGCAAGGCACCCTAACGTACGCCATCAAACGCCCCTTGTACACGCAGCAAGTCAGCCGGCAACTCACGCACACGCACACAAGAAACCGTACCTTTCTCGCCGAAGGGGACCGAGCCCGGAGCCACCACTACGCGAGCACGCCACGCCCCACACCCCCATCGCCAGTCAAAGCTACCAACGCACGCCCACGCAGCCCCCCTCCTACACCTTGGGTGGCCGGCCGGCACCCGCTCCCCCGCTGGCTCCCGGCGCCGTCACCGCTCTACCAACGGCAAGCTCAGCAACCGCAAGCCCCACGTGTTGGCCCAACCGACAGGAAGGGACCGTGTCCTCATCCAGAACCAGCGCCGCCACTACCACCCCCGGACCCACCGCGGGGCTCTGAGAGCAGCACCAACGCCCGCGACCCACCAGCCGGCGCCGCCGAACTGCCACTGTCGCGAAGAGCATCAGGTGAAGTGGCGTCGGCCGGGGGAGCCGAATGCAAGAATTTGCAGTTGGAGACGAAGATCTTCGTTTACCATCTTGCTCATGACAGCCCGCGCCGCGGAGCCAGAGATCAGGATAATATTGCTGAGGGTGTGCCGGCGTAGGTCGGCAGACGCTGTCGTAAAGGCGGCATCGATCGTTGGCACCCTCTCCCGGCAATGGCGGTCGCCGTCGCTGTCGAGGGAAAACCCAACAGACAGGACCGCCACAAGAGCCTGGCGCAAGAAATCGAGGCGGTCAGCAACCATCAGCAAGTGGTCGGCCATCCCTTCCGCACGCGGCCCGTACGCACGAACGTCAACGTCACTGATTGCGCGGAGCTGGGTAGCCACTGCCGTCGTGACGTTGACGGCCTCGCCTACGAAGGACTGGATATCCGCTGCCGAGTCGCCAATGTTGGGAGGTATGCGCCCGCGGAGCACCCAATGTTTTCTGGACGCCATCTTTTTCCATAGCGCAGTGTCGTCAGTTAACTGCGACCTTTGGACGTGGCGCTCCCTCGCGTGCCCACTGTCCCGCGGGGCCGGCTGCCGATCGGCAAAGTTGTCTATGAACTGCTGGAGCATGGCCTCGACGTGCTCGGTTTTAGACGCGCCACCAGTCACGGCGTCCTGCAGGGTTTCAAAGGAGGCAAGCAGTTGATCCATCGTCGACTTGAGGCGGAACACGTCTCCGTCTATCCGAGCAAACTCGCCAGACACCTGCCCTTGCCACTGCAGCACTTCAGCCGATGTTACCCCCGCAGCCTCGGACACCGCGGGACTGGGGCTGAGCAAAGATGGTGCCGCGGTGGCAGACGCAGCAGTAGCAGCAGCCGAAGCGGCTGCGGCACGGCGACCTTCGGACTCAGCTTGCACAGTAGCCAGAGCTTCGGCACGGCGTTTGTCGACCCCAGCTTGCACAGCGGCGACAGCAGCATGAGCCTCGACTCGCGCAGCAGCCGAGGCGGCCTGATTAGGACCGCGTACAGCAGCAGCCACGAGAGCTTCAGCCTCCGGTGACTTGCACTCCTCCATCGTCGGGGAGTGCACGAACTTAAACTAGCCGTAAACTAGTCTGTATCACACCTTGGACCTGTAAGCTTTGACCCTGCTCCCCTACGCGCTCCGCGTGCAAGTCGTCGCCTACACAGCTGGGCCAGGTGTGCCCAATGCTATCGCTCATACGACTATGAATTACCGCATTGATCTGATTGGTCAAACTTCTTACGTACGTACAAAACCCATATTTTCTCATATTTCGATAATATTCTGCATATCCTTTGCAGCAGTAGCACCTGATGTGAAGTCGAATGATCGCACCATAACGCAGTGGTATCTTCCGCCAACCATTCGCCCATTTCCTTTCCCCAGATCTTCTCCTTTTATCTACTACTTCCTTTCCCTATATATACCTGGTATGTTATAGCTGAGAGTCTACCTTAATCCTCATCAACATTGCCACTCCAGGCCAGTGGCCTTAGTCCTCCCGATTCTTCCTCCCTTCCCCTCGCGGCCTGACGATCCCTCAGAGATAGTCTATATCGGTGAACTCTGCGCGAAACCGCGACCTGAGTGGTCACAGGAAATGATTTGGAATAGTCGCTCCTTACACACGCCTTTCCGCGCTAGGGACGATGCGTCCGTCCCTCCAACGATGCTTGCCGCTACCTGATCTATCAGGTCGCTGCCTTCTTCACCGAGGCGCCCAAAGCTTTCCACCGCGAGGGTGGCGAGTTTGTAGCTGCGTTCGTCGAAGGACGCCTGTCCCGGACGAGCGTAGTGGTTGCGCTTGCGCGCCTCGGAAGTGGAAGCCGCTGATCCGTTTCGATCCGCGCTTCCTGCCCGCATGTGGACCCCTGCTTGTGGGTCCGTATACGTCACGTCGAGGAGTATCGACTTGTCGCGATACTCCGGTGCCGTAGCATCTCTTAGTCCACCTGCCTAAATCACGATGTCCATTCGCAAATCCCTGTCTGCGTGGAACGGGGCTCCGCTTTCCACCTGATGGCGGACGGACATGCTCTTAAGGGTGCGGGAGAGCGCGTGCACGAGGGATTGGTGCTGGTTCACTTGCGCGCCCGCTCGGTGACACAATCGCGCATGCCGCGTATTAACCTCCGCTTCACCGCAGCATGGGCATCTCGCCGCGAGGAATTCCTCTATCCCCAGAAATCTCTTCCCCGCAGTCACGAACTCTGATGCAGGGATGGTTCTAGCTGAGTCTACAGGTCTCGCCCTTAGGGAGGCGGTAGCGCCTGATCCCAATCTATTGGTAAAATAATAGTACTGGTAGATACACCGCTGCTGTTGTGACACATAGTGGTAACAACCTTGTAACAACTGAAAAACGAAAAAAATACAATAATTGCCATAATAACTGGCCCACAGCTTCAGCTTGCTCCTGTTGCCTCGACAATTGTGTTGTGTGCCCTTGGGCGCATTACAAAGAAGCTCGCATGGACGTCTATTAAAATGCAAGTTCAACTCCCTCGCATGGACGTCCATTAAAATTCAAGTTCAACTCCCAAAAAAGCAAAGTTGCAAGTTCAACTCCCAAAAACAAATCTTGGTAAAAAAGAGTAAACAAATATGAAAAAGGTTGAAAAAATGTTCAGAACTTGAAAAAAAACGAGTTCGAACGATCAAATTTAAAGGAGATAGTAGAAAATGAACGAAGAAACAACTGAAAAAAGAAGAAAATGCAATAATAATTGACGAAATGGAAGAACCAAAAAAGTGTGGGAGAAAGCAAAGAAAAGCTGGAACGGTGAAAAAATGTTGCCAAGAGGTGCTTGTGCAGAGCTAATTGCCCTGCGCTAGATGCTTGTCGATGTCACGTTCTGAACGGCAGTACGTGCGATGAAAACACGACACGTACATAATAAATGGTACCTGGTACCTGTATCATACCTGGTACTACTACTGCTGTATGTTCAAAAGAACGCACAGCGCCGCACGACACAACACCGCAAAACGAAGGGCAAGACACGGCACCGCACTATGCTGCGCTGCACTGCTGAGCTATATATAGCCGGGCTGACCGGAGCTGGGGGTGCGTTGTGATCCAACAACGTAGTATGTACAAACTTATTAATAGTACCGGTACGTGGGATGATACCGCGAATGAATGTTACTGGCATGTGCGAACTAATAAGTACCGCAAAGCACGCAGCACGGCAAAGTAGCAAAGCACGTCAAAGCACAGCGATGCGCTCTGCTAAGCTAGAGCTGCAGGGCATCGCAGGGCACTGCACGGCGCTGCGATGCTGCGAGCTGTAGCGCTGCGGTGGGGTGCTACATATAGCCAGGCTGACCTGAGCTGGGGGTGCGCTGTGATCCAACAACGTAGCATGTACAAAGTACCGGTACGTGGGATGATACTGCGAATGAATGTTGATGGCATGTACGAACTAACAAAAGTACCGCAAAGCACGCAGCATAGCAAAGCAGCAAAGCACGTCAAAGCACAGCGATGCGCTCTGCTAAGCTAGAGCTGCAGGGCATCGCAGGGCACTGCTCGGCGCTGCGTTGCTGCGAGCTATAGCGCTGCGGTGGGGTGCTGGGCGGTGCGAAGCTGATGAGCCAAGCCCAGATCTCAGCTGACGAAACTCGGAGATGCCAGGGAAGCACCAACCGAGCGCTTTCGGCACGAAGATATTTGTAATTCCCCCAGCAACTAATTTCTTAAGGAACTTCGGGACGGTTCTTTTCCCCGGCAACTACTTTTCTTTTCGGCAATTACGGTCTGAGAAGGGCTGAGAGGGGGGAGGATATGCCGAGCGAGACCTCCGAGGGGGTCGAGAACTAAGTAATTAAGTCTATGCTGCCATAACCAACACCTAGCTGTAGCTCACCAAAACGAGGTACCTTGCCACGGGTACCTGGTTTCCTACCCTGGCAACGGGGAGACGCAATGGGCGAACCTCGTTTGCTACAAGTGTTCGCTCTGCCTAAAGCGCCTAACTTGATCGTGTGATCAAAACGACCGGAGATTTTCCTCGTCTCCTACTGAATTTCTTTCTTCAGCCTACTGGGGAATTGATACACGGCTCATCCATGCAAAAATTCGTGAAGCTGATGACGAATCGAGGTCATGACTCCTGTTTTCGTCGGCTTCCTGCTGTACAACGGAAAAACAAAACACTATAGTTAAGGGGCCCATGGAAACTCTGGTCCAAGGTACCCGAATTATTCCGTCACACGGTTCTGTACGATATCGGAAGTCCCGATCGAGGGGCAAGACGATACCGCACATTTTGGATTATCTACTCTGCAGGAATCGGCGGTCACAAACAATGATCGGAAAGGCGGAAGAAGACGGGATGTATCGCCCCAGGTGGCTCTCGAATCACGGTCTACGGCTACTCAATACTATCGATGACTGGTGCAAGTTGGCTGCCTGCAAAAGCATCACTCTGTTTTGTTGTACAAAATCGTAGATCCACGAAAAAAAAGAATGGTTTCGCAGCGCCCAGTGCATGCTGAACTGGGGATGTGCCTGGTACCACCTTGGCCACCAGGTGCGACGAATAGAAGGCCGTCAGATCGTCATGATACGGTAAAACCAACGCACTGACGGGCGCGTGGGAGTGAGAAAACTGCTATGGAGGAAGGGCTAAGGTGATGTAACCGAGAACGTACTCGCACGGCAGCAGCAGCAGCAGCAGCAGCAGCGTCGAGCGGCGAAGGAGGGCAAAGCAGGGTATGACATGTACGACGGTGGACAGAAACATAGGCGCCATACAGTGATCTAATATGAACAACTTTTTGTTCCTTACACTTATGCCCGTTGTGGTCACTCGAAAAGCAAAGCGGAACAGTTTGATTGCGAAAAAAAAGAAAATTGCCGGTCGTACGACGCACCAGGGTACGAAGACACGTACATGCGATCGTCTCATTTTTCAGTGCAGTTCAGATCTCAAAGCGTTTTGCAAGCATGTATCTCAACAGACGGCATCACAGGACAACGCCAATGTAATAAGAATTGGACTCGGCTCACGCGGTCTGGTGAATCTTACTCGCGAGACTGCTGTATGCTCGCTAGCTGTCCAAACTCATTCCATACAATATCTGCAGGTTCTTCCATCTGACGAAATAAATGCTTGTTCTGGCTTCGAGAACTGGTCAAGAAATATGATTGATGGATCGTGTGTAATTGGGCATCATTTATCCTTCTTCACTGCTTTTGTCCGCCTACCAATCCGTCACATACTGACTGCTTTCGCCTGATACTCGCTTACATCAGTCTCACCCGACCCCGGTGGCTTGCCATATCGTGCATCGACTCGAGACGGCTCCAAGCGACACCCAGCGAGCTTCTGACATGAAAGGGCAACCACGACAAACCCCGGGAAATCTGCTCTCAAAACTTACCGACCTTACAACTACTTGTTGGCAATTAGTTTTGTACCACGACTCTCATACCCTTCTCAACTTCTTCCTGGAATCCACGGAGTACCCAACGACGACCTTTCCACCTACCAAAAACCCGTGGTTATTTCAGCTACCCAGATGGATCAATATCTTACTCCAAGATCTACCCACAACTACGAGCGAAGGTCAACTCCAACGCCAGGTACTCTCATGTAGGTGTCTTAACCTTCCTTGGATCTATTCCGAACCTGAATTCTCAACTTACGTTATGAGCTTTTGACTTTCTTCATCAAATTATCAATTGACTTATGACTTATTACCACAACAGGCACATGCCGTTGGGATGGCGTCTTTTTTTTAACAAAGGAGTACAAATTCACGTTTTAATAGACGGAAAGGTGCGGAAAAACATGCTTCCCTGTGGTTTCTGCCTCTTGCTTATATGACGTTCTTTAAGTAGTACCAAATATAACGCCATGCCCTGCATTGGGATGTGCACTACAAACCCCGCTCGAAACGACGTAGTGTCCGTAGAGAAAAAGCGAACGGAAAATCGGCCCTTGAGTCACTTTTTGGGGCACCACGACAATCGATTTCGTGATGGGTAATTCGAAAAAACCATAAAGAACCTCGAGAAAGGGCAAACGAAAAAAAATCGTCCAGGTGAACTGGGGGGCATATCTGCAGCGCACGGTGTCGACACGCGGCTCGCTGCTGCTGCTGCTCCTTCCGCGCTCAGGATGGGCAGGAGAAGAAATATGATGATAACGAACACAAGTTCCATGACACCAGCAGCAGCAGGATTTGGAGCAAGGCTGGTTCATCGATACCTGGCACGAATCTGGACAGGATTGTAACGATCGTTTGGTCTTCATATGTAAATATCAACGTTGCTTACATTTCCGGCCAAATATGATTTCTCGATACAAATCGTAGGTGATTTTATCTTGTGCCGCTCTGCAACTTCGCACGACAATCGTGTGTCGACCCGCACTTTGCTGCTGCTGCTGCTGCTGGGGCGGAGACATACTGATACCGAACACGACAAGATTCGTGACTAGTCGGTGGCATTTGCAGCAGCAGCAACAGGAGGCAGGGGCAGTATGGTTTGTAGAAGCGTTGGTTCATTGATACCTGGTATGATACGAGTATGATACCAGTTCAAATATTAGACTAATTTTGCATGTTTTGTCTGGTTTCTCGATACCAGGTACGTAGGTGATTTCGTGTTTTTCCTCAACGCTATTTTGCACGATAAGAGTGTGTTGACCCGCGCGATGCTGCTGCTGCTGCTGCACGGGCGAAAACACACGGATAACAAACAAGCTTCGCGCTTCGGCGGCCGCAGTTCCCGCAGCAGCAGCAGGCAGCGTAAGTAGGATTTGTAGCAGGGCTTATTGACACCTGGTATGATAAGAGTATGATACGAGCATGACACACGTGTACTGACCCCAGAAGCGCTACCAAGTGGTCCTCCTTCCACTCATGCCAACTACCTACACCGAGAGGACCCATGAAACAAGGAGTTGTCAACTCCGCAGTCACGAAGATGTGCAGGATGTACAACACGCGGCCGAGGCGATGGCTGTGGATGGGAACATCTTGTACCGCAGCAGCAGGATGAGCAGCAGCAGCCGGGTCATCAGCAGCAGCAGCCGCACCAAGATCAGCAAATCCACCTTCAACCAGGCCCGGTAGGGGCTGCACTTGCGGGCTGTCAGCCATCGAGGCCGAGGGTCCACCAGTGAATCCCCCTCACGCTCACGCGCTCGTTTGTTTGCTGCTGCTCAAGCACTCGTCGTGGTGTTCCGGGCGAGAACGATACCAACTTCACGTACTTTGCGTGCGCTGCTGCGCCCTTTTTCAGCCAGACGCTGCAGCTCCTCTACAATTAATACTCTTATTATCATATTATATTATAAAAAATGAAAATCCACTCCAGCTGTGAGATCGAAGATTTCGTCGAAACTCATCTTTGCAAGCTGTGTGTGATACTCCGATCGCGCGCATTACGAGTTGTGTGTCCTCATTAAGGATATAGGTCGGCGACTCCTCTTACAACTACAGTGTAGCTATCTATCAGGGTCAACAGGATGATTTTAGTCAGTCTGTGCGCGGAAACTATAAAACCCGTTTCTGAGGGGGACAAAATCTGACAGCTGTGAAGGGAAATGTATCCTTTTATCAAGTGAATCTTGTAAGTCGAATAACCGGTGAGGGGGGTGGGGCGGAGTTTTGAAGGACGTGGGGGCCTGGTTTTGATCAAAAGCGAGCGGGTTTGGAGGGGGGGGCGGGGGGGGAAAGGGGGCAATTTGTGCATGTAAGCTATAAATCCTTTCGAGGGGATAAATCTGACGGTTTTGGCACCAGTATATTATTGGGGGGGGGGGGGGGTTGGGGCGGGGGGGGGGGGGGCGTGTGGGGCAGCTCAATATGTGCCTGGAAACTATACATTATTTTGAGGGGATAATGTGACGGTTTTGGAAATAATGCATCAGTTTATCATGTATATCCTGGGGTAAGTCGTACAATATGTGATACCACACATGAATAGCTCTTTTTTGTGACGTGTCCATTCTTTCCCCAGCGCTGATTGGTAAATTTTTTCAAGATTCATTTTCTGCAGCTAACGACCGCAGACATTTTTTGGGACTTTTTTACGTCTAAAAATATTTCAGTCCCTAGCCTAACTGTAAAGCATTAGTAGTAGTCTTTCGTGACAACGTGCGGGGTATCGTACCTGCACAACAGGTACTTAGTATATTGCCACAACTCTTGCGTGTACAATAAATGGACGAATCAAAATCATAACAACTCACTAACTTGGTTGGGATAAAACATGTACAGTACCAACTAAGGGATGAAGTACCTGAATGTATGTAGTAGTAGCTGACATTCTACAAAAAAATGCTGTTGTTGATGTTCACCCTGATAACATCCGTACGAGTACGTAGGACAAACGAGGGGTCGGTGTATCACGCAGCTTGCGAAGATAAGTACATACAGCAGTATCGACCCTAATTTAATCGAACTCACAGCTGACGTGTTTATTAGATTTTAAAATATATATACAAGGGGCTACGCCGGCGGCCTGGACGGCCGCCGGTCGCAGCGCAGGATAGTAAGTATTAAGAGGGTAAGAAGTAATGCCAAGAGTTAGACGAAGTTTGTTGATTCATATATGGGAGATACTGGAAAGGGAAAATGCCCACAAATTTTTCCCGATTTCCCGTGCGCGGCGGAACAATGCGAGAAGGCAGCCTGGAAATTATGGGAGAGCATGGCGGTTCACCCCAGCTGGGTGACGCTCTGCGTTGCTACGCAGAAAGGCGCGGCCACAGCTGCTGCTGTGCATATACCTGCTGTGCATATACCATTTGTAGCTTCGTGATGCTGTTGTGCATATACCATTTGTAGCTTCGTCATGCTGCAGGCTCATCATAGCTTCAGCTACTGCTGTACATCATGTACATGTACGTGCTGCTGATTTATACGTGCTGCTGTAGACTACCGGGGGTTCACAAATATTGAGAGTTCGCAGTTCTCCCACGACGCCTAGCTGCTGCTGTGCATATACCATTTGTAGCTTCGTGATTCTGCTGTGCATATACCATTTGTAGCTTCGTGATGCTGCTGTGCATATACCATTTGTAGCTTCGTGATGCTGCAGGCTCATCATAGCTTCAGCTGCTGCTGTACATCATGTACATGTATACGTGCTGCTGTAGACTTCGCAGTTCTCCACTACGCCTGGGTGGCATGTGTTCTCGGGGATTACGAACTTTTCTTCCCCAGATCCTAGCACAAACCTCGCTTAGTGGCCTTTACAATGGCGACGCCGGCCAGGTAATCGACCCCCCCCCGTGTGTCGGAGGTCAGAGAACACGTACCGAAGAAACAACGCGAAGACATTAGCCCTGTGTGCAGACTACGCACCAAACGTCTCACAGGGCACGATTTTTCGGAGATCTCGTCGTAGATCTCGACGTCGAGGCCTCGCGCGCGCGCTACGGCGCCTAGCGGGCGGATCAGCTGAGCCGGTGGTTGCAGGCGAGGCGGGGGCACGCCTCAGCGAAGAAACCGCGCGGAAAGGCGGTCAGAGGCGGGAGATATCCGCAGACGTAAGGATGTGCATATGTGATAAGCGAACTAAGATATATAGATTTACAAGCCAAGAACAAGCATGAAAATATAAATGAATATGGTTAAGATATTAGTGGGGTATTAGTCCGTTTGACCACTTGCAAAAGGTTAATCATCGTAGCTGTTACCCAAACTAAGCCTTATAACACTTTCCCCCCCTGAAACGGCGGGATAGCAGGTCGGCCCGATATACGGGCGGACCTGTTAATATCCAAGCGGTTCCATTTCCTGGAGATACCGGGGAGAGCATTTTTCAAGTTCGACATGGGGAAAGTCTGAAACATCAGCTTATTATTGTGAACGGTGGGATTTGAACCCACGACCCGAAAACCCATGGTCTGTCGACGACGCCATTTGTTAAGGTATTAGTGGGGTATTAGTCCGTTTGACCACTTGCAAAAGGTTAACCAATAGCTTACCCAAACTAAGCCTTATAACAATAAATGATCCTTCTTGTTGGGGGGGATTCGGTCAGGAGTTTTTTCCCGTCTCGGCCCCAGTATGCGATTCTCGGAACTGGAATTCTCGGTCAAATATCTTCGTTCGAGCGCCGTCTTCGGGAGGCGGCTCAAACGCCCCTCGCCCTGCCCTATCCGTTCCGCACCTAGCTGGGATCGGGTACGTGGGCTGAGCGAAACAATGAAGTGCGCAAATTTTTGTATTTCAGGCAGTATACGCCCGAGCTATTCTTGGATATTGGCATATGCAGAGCTTGAACGAAAAAAACATTTAGTATTGGAAAACATTTATTTCCAAGTTGGCATCATATTCCAAATTGGCTTCTAATTTCGTCCCCACCACACTTTTTTCATGGTGACACCTCGAACGAAGCGTTTGGCGTATTGTGCACATCGTACGACTGCTGTGTCGTTGCTTTTCGATATCGAATTTCACGGTTAATTACCTTTGTTCGAGCGTTCGTTGTCTTCGAGGGGGGCCGTTCCTTACCCAACGATATCATTACACGCAGTGTCCGTGCTGATTCTTCATCCTAGAGAGATACAAGTTATTATTATGTGGTCGCAGACTGTGAGACAGAGTAAATCAAACAATCGCAATTAATGAAGGTATAAAGCGAGTGGAATGCTAGCGTACCGGCCCGGTACCGGGTACGAGAACACAACAAAACAGGCCAGACCATAAAAAAAATAGAAAATGAACACAACGAACGGAGTGGTGGCTTTTAAAAACCGCAGTAGTCCGAGAAACAATGTTTTGTTAGTCTTTTTCGTCGCCGCTCCATGGAGTCGTTCCGTATACTGTATATTGGTCCACGATTAAGGATCCACCTTTCAGGACCACATAATAAATACCCCACACTAATTCCATGTATATTTATCCCCACAAACGAAGCGTGGAGGCACTTCCAAAGGTAGGTGTGATCATCGAGGTAGTAGTGTTTCGAACGATTGTTGTGTGGTTGCAAGAATTGCGCTGGCCACTGACTGTTGTTGTTGTAGGTCAATCCGTTCAGCACCTGGACGTGAACGCGGATGAATGCTGAGCGAGACAAGCGAGAAGCGCACAAAAAATTGTATTTTGAACAGTACTCCCCAGCTATTCTTCGGATCTTGATATATGGAGAGGTTGATAATTAAAACTTGGCAAGACATTACTTCCAAATCGAAGTCATATTTTGTCCCAAAACAAATAAATATTACTGTGAAAAAATCCCCATTGTACTGCGGTAGATATCATAGTAGCGCATTTGTTTGTTGAATTTCGGTAGGTACACGTACATACATACCTGGTACATGGATATAGACGTGGCAAGCGCACGCATGACTGAAACGAGGAGGAGGTAGTAGTGATTACGATTACTGCGCCAGAAAAAACCACACAGCAGCATTGCGAGTGACTGCGTCGCCGGGCCTCGAGGGTGGTATTATACAAGTTCGGGCAAATCGACATGGTTTGTACTCTTGTGCAAGTAATATAGGTACCTACGAGTAAGACCACACACAGCGATGCTCTATTACACAGAACATGCTTTTTGTCTGACATATTTTATGGCATGGCGGAAGGGTTTACCAAAACACAGGAAATACATTTTCGACACAAAAAACAAGAGCAAAAATAATCGTTCCCCCTCCTGTTAAGCTGCGCCACGCGAAGGTCGTAGTAAGTAGACAGTATCCACAGAAGAAACCGGTGAGTTTCATGCATTCATCCCGGTATCGCATCGTTTGGTGTTTTTTTCCCTCGAGAAGACTCCTTGGAGAAATGTGGGCGGTGTCTTTTTCTTTTCTGTAGTCCCTGACTCCGTTGCTGTGGGCGTTTGCCGGTCAAGTGCAAGCGGTCGTGTTGGTACGTAACTGACAAATAAGTTTGTGTTGCTTCGTACTTGACGTGCTCCTTGCTGCTGGTTGCTGATTGATCATCTCGTCTAGTGTTTTTTTTTTTTGGCACACTTCTACTTTCCAGCTTCTGGACATACAAGCCGTGATCACAGGTGTCGTCCCTTTCCCCCCCCCCCGATTACTGCCTTCATTTTTTTTGGCGCATAGGGTTCAGCACCCACTGATCGTCGATTTTTCATCGAGTGTTGCTAACTCACGCTCTCGCGCTTTCCGCAAGTCAACTAGTGCACAAGAAAATGTCCCACGAAAATTGATACGAGTACGCACTCCCGAGGGGGAATTCGAACTCACGAAGCTGACCTATACCGGGCTCGAGGATAACCTGATACGGCACCGGGGCAGTGAGTGATATAGAGCCGGTCGCCCCGGTGGTCTAGTGGGGTTACACTATTAATACTAGCGTTGGTCCTTGAGTTAAACAACCACCGTTTGTTAGCTTTTGTTGGCTTTATTTGTTTGCAGGAATAAATGGGAAGACAAGAATCAGCCAACTGCTGAAATCGCCTAGCGTGAGTAGGTACAAATCGACGCGAATCGACGAGGGAAGAAAATGCTGAATTCTTGCGATAAAAATTAGGGCAGGTACCGTAGTGGGGAGGGAGGAGGGGGCCCGCTATATGACCCCGGAGAGTTATACTACTGAGAGGGCGAGAGTAGTGCGAGCATCACAATAAATGGGATGGGATAAAGAAAAGAAGTGAAGTGTATTACTGCTGCTGTAATATTACGATACCCAAGCAAGTTGCACCGATCGACTCGATGTGGACCGACTGCTGTAGATTATGCAATTGATCCATGTGCAACTTCTCTAGTCATATGCCAGTATGAGATGAGTCATTGAACTTGCTGAACTTCTTACTGAGTTGTGGTTTCCTCTATCCACGAACCCCGGCCGAGCCGATCAATTGAAGGTTGGGGTGTGCGGGGTGGTATCGAGGCAGGGGGTCAAATGAAATGTCCGCGTACCGGGGTTGTGTATACGAATAAAAAATCAGCAGTAGCGCGAATTGCCCAATTTTCTTCTAGTGTAAATGCCTTGAAGGATTTCTGAACCGGGGTTGGACCCTGTTCTGTGGTGCTGGCGTTGTGTACGAACCTCAGCTAGCTAAGGCTTCCACACCGTGCGGTGTGGTGTCGACCCCAAAGGAGTCGGTTTTCGTCCCCGGTTTGTTGGAGTTGATGGGGTACGGAAGGATTTTTGAAACGGCGGTGGAGCCCTATCCTCATCGGGGTCGGAACGCCCCCCGCCCGTTTGCTGGTCTATCTCCTCCCCGAGTGTCCCTGGCTCAACGAGCTGCACAGCCACTCAACGATAAGCCAATCTGAATAATAGATGATTGTCGCACCATCGTGCGGGACTGTGTCGACTCGCGGGAGAAATCGGTTATCGTGCCCGATTTGTCAGGATTTCTGAAACCGGCACAGGACTCTATATCCTCCCATGGTGGCGTTGCCCTTATGCCCGAGCCCCAGCCAATCAGCTGTAAGCGGATATGGTTGGGGTTCCACGTTGCGCGGAGTGGTGTCGACACGGTAGGTCATCGTTATTGTTCCCGCGTTTTTGGAGCAGTAGAGATTCGGGGGATTCATGAATCGGAGATGGGACCCTATCTTCCCCGTGTGCGACGGAAATGCCCCCCATTGATGGGCTTCTATCCGCCTAGGACGGCGCTGTGGAGCTCGAACCAATCAGCGATTAGCCAACGGGATTAGGGTTTTGTCACCGTACAGGGTGGTGTCGACCCGAGGAAGCTCGGTTTGCTTCCCCGGTTGATGGACGTTTTAGAGATGTGGAACGACCTATGGACCGGGGATGGGACCCTATATCCTCCCGAGGTGGAGCTGGCTCAACATACGAACCATGGCCAATCAGAAAATCGCCGGTGGGGTTGGAATTTCCACACCGTGCGGGGAGTTATCAACCCGGATGATATCCGGGGTCGTCCCCGGGTTGTCGGAGTTGTAGATGTGTGGATGGATTCCGATCCCAGCATGTGACCCTATCGTGCCCGGGTGACGCCTACTTTGTGTATGAATCCTGGCCAATGAGCGATCAGATGAAAATGACATGTTTTTATTTTCGTCTATAAAAGCTCGAGTCTGAAATTCTTAGCTGTCAAAGTTGTAAGCGCTGTAGTCGCGTATTGTGTCTACAAGAAGTGAGCGATCTACACAACTAGCAACAAGCAGCATTGCAATAGCATTCGAGGAGTTGAATGACGAAGGCAGCCATACCACCGTGTTTCGCGCCTGGAACGACGTCAGCACGTCTCTCCACGACCCGACAACACACAGACAGTCGATCTGGGAGGCTCGGATCTAGATGATACTATTATACCATGCATTGTATATTTCAGAAGCTGGCTGAGTGCGTTTCCTCTCAGTGGCTACGAAGAGAACACGCAGCGGACATGGTCAGTCACCTTACTGGCCCCGGATGTTTGATTGAGTAAAAATATCATAAGAAACGCACTCGACATGTTTCGTAGCCAGACTAAAGGGTCAGTCGGCGTGTGCTCGGATTAATCCGATCGAAACCTGATGAATGAAGCTCGGAATCGGATTCACTTAAAAACGGTAGCTATTAATGGTAGTACACATTGTTATGATGGTTAGTCTATCTCGAACTCTTGGCACTACCTTACATACTGTACGCGCGGACTATGATTGTGTGTGGTAACGATTTTAACTCTATCGAATATTGAATCGAACAATTCGAAGTACCGGCCTGCCCTACCCGAAGCATGGGTGCCGGCGATGGGTGCCGGCGAATGCCGGCTCCCATGCGGAACCCTTGTATATATGATCATTCTTTTTGTTTTTATTGGGTCAGGAATTTT